>PVHT021183553.1:746634-764197 GCA_004024745.2 Catagonus wagneri
GCCTTTCTTCCCCCGGCAGGGCCGGTCCCCATGCCCGAGCCCCCTCCCCTCCCGCCTCCCCCTCCTGCTCCTGGCAGGGGGAGGGATCTGACCCCGAATCTGACCACAGCTCCTGGCGTTCTGGAGGACAGGTGAGCACCTGCAGCCTGGCCCTGCCCCTCCTCCCCTCCCGCCCCCCGCTGACAGCAGCTCCCACAGCGTCGCTCCTCCCCTCCCGCGGGCCGTGTCTGGTCACTCTCCACGTCCCTGCCCGCCAGGCTGCACGGCTGCCCAGCCCCTGGGGCACGGATGTGCCCGGGGTGCACTCACCGGTCTCCGAGGTCTGAGTGGCACGCAGCCCCCACGCTGGCCAGCAGCGTCCTGCACTGAGCCAGCACCGAGCGGCCTGAGGACACAGCACAGGTCCCCTGAGCGGAGGGCAGGCAGGGCCCCACCTGTCCCACCCAGACTGCCTCTTCTCTCCTCGCTGCAAGTTTTGAGGCTCCCCCCTCCCGCTACCCAACAGATGAATCCCAGGGCGCTGGCAGCAGGGTCCAGAGGAAGCGCTTTCTCTCCTTGGCTACAGAGAAGCAGACACGCTTCTGCCTCATACAAGTGGCCTTGAGGATGCTGTTTCGATAACTGCCTAGCAGGGAACCCAGATTTCTGATTAGCTGCCTTACTTAATAATGCGTTGGAGTTCCCATGTGGCTCGGCAGGTTAAGAACCCAACTAGTATCCATGAGGATGCAGGTTCGATCCCTGGTCTCACTCAGTGAGTTAAGGCTCCAGCGTTGCTGTGACCTGTGGTGTAGGTCACAGATGCAGCTTGGATCCCGAGTTGCTGTGGTATAGGCTGGCACCTGCAGCTGTGATTTGACCCCTAGCCTGGGGACTTCTATATGCTGCAGGTGTGGCCTTTAGAAAAAAAAAAATAATGTGTTGCTCTGCTAATAATAGTTAACTTCCCATGTCTGCTTTCTAAAGGCAGAGACACCGGGCACTGTCTTTAAAATAGAAGGCACTTTCCCTCCTCTTTCACAAGCACAGAGACTTAAAAAAAATACATCGGTGACTGCTGATTTAATTAAAACGAGAAGCTGCCTCGTTCAAACAAACACGAGCATCACTGAATACAAAGCCTGGGAGCTCCCTGGTGGCCTAGCAGTTAAGGGTCGGGCATTGTCACTGCTGTGTCGTGGGTTTGATCTCTGTCCTGGGAACTTCCACGTGCCATGGACACCGGCAAAACCAAACCAAAAACAAAGTCTGCCCCCAGAGAAAGGGGAGAATGTACTAGAGGAATCCCGCTTCCCACAGCAGGGACAGCAGGAGAATCTGCCCTGGGCTTCCTTCCAGTCCAGCCCAGGGACGGCCCCAGGCTTTCTTCACCCTCCAAACAAGCTGCCCCGTTTCTCAGGTGACTCAGAAAGACCCGCAAAGCCACGACCTCTTCTGAGGTCGAAGTGCCCCGCAGGTGGGCTCGCCCGTGCCCTCCGGCCACCGAACTCTCCTCCCAGACAGGCAGGGTGCTCACCGCCCTGGACTCGATCCGGAGACTCAGGGCCGCACAGTCCCGCCCGCGCCTGGAGCACAGCGACCCTGTGATGCCAACGCTTCCGCCAGCGGGTGGGGAGGCAGCTGCCACAGGAACAAAAGAAACCCGCGGATCTGCACTTATCCTAACTCTGAGCTACTTCTCTTTTGTTTTTCCTTTTTAGGGCTGCACCTGCAGCATACGGAGGTTCCCAGGCGAGGGGTCGAATGGGAGCTGCAGCCGCCGGCCCGCGCCTCAGCCACAGCCACGCGGGATCCGAGCCGGGAACTCCTGAGCTCCCTTTTATCTGCTGCTTCCTCTGACCCTCATAAAATATCTGTAAAAACCGCAGACAAAGATGGACCAACTGGAGTTCCCATCGTGGCACAGAGGAAACGAATCTGCCTAGGAACCAAGAGGTTGCGGTTTGGATCCCTGGCCTCGCTCGGTGGGATAAGGATCTGGCATTGCCGTGAGCTGTGGTGTAGGTTGCAGATGCGGCTCGAATCCCGCGTTGCTGTGGCTGTGGTGTAGGCTGGCAGCTGTAGCTCCATTTCGACCCCTAGCCTGGGAACCTCCATATGCAAAGCAAAAAAAAAAAAAAAAAGGGACCAACTATTCTAAAATTCTGTTAATTTTGTCTCCTTCCCTTACACTTTTCTGGCTGGGCCAGGACTCTGTGTGCTGAGGGTGGCTGCGTCTGGAGCCTCCGCTCCGATCAGGTTGGGGAGGGTCTGGAAGGGAAGGCAGCCGCTATCCTGAGTCTGGGCACCACGGGCACCCCGGGCACCATGGGCCCACGGGACAGTGCCTGCCGGGGCGGCCCTGCCCTCGGCCCTCAGCCAGCGCCCTGACAGCATCAGCTGCGCCCGGCACAGCCCCGCCTGCCCCGCCAGCCACACCAGGGAGGGCGGGAGGCAGTCGTCACCTTGGAGCTGGGGTCCCCGGATGGAGAAGTTACAGGTGTTGGGAAGTCGCTCGGTGCCTGGAAACTGGCTGTTCAGATGGATTCGTTTACCAAATTCCGCCTGGAAAATCAACGAAGCCTTCAGCGACATCTTCAAAGCTCCCCACCCCCAACGGTCTGAACGTCAGATTTTCTGGGGAATAAAATCTCAACCTCAACACGTAAAGTGACTATCTGATTGATAAGCATCTACCCGTAACAGCCAGGGAGACTGAGTGTGGAAAGCGCAGCTCCCTGGGAGAAACGCTCCGAATCATCTGGGCCTTGCGCATAGAACCGCCAAACGCACTGCGCCTGGCACGCTTCGGTCAAGTGTCTGCGAAGGACACTGGTCTGGGGCCCCTCCTTGGGGGCGTCTGGTCACTCAACCCTTCCTCACGGCCTGGACTCTTCCCGGGGCTCCGCGCCCGGGCCTGCGTCTCACCCCCCGTGCTCTGGGTGCGGGGCCGCGGGCACTCACCACCAGCCTCTCCTCCAGGTAGTCACGGATGTTTCTCATGTGCGCCTCGTAAGCCTCGCAGTTCTCTGCCACCAGCTCAGCTGCCTGGGGACACGGAAGGCGCCGTGTGACAACGCATCTCAGTTACGGTACGGGGTCGGGGGGAGACAGCTTTGAGTAGCAGAGGTGACTCTTCCCGGAGGTGGGGTGATGGGCCCCTCAAGCTGCTGGCGCATCGCAAGCAGACGGTGTGCATCGAGCGCTGGCCGTGCAACTGGGCCGTGTGACTGGGCCATGTGACCAGGCCGTGTGACCGGGCCATGTGACCGGGCCGTGTGACCGGGCCGTGTGACCAGGCCGTGGTAAGTGCTGGCTTCCTCTTTACTGGCTCAACAGGAGTTTATCAGGCTCCCGACACCCCCAGGAACGGGAGACCCCACAGCCAGTGACCAGGGACGAGGTGACCACCTCCAGACAGGTGAGCACTGTGAAGGGGACCTGGGCAGCGGGGAGAGGTGCTCCAGGCCGAGGCCACCAAGGAGGGAAAGGCGAGCTTGCTCCTGGAGCAGAGGGATCAAGGGGAACACGGACCCGAGGCCCCACGACAGGGAGGATCTAAGCCCCAACGAGCCAACACACGTCGATTCTGAGGAAGGGAGAGGCACTGTGATGGGCGCGTCTGACCATCCTGGTGCTGCGTGGAGAATGGCGTCCACCTGGACGGGGCACCTAGCTTAGAGTTCGGTGGCAATGGGCGAGACAGGTGCTGGACATGTCGCGGAGACTGAAAACAGGAGGACTAGCCGCTGCCTCAGGTGCAGGGGACAAGGTCAAGGGCAGATCAAGGGCACCTCCTCGATTTCTCAACTGAGAACCTGGGTGTTGGTCGGGAGGCACCATGGGGGGAGGGGCAGGACACATCGTGGATCCAGAGGAAGTAAGAAGGGGGCGCGCAGGCCTCCCAGAAGGTCAGGACCCGCCCTGAGATGTCAAGCCCAAGACTGGAGCACAGGCTGGCGTCGGAGCCGGGGGATGGGACCGAGAGGCGGTTAGGAGGCTGGGGCGGCGCCCAGGAGGCTGGAGGTGGGGGGCGGGAGAAGCGGTCCCGCAGCTGCCAGAGGTCACAGGGTGGAACAGGGACCTTGTCGGCCAACTTCAGGGGAGCAGAGAGGAGCAGGAGACTGGGCGTTGGGAGGGTGGGGTGGGGGAGAGGTTGCACTCTGAGGGGCAAGGCTGGAGCAGCGAGGACCGGGGATGGATGGTTTTAGTGGCTGGGGACGCACTGGTAGAGGACTGCGAGGATGCAGGAGAGGGGCAGCGGGGCCTTTCTTCAGCCGGCACCCAGGGAAGCGGTCGGAAACCTTGACTTGAACTTGAAGAGCCCTGAGTCTGCCCGGGTGGGGCGAGGGCACACCTTCTGAGGAAGAGGGGGCACGGGGAGTGACCCGAGCCAGACTGCGCCGAGGGGGTTCAGGCTGGGTGGGGGGAGTGACAACTTGTGCCCCCCGTCCCCCAGCTACAGCGGGGTCAGGGGTCCGGGGGAAGATGCAAGCAAGGCGCAAGGCAAGGAGCATGGCCGCAGAGCCCGAGTGGGAGCACCGGGTGCTGCGCGGCCACCCGCCACCTGGTCCTTGAGTGGAATCTCCTCAAGACACTGCAGCCCTGCCCCGTCACGCAGGCGGGGCCGCCGGGCTCGGGGAGCTGGAGAGACTGGACGGGGCGTCAGAGCAAACCTGTGCTGATGACACCCTGTGCTTCTCATATTAGAAGAGACTCGAAAAAAGAGCTTTTCCCTTTTAAATGCTACGCATGTGAAATTCACTCCACAGGTCCTAAAAAGCGCATCTCCAGGCGGATAAATAAAATTGGAGGTTTTTCTTATCTTAGTCTGTTTGTTGGGGTCCTGAAGGCAGGCTCCATAAAGCCTAGGACACCTATTCCAGGTGCTGGGGACTGCTGTGAGGCCGCGGGCCACACGCACCGGCCTCGGCCCTGCGCCCGGCACAGAGCTCTTGAACCCCTGCACCTCCTAAGTACCAAGAGCCCCGGGAACAGCCTTTATTCCAACATTTGGTCTTAGGCTCTGGTTCCTGATGCGGGACTCCTAAATCCCTCGGAATTTCCTGGGTGAGAGGAGGGTCTTTTGTTCTAATGAGGTGACTCTGGGTGGGTTCCTGGATGAGAGTTGGTCACCCAGCCATGATTAGAGGCTTAGGATTTTCAGCAGCACTCCCTGTTCTCAGAGAGGGGATGGAGGCTGGAAATGGAGTTCACGACTGATCAAAGTCTCTCCCCAACAGTGTGGGTTCAAAGAGCTCCCAGGCGTGGAGGATGGCGCCTGAGGGCATGGAAGCCCCTCCCCACGCCCCTTGCCCTGCACACCTCTTCCTTCTGGACGTCCATCTGTGTCCTTGACCATACCCTTTCATAATAAACCAGTAATCTAGTAAGTAAAATGTTTCCAAGTTCCGTGAGCGTGATTAACTCAAGGAGGGGGTTGTGGGAACTTCTTCTGACTTACAGCCAGTTGGTCAGCAGCACAAGTGACAACCTGGACTTGCAAGGGGCCTCTGAAGTTGGTGGCGGTGGCGGGTATGTCTTGTGGGACTAAACCCTCAACCTGTGGGATCTGACGCCAGCTCCGGGTGTCAGCGTCAGAGCCGAGCTGCGCCGTAGGACACCCAGGTGGTGCCACAGAGCCGTGTGGTAGGGGAAACCCCGCACACCTGGTGGCAGACGTGTGACGAGGATGGCAGCGGCGTGACAGCGAGGGAGCAGCACAGGAGGACGGCCAAGCCTCTCCTGCACGTTGACGGGTAAGGCAAGGGCGGCGCCTGCTCAAGGTCGCCAAGGCCTTACCTTTCCGAGGCCGGCGATCATCGGGGTGTTCTCTGTCCTGTAAGAGACGGGACTCAGTCCTATTTCCATGCAAAGCAACGGACAGATGTCCCCGCAAAGAATCCCCTCCACCTGAGACGCGCTCAGCCCACATCACTCCTAACAACGTTCCACGTGGGTGCCTCAAGGGCAACTGCTGCTCCCCAAACCCTCTGGGCAAAGGTTTCTCGTCCTCTGTGGGCGACACTTCTTCTACCCAGGAGAAGCCCCTGCTCCGACTGCAGCCCCAGAGCCCGCCTCTTTTGTCCCACTGTCAAACGAGGGGCTCAGGGAACTCAGTCCCCATCCTGTCCCCATGGGCGGCATCGCAGCCGAATCCTCTCAACTGTAACACGGCATCTTTTTGTTCCTAAAGATCTGGGGGGCGTGTGTGCGTGCGTCTGTGCGGGAGGAGCCCAGAAAACCCTGAAGAACAGGGCTTCCCATAACCGATCTAACAGACTGAAAAAACAGCTCTTCACCCTATTTCAGGAAAAAATAAAACACTAACTTAATTCTATTAAGTTTACTTTTTTTTTTTTTTTGTCTTTTTGCCTTTTTAGGGCCGCTCCCGCAGCATATGGAGGTTCCCAGGCTAGGGGTCTAACAGGAGCTGTAGCCGCCGGCCTTCGCCACAGCCCCAGCAACGTGGGATCTGAGCCGCGTCTGCAACCTACACCACAGCTCACGGCAAGCCGGATCCTTAACCCACTGAGCGAGGCCAGGGATCGAACCCGCAACCCCATGGTTCCTGGTCGGATTTGTTTCTGCTGCACCACGACGGGAACTGCTTAAGTTGACATTTTGACTAAAGTTTTCTTAAACCTTTGGAGCCGCTACTGCTTGTTTACCAGCAGACTGCAGTGGAAGTGAACTTGCGGCACAGGTTTACAGGAAATGAGAGCCTGCTGGTCTTCCTGACAAGTTTGTCAGGTCAGTCCCCGGAGACGGGCTCGGATACCTGGACACGGTCTAGAAGAACGAGGAGCTCCGGCCTCGAGCTCATCCTCTCTAGGATGACAAGGTGGACCAGAGGGGCCTCTCGGCATCTGTGACCTGTGACCGCCTGGAGGGGTGGTCAGGGTAGCACAGCTGGGACCTGTGTGAGACCTGGGCCCTCCCTGCCCCAGGTCTGTGTCCCCGCCACCCCCCACCCCGTCCTTCTCCGCCTCCGGCCAGAGTCGCGCGAACCCTGCGCCCAGCCCCCAGCACCTGCGGACTGCCCCTTATGGCTTCCGGGTGCCCAATGCCCTGTCTCTTCTTTTTAAATTAAACTCCTTATTTTGAGAGACTGTAGATTACCGTGCTATTATAAGACGTTACACAGAGACACCTGTGCACCCTTTTCTCAGTTTCCCCCAAGCAGCACTGCAGGACGACGTCACGACCGTGACACTGACAAGACACAAAACATCTCCGCCAACAGCAAGCTCCCTGCTGCCGGCCTTTTATAACCCACCCGCTCGGCCCCCATTCCCTCCCCAACCCCTGGCTGCGGCTAACCTGTTCCCCACATCTTTAACTGTGCCACTTCGTGAATGTCATGGATGCTCCCTTGGGGCGCAGTGGGTTGGCTGTCACTGTCACTACTGTCACTCGAGTTGCTGCTGTGGCACGGGTTCAGTCCCAGGCCAGGGGAACTTCCACATGCCGTGAGTGAGGGAAAAAAAGGAATATCATATAAATGGAATCCAGAGTTTATAACTTCAGGGAATTTTTTTCCTTCTTTTTCTTTTCTTTTTTTCTTTTCCTTTTTCTTTTTTTAGGGCCTCACCTGAGGCACATGGAGGTTCTCAGGCTAGGGGTCAAATTGGAGCTGCAGCTGCCAGCCTACACCACAGCCACAGCAACGCCAGATCCAAGCTGTGTCTGTGACCTACACAGCAGCTCACAGCAATGCCGGATCTTTAACCCACTGAGAAGGGCCAGGGACCAAACCCATGTCCTCATGGGTACTACACGGGTTCCTTACCACTGAGCCACAACGGCAACTCTGGATTTTTTCTCTTTTTCTCCCTTTCTTTTTCTTTCTTTCTTTGCTTTTTAGGGCCACTCCCATGGCATATGGAGGTTCCCAGGCTAGGGGTCGAACTGGAGCTACAGCTGCTAGTCTACACCACAGCCACAGCAACATGGGATCCAAACTGCATCTGCTACTTAAACCACAGCTCACGGCCAGATCCGTAACCCACTGGGCGAGGCCAGGGATCGAACCCTTATCCTCATGGATCCTAGTTGCGTTTGTTAACCGATGAGGCACAAAGGCAACTTCTGGATTGTTTTTTTCAATTCACCAGAATTCCCTGGACATTCCTCCAGGCTGTTGTGTGTATCACCGGTTCATTCTTTCCCACTACTGAATGGCGCTCCATGGCACAGAGGTGCCCTGCTTCCTTAAAGGGCAACTGGGTTGTTTGTAGATTGTATGAATAAAGCTGCTATTTGTGTGCAGGTTTTCCTGTGAACACAGTCTTCATTTCTATGGATAAATGTCCAGCAGTGCGACTTCTGTGTCATATGGCAGTTGCAGGTTTAGTTTTTAACGAAACTTTTCTAGAGCAGCGATACCATTTTACATCCCTGCCAGCCGCATATAAATGATCCAGTTTCTCTGCATCTTCGCCAGAATTTGGTGTGGTCGCTATTTTTTATTTTAGCCATTCTGACAAGTGTGTAGTGATGGGGTCTCTTTGTGGTTTTAATTTGTATTCTCCCAATAGCCAACAATGTCGACCATGTTCTCATGTGCTTATTTGCTATCCTCTTTGGTGAATGTGTTCATGTCTTTTGTCCCTCTTCTTTTTTGGGGGGCCGCACCCACGGCATATGGAGGTTCCCAGCCTAGGGGTCGAATCAGAGCTGTAGCCACTGGCCAACACCACAGGCACAGCAACGCCAGATCCAAGCCACATCTGTAATCTACACCACAGCTCACAGCAACACCGGATCCTTAGCCCACCGAGAGAGGCTAGGGATTGAACCCACGACCTCGTGGTTCCTGGTTGGATTCGTTTCCACTGCGCCACCACGCGAACTCCTTTTGCCCCTCTTCTGACTGAATTATTTGGGAGCGATTTGCTGTTGAGTTTTGAGAGGTCTTTATATATTCTAGGTACTAGTCCTTTTTTGGACATGCCATTTGAAAATGATTTCTCCTAACGTGCAGCTTGTCTTTTTATCCTTTTAAAGCCTTTTAAATTTTGATCATGTTTAATCTATCGATTTTTTTCCCTTTTATGGATGCTTGTGGTATCAAGTCTAAGAATTCTTTGCTTGGCCCTAGATCCTGAAAACTTTTTCCCAAGTTTTTTTTCAAAAGTTTTATAGTTTTATGTTTTACATTTAAGCTTGCGAGTTAACATTTTAAAGGGACACTTAGGTTGAGGTTCGTTTGTGCTGGTGGATGTCTAAGAGCTCCAGCACTATATGTTGAATGGTAATTTTTCTTCCACTGAATCACTTTTGGATCTCTGTCAAAAATTATCTGGGCGTTTCCGGTTGTATCTACTCTGTTCCATTGGCGTACTTGCTGGGATTCTGATAGAAATTGGGTTAAACTTGTAATCATTTTGGGAAGAATTGATATCTTTACTATACTGAGTCTTTTGATCCATGAATATGGTATATCTCGCCATTTATTTAGACCTTTGATTTCTTTCATCCACACTGTGTAGTTTCCAGCATACAAGTCTTATATATGTTTTGTTGATTTATATTTGAACATTTCTGAGTGACTGTGAATAGGATTGTACTTTTAATTTTGTTGTCTGTAAGTTCATTACCAACATACAGAAATACAACTGATTTTGTGTTTATCTAGTATCCTGTGATCTTGATGAGCACACTTATTAGTTCTGAGGTTTTATCTATTCCTTGGGATTTTTCTACATATACAATACGTGATCAATAAATAGGGACTGTTTTGCCTCTTCCTTTCCATCTGTATACCTTATATTTCCTTTTCTTGTGCTCTGCACTGATTAGAATTGCCAGCACTGTTGAATACGGGTGTGAGAATGGACATCCTTGGCTTGTTTCTGCCCGTAGGAGTAAAACATTAAGGCTTGCGTCAACAACTATGATGTTAGCTGTAGGTTTTTTGTAGATGCTCTGTTTATTTATTTATTTATTTATTTAGTCTTTTTGCCTCTTCTAGGGCTACACCCACAGCATATGGAGGTTCCCAGGCTGGGGGTCTAATGGAGCGGTAGCCACCGGCCTTCACCACAGCCACAGCAACACAGTATCCGAGCCATGTCTGCAACCCACACCACAGCTCATGGCAATGCCGGATCCTTAACCACTGAGCAAGGCCAGGGATCGAACCCGCAACCTCATGGTTCCTAATCGGATTTGTTAACCACTGAGCCACGATGGGAACTCCTAGATGTTCTTTTTAAATTGAAGTAGTTCTCACCCAGTCATATTTTGTAAGGATTTTTAACAAATAAATGTTGAGTCTTATTAATGCTTTTCATCAAATGACACATGTTTTCTTCTTTCTTTAATATGCTGGATTACTTAAATTGATGTTGATATTTAAATATTGAATCAACCAGCCTTGTATCCACGGAACTCCACTTCATTATGATATATATATCATATACATAACTAAATTCCATTTGATAATACTTTGTTAAAGATTTCTGCATCCAAATTCACGATAAATATTTGGTCTCTCGTTTCATTTTTTTTTACTGTCTTTGCCTTTGCTTTTGGTATCAATTCACAAAATGAACTGGGATGTGTTTCCTCCTCTTCTATTTTCTGGAAGAGGCTGAATAGAAATAGTGTTAATTCATTAAATATTTTTCAGAAGTCTGTGAAACTATCTGGGTCTAGATATTTTTTTTTTGAGGGTTTAAAAATTACAAAGTCAGGACGTTCCCACTGTGGCTCAGTGGTAACGAACCTAACTAGTATCCATGGGGACTTGGGTTTGACCCCTGGCCTCGCTCAGTGGGTTAAGGATCCAGTGCTGCCATAAGCTGCAGTGTAGGTCACAGATTCAACTTGGATCCCATGTTGCTGTGGCTGTGGTGTAGCTGCAGCTCCGATTCAACCCCTGGCCCAGGAACTTCCATATGCCGTGGGTGTGGCCCTAAAAATAAGACAAAAAAATATGAAATCAATTTCTAATAGTTGTAGAACTATTCACATGATCTATCTCATATTAGGTGAATTGTAGTAGTTTATAATTTTTGAGGAAGTGGTACACTTCGTTTGAGCGGTCAGATTCATGAGTGGAGGGCTGTCTGCAGCACCCCATTATCCTTTTGATGTCTGAGCATTTGTAGTGATACCTTAGTTCATACTTGATATTGGCAATTTGTTTCTTCCATTTGTCAGTCTTGCTAGAGGTTTGTCAATTTGACCACTGTTTTCAAAGAGCCAGCTCTTCATTGCATTGATTTCCTAAAAGTCATTTTCATTTTTAATTTCATTGATTTCTATCCTCATCTTTATTATTTCCTTCCTTCTGTTTGCTTTGGGTTCATTTTGCTTTACGTTTTTTTGGTTCTTCAGGTGGGAGCTTCAATTACTGACTCGAGATTCTCTTTTCTAACATACACATTTAGTGCTGTAAATTTCCCTTTCTGCAGTGCTTTGATGTGTCTCTTAAATTTTGGAATGTTGTATTTTCATTTTCAATTGCTTCAGTGTATCTGAGACTTCCTCCTTGCCCCATGGATTATTTATAAGCATTCTATTTGTTCTAAGTGTTTGGAGATTTCCCTATGACTTTCCAGTTACTGGTTTCTAGTTTGATTCCACCTGTAGTTAAAGAATACACTCTGTACGGTCTCAGTTCTTTAACTGTATTGAGGTTAGTTTAATGGCACAGAATATGGTCTATATTAGCATATAGTCCATGGCAGTTGAAAAGGATGTGTAATTTGCTGTTGTTGGGCAGAGTGCTCTAAAACATGTTGATTAGATCCTATTGGTTGATGGGTATTATTGAGTTCTTCTATATCCTGGTCAACTTTTGTCTAGTTATTCTATCTGTTGTTGAGGGAACAGTGCTGAAGTCTCCACCTTAATTATGGACTTGTTAATTTTTCCTTTCAGTTCAATCAGTTTTCATCTCACATATTTTGTGGCTCGATTGTCTAGTGCATCCACATTTAGAATTGCTATGTCTTCTTGGTGAACTAACTCTTTTATCATTACATAACCCCAACCTCCACCCCGGTAATTTTCTGTGCTCAGGAGTCTCCTATATCTACTGTTAGATAGCTATTCCTGCTTTCCTCTGATTAATGTTTGTGTGACACATTTTTTCCATCCTTTACTTTTTTTTGGTTATTTTTTCTTTTCAGTTTCTTAAAAGTTTTATTGAGGTATAGTTGATTTACACTGCTGTGGTAATTTCTGCTGCATCCATCCTTTACTTTCAAGTTACTTCTATTGCTGTATTTGAAGACAGCATATAATTGGGTCAGTTTTTAAAAATCTGCTCTGCAAATCTCTGCCTTTTGATTGGTATGTTTATACCATTTACACTTAATGTAATTGTTGATATTTGGGCTTAAGTCTGCCATTTTAATTTTTGTTTGTTTTGGGTTTGGGAATTTTTTTTTTCTTTCTTAGGGCTGCACCCAAGGCATATGGAAGTTTCCAGGATAGGGGTCAAATCAGAGCTGGAGCTGCCAGCCTACACCACAGCAACAGCAACTCCAGATCCAAGCCACATCTGCAACCTACACCACAGCTCACAGCAATACCGGATCCGTAACCCACTGAGCAAGGCCATGGATCAAACCTGAATTCTTATAGACACTATGTCAGGTTCTTAACCTGCTGAGCCACAACAGGAACTACCATCTGAGAATCCCTGATTTCTTCTTAGTTCCTGAAAGATAGCACTGCTGTGTATATGATTCTGGCTTGAGACTTCTTTTCTTTTTTTGCCTTTTTTTTTGTCATTTTAGGGCCACACCCGTGGCACGTGGAGGTTTTCAGGCTACAGGTCTAATCAGAGCTGTAGCCACTGGCCTACGCCACAGCCACAGCAACACAGGATCCGAGCCACGTCTGTGACCTACCCCACAGCTTGTGGCAACACCGGATTGTTAACCCACTGAGCAAGGCCCGGGATTGAACCCGCAACCTCATGGTTCCTAGTCGGATTTGTTAACCACTGCGCCACAACGGGAACTCCGAGACTTCTTTTCTTTGAGCTTTTGCAAAATATTGCATTACCTCCTCTGGCCTCCATGGCTTCCGATACGTAATTCACTGCCATTCAAATTATTTTTCTCTATAGGTAAAGTGCTGTTTTTTTTTTTCCTCCCCTGCTGGGTGCTTTCAGGATTTTTTCTTTGTCTTTCATTTATGGAAGCTTACTTTTCATGTCTGGGGATAGATTTCTTTTGGTTTAACCTGTTTGGGTTTTATTCAGCTTCTTGAATCTGTGGATTTGTCTCCTGCCAAATATGGGAAGTTTCTAGTCATTATTTCTTCAAGTTCATTTTCATCCCACCCTCTTTCTCCTCTCACTCTGGGACTCAGTGAAATAAATGATAGATCTTTTGTTATAATCCCACTGATCCCTGGGGCACTGTGCAATTCCTTTGAAGTCTAATTCCTTTCCATTTTTCACACTGATTTATTCTATTATTCTTTCAGTTCACTGGGTCTTTCCTCTGTTGTCCCTATTCTGCTGCTGAGTTCATCCTTTGAGCTTTTCACTTTGGTTGTAGTTTTTAGTTCTGAAATTTCCATTTAGTTCTTCTTTACATCCATTTTTTTTTTCTGATACTTTCTATTTATTTTGTTTCAAATGTGTTCATAGTTGCACATTAAAGCATTTTTATTGTATTTGCCTTAAAATTGCTTGTCAGATAATTCTAACATCTCTGTTGTCTCACTGTTGGTGTCCATTACCTTTTTTCTTTAAGATTTTTCTGTTTCTCAGTATGATGAGCGATTTTCAGTTGAAGCCTGGCTGTTTGTATACTGTGAATCTGGAAGTTTCTTAACCCTTCTGTGTTAGCTGGCTTTTTGACCCTGCTCTAGCAGAAGGACTGTGCCAGTTCATCACTGCTGAGTGGAGGCAGTTCAGGTCCCTCCTCGGCCTGTGTCCATACCCAAGGGGAGAACACACCTTGTTAGTGATGGATGTAGGTGGAAGCCCAGGGCCCCCACAGTGTCCACTGACAGTGTGTGTTGGGGGGTACACTACTGTGGTGGGGGCAGAGGTCCTGGCTCCTCACCCAGCCCTGTCTGACACACAGGGCTCCGGGCAGAGGACCGGGCTCCCCACTTGACCTTGTGGCAAGGGTGGGGTGGCAGCAGTTTACTGTGTCGGTTGGCTGGAGGAAGCAGATATCACCTAAAGCTCTCTGTCTTGCTGGGCTGTCCTTTCCCTGGTCCACTGGCTGGAGAGACACGGCTTTGCTGTGCACTTTTTATCAGCCTTCATTGGCATTTCTGAGCTGCTGGCTTCTTCTACTCCAAGTGTGGAATAAAGGAGGCAAAAGAGCCCCCAGGAAACTCACCACATGGCATCTGTTTCTCCCTCTTATTATCAAGTTTCTGCCAACATGTGTGGTGCTGGTCCCACCTCATTACCTGGTTAGAACACCCCAGGGACACAAGAGCCATCACAGAGGAAACCACGTGCTTCTTCATGGCCCTGCTGGGCCCACAGTCAAGAGTAAGGCAGCACATCTCAGCAGGGGCTCCAGTGGCCTTTCCTTAGTGGGCTGGGCCAAAGGAATGAAAGGAACTTATGCTTCGAAAGGAATGAAAGAGAGAGATTTCCTTCCTCTGCTTTGAATCACCCCAAACAGACTGCAGACCTGTGAGTCCCGCGTGTAGAGCCGACTGGTGAAGCCGCATCTGACCCAGCGGAGATGACGTCTGGGCCACGACAGTGCTTCCAGGACACAGAAAAGCCACTGCCGTCAGGTGGACAGCAGGGCCAGGGGGTCAGAGACCCGGTTAGCCTCCTACCTTACCCTGGCCTGAAATTCCGCTCTTGTCCACCTCCAAACAGCATGGGGTACAGAGGGGTGAGCTCACCGAGCCCTCGGACGTACAGCGCTCCGATCCTGGGGCCGTAGAACTGAAAGTGAAGTCAGTCATTTACTCAACAAGCACCTCCTGGAGACCCTCTCCAGATGCGTGCTGAGCGCCGCGAGCAGACAGAGGTGCTCTCTAACGGCCCCACAGCCCTGCTGCCGGTCCCTGATCCCGACACGCGGGGTCACAAAAGCCTTCGGGGGTGGGGCAGGTGCTGGACTCTGGAGCTCGGGGGCAGCAGAGCACCGGACACCGCGTGGGAGTCCCTGTGAGGCGGAGGGGCTGAGCCAGGGGTCGCCAAGGGCTGTGCCTGTGTCACGCTGTGCTCTCAAATCCGCGTTAGGCAGAAGTTTCAAGAGCCGCCATGTCAGTCCGGCACACACACTCCTTTGGGACACACTGAGAGTTAAGGACTAAAAACACCCCAGGTTCCAGTTGGCTGCTGAAAGATGCACAAAAGCTAAGAAGGGTGTTCACTGTGAACTCTTGCCCCAGCACGACGTCGGGGTGGGGGTCCCAACACCACACCCTCGCGCTCCCAGCCACACTTTAAATCAAGTTAGGGGAAGCGGTCACTCTTGAGCCTTGCATCTTCCGTTGCTGGGGGGGCATGAGGCGGTCGACCAGGGGTCCACACTCGCTCGCTCCCTGCAGAGAACACTCACTTCCCGGCTAAAGACCCCCTGAGACCTCGGCTCCATCCCCCCCCTCCCCCCCCACCCCCCGGCTCGGCCTGGCTCCCCTCTAAGCTGCCGAGGGCGGGCCGAGAGCCCGGCATCTGGTCCCAGGGCCTCGCCCGGGGCAGATGCACCTGGTGCCGGGTGACAAAGGATGAGCAGTGCCGCGGGCTCTGCCCAGAGGTGGCCTCGAGGGCCCTGGACGCGTCCCCCCACCAGGAGGGCAGGAAGGCGGCCCCTGGGGACGCACCTTGTGGCCCACGATGGTCAGGAAGTCCACGCCCAGGTCCTGCACGTCCACGCGCCTCTTCCCCAAGGCCTGCGCGGCGTCCGTGTGCAGCAGCAGCACAGGCAGCCCGTGGGCCGCCCGCTGCGGGTTCAGGGCCCTGACTCGCCGGCTGATTTCGGGCACCGGCTGGGGAGGGAAACACACAGCTGAGCAGGCGGCCCCGATTTGATGAAAACGGAATGGAAGAAATCAGGAGTTAACGAGCACAGGCGAAAAAGCACCAGACTGAAGAACAGAGGAGAAGGAGAGGCCGGGCTGAGCCGCCCGAGCTCCCGCCCCGGCCACCACGTCCTCCTAAAAGGGACGGGGACTCACCATGACCACGCCGGTCTCGTTGTTGGCCAGCATGACAGTCACCAGGCATGTGGCCGGGCGCACGGCCGCCAGGATGTCCTCGGCCTCCACCTGACCGCTCACCTGGGACACGGGGACAAAGGTGACCTCTGGGGAGGAAAACACAGGCGGCCGGGTCAACCCTCAGTGTCTTCTCTGAAATGCTCACTTATTTATTTAAAAAAAAAAATTTAAAGTGAACTCAACTGGTTTTATTTCACTTCTTTTTTTCTTTTGCCTTGGTGAGCAGCAGCAATTATGTGGGCTCTCAGCTCCCAGACCAGGGATTTAACCTGGGCAGCAGAGGTAAAAATGCCGAATCCTAACCACTAGACCACCAGGGAACTCCCTGGAATGTTTATTTGGACGCAGTGGAAAAAGCCATTGTAAAGTCAGAAAACCGTGAAGGAGTCTGAGCCCCTCTTTTATGGCCCCGTCTGAGACCACCGGCCAGGAGGTGTCTCTGATGCGCCCCAGCTACTGAGCCGAATGGGGAGGCGCTCTGTCCCCAGAGCCTCTGAGGGACCCGCTAGCAGCTGAGTAAGACGCCCTCAGTTCACTGAGCATCTCGATGCTCCAAGTACTTGACCTTCGCTCACTCAGCACCTGACCCAGCCTTCATTAAGGGCCTACTGTGTGCCAGGTCCCAGGCACTTAGAATCTCACTAGTGCAGACAGAAAACAGGCAGAGGTGACTAACTCGAGGTTTTGGGTTCAAAGCGGTAAAGACAAATGCACCCACTTTTCCCCAAGGTCCCACTAAAATGAGAGAACAGATTTTTCTTAACGAGGGCGATCAGCCTGGACAAAGAATTTTGAGGAATTCCCAGAATATAGAAAGATGATGGCGTTAGATGAATAGCAAGAGGAAAAACCCACTCAGGACGCCGATAGGTGCAAAGCAACTCCATGTAAAGTCGGAAAGGACCCATCCAGAGACCATGCAAATCCAGGGTGCACGGTGTGGAGAGCAGGGTGGGGGTGACTGCTGGGGCGGGCAGAGGGCGGGGTTCTGATGCCCAAGCACCCTTGCCTTGCACCCAGGATGTGGGCGGCAGAGGAGCTGGCCTCAACAGTCCAGGCCCAGGGGGACGCCTGGGGTGGGGCCGGGGGCGTCTACTGACGGATGCAAAGGGGAGCAAAGGAAAGGCAACTTCTGAGCATCTGGTCAGAATCACCAGCCCTTAGGGGAGTACGAATCGAAGTGCCCCTGAGACCACACTTCACGCCCACTAGGACGACGGTACCAGAAAATACAGACAATAACGAATGCTGACGAGGGTATGGAGAGACCGGAAGCCTCAGGCACTGCTTTTGACAATGTGAAATGGTGCAGCAACTTTGGAATAAAAAGCCTAAGGTTAGGAGTTCCCGTCGTGGCACAGCAGTTAATGAATCCGACTAGGAACCATGAGGTTGTGGGTTCGATCCCTGG
>PVHT021183553.1:773980-887382 GCA_004024745.2 Catagonus wagneri
TTTTTTTTTTTTTTTTTTTTTTTTGCTGTTGAGTTGTATAAGTTGTTTGTATATTTTAGAGATAAAGCCCTTGTCAGCTGCATTGTTTGAAACTATTTTCTCCCATCTCCCATTCCATAGGTTGTCTTTTTCTTTCTTTTTTCTTTTTTTTTTTGATGGTTTCCTTTGCTATGCAAAAACTTATCAGTTTGATTAGGTCCCACTGGTTTATTTTCCCTTTTATTTCTGTTGCCTTGGGGGACTGACCTAATGTATCTTTTTTTTTTTTTAAGATTCCACATATAAGTGATCTCATATGGTATTTGTCTTTGTCTTATTTACGTCACTTAGTATGATAATCTCTAGGTCCATCCATGTTGCTGCAAATGGGATTATTTCATCCTTTTTTAATGGCTGAGGCTGGCATTCCATTGTACATGGACCACATCTTCTTCATCCACTCCTCTGTTGATGGACATTTCCCTGTCTTGGCTGCTGTGAACAGTGCTGCTGTGAACACTGGGTGCATGTATCTTTTCGAATTAGTATTTTCATTTCTCCCGGATATATGCCCAGGAGTGGGACTGCTGGATCAAGACAGTTCTGTTTTTTTAAGAAACCTCCCGTTCTCCACAGTGGCTGCACCAGTTTACATTCCCACCAACGGTGCAGGAGGGTTCCCTTTTCTCCACACCCTCGCCAGCATTAATTATTGGTAGACTTTTTGATGATGGCCATTCTGAGTGGAAAACTCACACTCTCAATAAGGTAAACAACTTTGGGATTCAAAGGAATGATTCTAGGGCAAAATGAAGGGGAAACTCTTTATTGAGACAGCAACGCAAAGCAAGTTAATTTATACGATATGCAACAGACATCCTATCAGTGCCTGGAATTTGCTTCTAGGATAAGTGCTGGCTTATTATATCAAGCTAACCTACAATCACTAAGACAAAGCATTACTCTTTCTTTAAAACACGATAGCAGGAGGGAGCCGCTGCATTTGCACTGCCAGGTACAGCGGAAGGGCGGGCGGCCGAGCGGGCGGTTTACCTCGGTGCCCCCGGAAGTGAAGACCACGTCCTCGGGTCTGCCGCCCACCATCCTGGCCAGGCTTTCGCGGGCTGCACGGATAATCTCCTTGGCCTTCCTGCCTGGAGGACCAAAACGGAAACGCGTTAGCCGGGTTCACCGAGTCCAGTCAACACGGGTTTAAAGAACAGCCAGACAGGAAGGAGGGGCCGAGTGGACAGCTCTGCTCAGCTCGGCTTCTTCCCTTAGTGGCCGTAACGCTACACAGCACTACCCTGCAACCCGGAGATAACTCGGCCCGGGGGCGCAGTAAGAGCTTAGTCCATCAGTGAAAACCACTGAGATTTAAGTCAAGTGGCAGGAGCCAGAAACAAACACGGGAAGAGGCCTGGGAACCCTAAACTTCCCAAGCCGTGGCTTTCTTCTTACCGGAACAGGAGAGGGAAGCTGTGGCCATCTGCCCCGCTCCCCATTCATCAAGACGGGAGAACGAAAGGATGGAATAATTGCTTAAGAGCACGCTGCAAGACAATAAAAATAAGCAAAGATAGAACTCATGACTCCGCAACACAAAGTCCAGTGCCCTGGGTCCCACTGCAGGTCCCTTAGGGAACCAGAGAGGCCACTGCCTCAGGGACACATCTGCTTTCAAATAAGGGCAAGGAGCCCACCTAGGCCCAGTTTCACTGGATAACAGGGAAGCTCGTGTGGCAGAGAAAGGTCCTGGGATGGGAACTCTAAACATTTCAGTCACCACTCTTAGGCGCCTTAGTAGTCTCCAAACCTTTTTGACTATTCAGTCCTATTTATTTAAAAAAAAAAAATGTTTTTTGAGCAGGCACCATTAAACTAAATACATAGGATAAAATGTAAAAATAGAAATGTAAGAAAATGCAGTAAAAATAAATATACAAAGTAGTCCACACACTCAAGACTACTTTGTAGATTTTAATCACAAGTAACAAAGGTCTATGGTGTTTAGGAAGCTTAATCACTTCAGTGAATGATACTTGAAGAGGCTGTAATAAATGTCAATCAATTGGGCAGGACCACAGCCTGGCGCACTCTTAGCTCCTCTTGGATGTACCCCGACTCCGGTCCCTCCAGGATGCTGTTGAGAAGCCCCCTCTGTGAAGCCCCTGGGTTGATCCCAAAGCAGGTGCTCCTCGGCGCCCCCCGCCCCGCCGTCTCCCAGGGCAACCACCGCTGCCCACGTGGGGTGTGGCGCCCAGAGCCTTTTCTAATATGCACCCACGGGCTGTCATATACGCCTTTCAGTGTTTTCTTTTTCCTTTTCAAAAATGGTTTCATAATTTACATACTGGTTTGCGAAAATTTCCCTGTCCACTTGGAGACGCTTCTAAGCAAGGACTCCTGTGGCTACCGCGCCACCGCCTATCTGCTTTCACCAAGGTCCTCGCGTGGCCGAACCCAGGTCCTCAGGGCCCGCCCTTCTCGTCCCGGGCCTGGGCTCCAGTTCCAGAACGCAGAGCCCTCCTGCCTCCGTGGCTCAACTCTGACCCCAGGACGACGCTGGGCACGCCCAAGTCCCCAGCCAGGCGGCGTCCTGACGCTGCTCACCCCACCTGACGACCAGCGGGCATCCGAAACCGAAGCTGCTCAAAGCGAAGGCCTGCCTTCTCGCGGGACCGGCTCTTGGCTCGGCCTTTCCTTCCCGAGGCCTGCCAGGAGCCCAGGCTTCAGCTCTTGTCTTCTTCCCCCGTCACCCAGCCCCTCGGCAATCCCGCGGGACCTGCCGTCAAGAATAGCCAGTATCCGGCCCCAGCTACAAGCCAGTCCGGGCCACTGCTAGAATACTCTCCCGGCAGGACCCCAAGTCCACTGACCCCAGCGTGGTCAGGTCCCAACAAAGCGGCCAAAGCCCTGAAAATCCAAACACGCTTTGTGCCCTGTGCGTTTCCTCACGCGGAGCAGTGCCTGGCACACAGCAGCTGCTCATTTAACATCGGTCAGATCCGCTGTTCTAGCTAGAAGTGTGGTCTGGGGAACCCTAGGGGTCCCCCGACGCGCCTGCAGGGGGTCCCCAAAGTCGAAATTATTGTAACAACACTTAGGTGTCGTTTGCCTTTTTTTTTTACACTCGTTTTCTTGAAAGTTTAGAGCGAAGCCTTCCAGAGGCCACGTGACGTGAGCGCTGCAGTGAGCTGGATGCAGGGCCGGGTATGGGACCCGGATGTCTTCTCTTTAAAGAGATTTTCAAACACGTACAGCAACGCCATCCTCGTCACTCAATTTGTTCTATTTTGGAAAAGATAGTTTCTCTTCCATACCAATGTTAATATATAATGCATTTGTTATTGCAATGGTTAATGAATTACTTCATATTTTTTTTAAAGGTTTTTAGTGTTGAGCTCTAACATGGCAAATATCTACAGGTGACACCTGTACAAACAGAGGCTCTTTGGAGTCCCTAACGTGTTTCAAGAGTGTGAAGGTCTTGGGAGGGGCCCCAGACACTATCTCAGGCCCACAATAGCTGGGCCCTCGCAATGGCCCCAAAGTCCCACAGGGCACCACCCCAAACCTCTCGGACCCCCATGCTCACCCCACCTGCAATCCCGCTACTTAAAGGTAACTGTAGGGGAGTAACGGCAGAGCGTCCTGTAGGTATGTCCTTGCCGTGGCTGTGGCTGTCCTTGATGCCACCTCCTTTCCTACCACCAAGATGTTTTCAGCCGGCACACGTCTGAATTAAGGCCGCATTTAAATTAAGAAATTCTTAGATTGAGTAAGGATTTAGGTCTCATTTCCCAACTTTCACTGCAATTGGAACTCCAGAGCTTGGCCAGGAGACTGACCTCTGACAAAGGCTACAAGTCAGAGTGGTACTTGTAACTTCCAGAAATGTCTCTGAAGGACTCAGTCATCCCTCTCTCCTCTCTTTCTCTCCATCCCACAGGCTGGACTGCTGACATGATGGCTTGAGCCACAGCAGCCATCTTGATCACAAGGGGCAGGTGTGTGGTGAGGATAGAAGAAGACAGAGGAGCTGGAGTCCCATGGGGTGGCTGAGTGGCCCCATGGGCCCTGCTCTCTGAGAGAAATAAACTTCAAGCTGTTTAAGCTACTGTTATTTGGGCGTTTCTGACTCTCACAGAAAAACTATACATTTTGCACACTTGCTCATACACTTTTTCTTGGGCAGGGGTGGGGTGGCGGTGGGTAGGGGACACCAAAGAACCCACACTGCACATAACACGCATTTTCCACTTGGGCCAGATGCCGCCACCAGCCTTCTAGGTCAATACAGTCCACACCTTTGCTTTAACGAGGTCCAGAACTCACCCCAGGGGCTTCTGCCTATACTTCACAGCCTCATTCAGCCCTCAGATGATGGACACCAAGGTTATAAGCAAGGGGTTATAAAACATCTTGGGTTTCTAAACTCTTCCCACACATCCTTATCATTTTCATTAAAATAGATTCCTCCCCAAGGAATTATTATTGATACATCATAAGGTGAAAATAATTAAACAAGTCTACTATCACAGAGGTGATTTTTTCTTTCCCTTTTTTTTTACTTTTTTCCATTTCCACCTGAATGTCGACAGAGAATGAACTGCAATGCATTTTTTAGGGTTCCTAATCTGTGGCAACACAGGCTATCAAGGCAATCTGAAAGCCACTGACAGGCTGCGTCAAGGCAAGACAAGACATGTTATTTCTCCCCGAGGGCTACTCCTGAACTCCTTCATGATAAGCACCTTTTATTAGCATTTAACTGTTCTCTGCATTCTCAAGTTTCATGCATCAGAAAGTTCAGTTTTACTAAAGAGGAGATACAAGCCAAGTCCAAAAGATTAGCCAGAATACATGTGCAAAATAAACCAATAATAGTTATTAAATAACTAGTACCTGATTTTGAAAAAAACTTTTAGTTATCAAGTTGTGAAGCTTTTAATAAGTCAGACATGAAAATCCAAGAAAGCCTGTAAATTAATTATACAAGTAATGCTAAATCCTAGGCCACGGCAGTATTCTGTTTGAAACTTATTTTAGTTCATCATGACCCAGTTAAAAGAGTTTATTATTTTTTATTTTTTGGCCGCTTCACTGGCATGTGGAAGTTCCTGGGCCAGGGCTCAAACCTGCACCACTGCAATGACAATGCCAGGTCCTTAACCTGCTCTGCCCCACAGAACCCCTATGACAGTTTATCTTAATAAAAATAAAACATTAAGCAGGTGCAACTTCAGCTCGCCAACTGAAAAACATAACGTGACTCTGCCATGCAACTACTGATTTGAAGCAAATTAATTTCCAAAACCTCTGAGTGCCCTACATTAAAACAAGAATAAATGAGAAATAAGAATATTTACAATTAAAGTATGTAAAAATAATTTTTATTTAAAAAAAAGGCCAGGATTATATGTGATCCTGATGATTTAAAAGATCCATCTTGCAAATTTTGAGGTGTTTTCTTGTGGAAAAGCGGGTTAAGGATCTGGCATTGTCACTGCAGTGGCTTGGGTCACTGCTGTGGTATGGGTTTGATCCCTGGCCCAGGAATTTCCATATGCCATGGACACAGCTTAAAAAAAAAAAATAAAAGGATAAGGTTAAAACATGTCTAGGATCGCACATTTGGGTATAAAACCAGTATGAAACATAAGGAAGTTTATTTTGCAAATTCTGTCAGAATGACGAAGACAAATACGTGATGGGGTTCTAATAAGTACTATTGTTACAAATGACTTGTTTTAATAGCCCCACCTGCAGCATATGGAAGTTCCTGGCCAGGGATTGAATCCTACACTGCAGCTGCAGCTATGCAGCATCCTTAACCCACTGCACTGGGCCAGGGATCTAACCCACGCCTCCATAGCAACTCGAGCTGCTGTAGTTAGATTCTTAACCCACTGTACTACAGTGGGAACTCCCACGAACAACTCTTTTTTTTTCTTTCGATCTTTTTAGGGCTGCACCCGTGGCATACAGAGGTTCCCAGGCTAAGGGTGAAATTAGAGCTGTAGCCACTCGCCTACACCACAGTCACAGCAACACTGGAGCCAAGCTGGGTCTGCGACCTACACTGCAGCTCACAGCAATGCCCGATCCTCAGCCCAATGAGTGAGGCCACGGATCGAACCTGCATCCTCATGGATCCTAGCCAGATTCATTTCCGCTGAGTCACGACAGGAACTCCCAGAAACAACGCTTAATAAGACATCTCTTTCATCTGGGAAAGGGCAACAGGAGAGTATGTTAAAGACGAAAGATTACAGCTCAACGTGCAAACTTGGACTTCTCAGAAAAAAACTACCAAAAATAACAGCTGAAGATTTGCAGTTAACAGGTCATCTGTTCAAAACCGAGTGACCACACGTGGTGTACGATTTCTCTAAGACCACCCCCGCCCCCGAATCTCCGATCTGGGCACGTCTTCTAGAATTACCTGCCGGGTAAGCGCTGCTGGGATTTCCCCAGGCTTCCTGCATGGCCTCGGTCATGGCCTGGATCACTTCTGGCTCCAGGGGGGTGGTGGCGTTATAGTCCATATAAACTTTCCTGCTGGAGAGAAAACAGAGACATGTCCATTAAGAGAAAGAAGATGAATTTGGAGCCACAGCTGCACTGCCTGTCACATCACAGGGGCAGATCATGTCAAGGGCAGGTGCTTCTCTGCAGGTGCACCGCGCAGGCGTCTCCATGTCGTCAGTGTTTATGGAAAATGTCTGCATGCTTTCCAAGACTCTTGTAATTGCTGGTTTCCTTTACTGCTGACAGGAGACGGTCCACTTAGACTCTCAAAGCTTCTGTCCAGCCCTCGGTAGGAGTGGTCAGCTGGCCCCTAAATGACTCTGCCACCTCCCCCACCCCACCTCCAATGGAACCAGGGGAACTTTACAGGCCTGGGGAGCACATTCTGGGGTACTCTTCTTCCCTGGCCTGGCTTTTTAATTTTATTTATCTTTTTGCTTTTTAGGGCCACGGTGTGGCATATGGAGGTTCCCAGGCTAGGGGTTGAATCGGAGCTACTTTGCCAGCCTACACCACAGCCACAGCAACGTAGGATCCAAGCTGCGTCTGTGACCTACACCACAGCTCACGGCAAAGCCAGATCCTTAACCCACTGAGCGAGGCCAGGGTTCGAACCTGCAACCTCATGGTTCCTAGTCTGATTTGATTCCGCTGCACCACGATAGGAACTCCCCTGGCCTGGCTTTATAACTTCACCACTTCACTGGAAGTTTTCCTTTATTTCTCTGTGGTTTCTGCGAGGGCCGTGAGGCTCCAGGGACCCGGGCGCCCACTCTTCCTCCACGCTGCCGTCTCCAGGGCAGGCCTGCTTCTTTCCCCCTGCATCTTCTTTGCGTAGAGTGACCGTGCCCTCGGCCACTCCGGTACCTGTTAGGTCTTTGCTCCAACGTGACCTTGTGACACTGTCTGGGCTCTAAACAAAACTGCGGCCACCACACCCTGCCTCCCAGGGCCACCACACCCTGCCTCCCAGGGCTTCACGTGTCCCGCCCGCCGCAGCTTCTGGAGCACTGGGCTTGCTCCAGGTTCATTCTTGGTCTCGACAGAAAGTAACAGAACAGCACCTCCAGCTGTTTTCCCCGCAGCTCTGCTGCCGACACCGAGAACAAGGCTGGCCCACGGTAGGGACTTGATTTATAAGGTGACAAAAGAAATGTCACAGAAAGTGCACAACCCCGAAAGAGCCCTCAGAAGTAACATTTATTAGTATATCTTTTTACCCTTCAGAGATCTTCATGAATATATGTTGTAGGCTATCCTGCCAGACAGTCACAATTATTTTACCCAAGTTTAAAATCAACTATAGGAGTTCCCGTCGTGGCTCAGCGGTTAACACATCCGACTAAGAACCATGAGGTTGCAGGTTCGATCCCTGGCCTTGCTCAGTGGGTTAAGGATCCGGTGTTGCCGTGAGCTGTGGTGAAGGTTGCAGACGAGGCTCGGATCCCGCGTTGCTGTGGCTGTGGTGTAGGCCGGCAGCTACAGCTCCTGTTAGACCCCTAGCCTGGGAACCTCCATATGCCGCGGGTGTGGCTCTAGATAAAGGCAAAAAGACAAAATAAATAAATTAATTAAATTAAATAAAATCAACTATAGTGTTTAAACCAATCATATGAAAACTCAAACACAATTACCAACCATGGCTGTTAAAGCCCAGGTTATGGAGTTTCCTCCCAGCTCAGTGGTAACAAACCCGACGAATATCCACGAGGACTCAGGTTTGATCCCTGGCCTCACTCAGTGGGTTAAGGATCCATCCAGCACTGCTGTGAGCTGTGGTGTAGGCCGGCAGCTGCAGCTCTGATCGACTCCCAGCCTGGGAATTTCCATAAGCCCCAGGTTTGGCCCTAAAAAACAAATAATAATAATGATGATGATGATAGTAACAATAATAATAATAATAATAATAATAATAATAATAATAATAATAATAAATAAGACCCAGGTTATTTAACCCATGTTTTAACGCAGCATCTTGTCTCCAAGCCAAAGTACAAGGCTTTGGGGCTTGGAAAGTCTGCCCAGCCATTCTTGGCCAGCCCAGCGTTAGGAATGCCCCGGCCCTGCTGAAACTGAAATCTGCCCTTGACCCTAACTCTGCTCTCATGTCCTGTTCGTAACTATGCCAAAGTCCCCTGACCACTAGTGACTGCAGCTCTTCAATCTGCTGCTGGGCTGAGCTAATTCACGGCTTGAACTGCAGATTAACACTTTACAGATTACTCAGCCCGGGTACCTGCCACTTGCTTAAAGCGCTATCAGTACTGCATGGGAAAGCTCAACTATGTTAGGTTCGGGACCGAAAAATAAAAGGCGTCATGAATCTTCTCTGACTCGGTACATCTTCCCAGCTCCCTTTTCTCAGTCCCAACCAAAGTAGAATGTCTAATTAAAGAAATGGTCAGATTTAGGCCTGGACTCAAATTTTAAAGATGCACAGGAATCCAACTAGTATCCATGAGGATACGGGTTCCATCCCTGGCCTTGTTCAGTGGCTCAAGGATCTGACGTTGCCATGAGTTGCAGACACAGCTTGGATCTGGTGTTGCTGTGGCTGTGGTGTAGGCAGGCAGCTATGACTCCCTGATTCCACCCCTAGCCTGGGGCTCTCCACATGTGGTGGGTGTGGCCCTAAAAGGACCAAAAAAAAAAAAAAAAAAGGACACACCCATTCCCCCCCCAAATATTTAGCATATTCCTGGATGGAGGGCAAAGGCTCACAAACAAACGCATTTCCCCCAGCCCAGGGGAAGGTTCCCGCAGGCTGGAGGGCAGTGCAGGCTGAAAGCGCCTGCATCTTCTCCCACTCTGCCAGCCACTCAGGCCAGGAGCCCGGAAGCGTCCTTCTCAATCTCTCCTCCCCTACACCGCGCATGAGCAAGTCCTGTGAGTTTGGTCCCAGTACATCCACTTCTCCCGCCACAGCTGCCACCACTCTGGGCCACACCTTCTCTTCCTCCTGAATTAGTACAAGATTCCCCAACCGGTTTCCCTGCTTCCTGCAACCCCTACACTCTACAATGAGGCTAGAAGAGTTCTTTGAAAACATAAAATAGTAGTTTATAATATAATTAAAATACACCATTCCTTTGCTCAAACCTCCAAGATCCCCATCACGCTGAGAGCACTGCCCAGAGTCCTTCCTGGGCTCGGGCGCTCTGCTCACGGACAGCCACTCCAAGCCCCTCCTCTCCAGCCTCGCGCGCTCCACAGTCCGAGCTGCCTAGCGGGCTCCTTTCTGCCCTCGGGGCCTTTGCAGTAGTTCCCTCTTCCCGACCGGCTGATTCCCAGAACTTGAGCGGCTAATTCCTGGACGTCACTCAGATTTTAGCCCAAGTGTCACCTCCCCGGGAGCCCTTCGCAGGCCACGGCTCGCATCCGCGCGTCCACCTGGCGCTCATCCCGGATTTGGGCCTCCCGCGCTGACAGCCGGGCAGCGCTGCATGCCCGCGCGGACCGTCATGCCGCGAGTGATTCGCCAGCTGGCGCCCCCTCTCCCGGAAGGACCCCTCCCCTGGAGAGCGACCACCGGTTGGCCGTCCTGCCTCTAGGGGAGTGGCCACCGGCCTGCCGCTCCCCTCCGACCTCGCCTCGCGTGCCTGAGGGCTTCCCGGAGGAGGGCGCCAACGGTCTCCCCCCTTCCTCTCATGGAGCGTACCTATCCAGCAGGCTCCTCTCCACGTGGCCGTCCGGCCGGCTAGCCGCTCGCCCCCGCTCGTCTCCGCTCCGCTCCCCGGCCGCCTCCATCCGGACCCCGCCGCAGCCAGTATCCAGGCGGCTACCCCCGCCGCTGCCCCAACCCGCAGAGGATGTCACGCTCAGGAGGGCCGCCGAGAGGAGGCGGGGCCGCGAGGGCGGGGCCGCGAGGGCGGGGCCGCGCCCGGATTGGCTGAGCTGCGCACTCCCGGCCAATCCTCGCACTTCAACGACGCTCCGCGAGGAGGCGGTGCCCGGGCTGTGCGCCAGCGGGTGACGTACGGGGGCGGGGCTCGCGTACGTCACAGGGGGCGTGATCGCTGGGGCGGGCGGGGCTTGCACGCAGCGGCCGCTGTCAACTAGGTAGAGGCGCCAGGGGGTGGTGGGGCACTTGGGGGCAGACTGAACTGGAGGGATCCCCGTGCGTCAGCCCACTGGGGCGGAAGCCCGGGTCCTCCGAGGCCGGCCAGACCACGTCCTGCGTCACCGCAGTCCCGGGGACCCACTGGGATCCGACCCTCTGCACAGGTGGACTTTGGGTGAAATTACGACTCGTTCCGCAAAGGGTGGATCCCAGAGGTCTGGAGGCGAGGCTGTTACAGCAGCCGAGGCGAGACGTGGGAACACTAAGCAGGGAGCGCGAAACGCGGGAAAGTTGGATCCGGGACAGATTTAGGATGTAAAATAGGTAAGAATAGGGGCTGCAGAATGTGGAGCCTGCGGGAGAATGAGGAAGGAGGTGACTTGGAAAACGTTAGTGACTTTACCTGGGACAGGAAGGAACGCCCGAGCGGGAGGGCTATGGGCTGAACTTTGGACCTACTGAGTTGTCTGTGAGGCAAATAGAAGTGTCTAGCATTCGTGTATTCTGCTGACCGTAACAAAAGTCGGTTTTGAAAGCAATTAAGAGGGCAGAGATCCAGATTCTTGAATTCTATTGAAGCCACCCACTGTGTCTTGCTTTTTTGGCAAAATACCGATTTCTAATTGCGCTCCGAGAATGTGGCCAGGCACTGTTCCTAGCGCCTTTCATGTATTCACCAGTTTAATCTTGATAACACCCCTCCCTATCAGGTGGGTCCCTTTATCGGCACTTTACATATGATGAATTTAGCAATGAGGTCCTGATATACAGTACGGGTAGTCACTAATTTTGGAACAAAATCGAGGATAATATGAGAAAAAGAATATGTATATACATGTGTGTCTGCTTCGCTTTGCTATCAAAGAGAAACTGAGCACTATCAATCAGCCATAATGGAAATAAAGATTGATGAAACCCCCCCAAAAAAGGAATTCCTTGCCAAGAAGCTGAATTTTAATTGGATTTTTGTAGACTTGATCAATTTTATCTCCTGTTGGAGTCCAGAAGAAGTTGTCTTTTCCAGCTCTGCAAGTCTCCACGTTTTTGGATTTTTTTATTTCCTGTCATTCTCTACTTTTTTTTTTCTTTTTAGGGCCGCACTGACAGCATATGGAGGTTCCCAGGCTAGGGGTCAAATCGGAGCTACAGATCCTGGCCTATACCATGGCCACAGCAAAGCCAGATCTGAGCTTCGTCTGTGACCTATACTGCAACTCATGGAAATGCCAGATCCTTAACCCATTGAGCGAGGCCAGGGATCGAACCCAAGTCCTCATGGATACTAGTCGGGTTCATTACTGCTGAGCCACAACAGGAACTCCTATTTCCTGTCATTCTTACACTCTGAGCTTCTTTTTCAAAGGCAGCAAAGGACACACCAAAATTTAAGAACTAAATAGACAGAAACTCAAGGCCAAAGGAGAAGGAAAGAAAGGGTGTGAGGTCGGCCTAAGCACAGACGGTAGTGTAAGCGCAGCTGAGAGGAAATCTGAGGTGTGTGCTGAAGGGAGGGCTGACGAGTTCAGCCGGAGGAGCTGTGTGGGGAATCAGATCTTCAAAGGCTGAGAAAGGAAGGGGGTAAGGGGGCGCGAGGAAGGGGGAGTGTCTTAGAGAGCGTGTTTATGGGCAGGTAGCAAACAAGGAAGCTGAAGGAAGAGGACTTCCTGTTGTGGCTCAGCTAAGAACCCGACTGGTATTCCTGAGGACGCAGGTTCGATCCCTGGCCTTGCTCAGTGGGTTAAGGATCCAGCGTTGCCAGCCGTCAGCTGTGGTGTGGTTTACAGACGTGCCTTGGATCTGGTGTGGCTGTGGCTGTGAAGTCCTGGAGGCAGGGAGCCAGCCTGAGACTGGAGCCAAGGTGGGAGGGGAAGCTGAACGGCAAGTCTCTTTCTCTAAACCTAGGTGGAAGGCAGGGAGCTGGAGGGGCTCGAGGGCCGCTGACAGGTGATTCAGCTCGAGGCCTCCTTGGGCCAGTTAAGCGGCAGTTGGAGGGTTTGTGTTTCCAGGTGGAATGACTGCAGTGATGGAGTCAGAGGAACTGGATAGCGCCCCACGTGGCTGGCGACACCCACACAGAGGACCGGTGCTGACGTGGCCGTGTGGCCGCGGTCCCCTCTTACTAACAGCAGTGTGTGGCGCAGCAGGAGGTAGCAGCCACCGTGATTCCAAGTGGGCAGGTCAGACGTGCAGCAGAGGTGCCAACAGGGCGTCTTCATTATGAAATAAGTCCCCAGTAAAGACTAAATATTTGAGGAATGCCATCTCCATGGACATGAGAAACTAAATGCAACAAACAGAACTCACGCCTAAGGGAAAAAAGTCATGGAGCGATCAGAGTAAACCTTCAATAGAGAATCTCTTCTACAAGGAGATAAATGGGTATCTTTTTTTTAAGTCAGTCGTAAAAAAAGAACAAACAACAAAGAAAACACTAGATTGGATGGAAACGAAACTCCAGAGTGGGCGGGGACTTGGGGGGCGGGGATGGGTGAGTGGGCAGAGCACAGCTGATTTTTTAGGGCAGCGAAACCATTTTGAGTAATGTTATAATAATGGATACACATTATACGTTTGTGAAAACCCATTTAACGTACAACATGGAGAGTGCCAGGGTAAACTAGGGACCGTGGGTGGTAATGATGTGTCCATGCAGGTTCCTAATTGTAACAAATGTCACATTTGTGTGATGTCACAGCAGAGGAGGTTATACGTGAAGGGAGCAGGTTTATATGGGAACTCTCCGTTCTGCTCAGTTTTGCCAGGAATCTAAAACCGCTTTAAAAAATAAAGTCTATCAACCATAATAGAAAAAATAAAAATCTTACAAAAAAGATTATATTGTCTATAAATAGAAATAAACATATTTCTTACTTTTCAAAAAAAAGTCTTTTTTAAAAAAGCAATGGATACACTGAGTAGTGTAGGCATAAAACATGGATTAATGAGCTAAATGGCATTAATTAATTAATGAGCTTGAGAATTCTCTCAGATTATTGCTCAAAAGCATAAAGAGATGAAATATAGGAAAGAAAAGAAACAACCATCTAATGGTGACTCTCAGCTGGGATTCCTTTTCTCTCCAGGGGACATTTGGCAATGTTTAGAGGCAGTTTTAGTTTCATAACTAGGGGTTGGTGCTTCTGAGATCTAGGTGGTACAGGCCATATTTGATGCTGAACATCCTACAATGCACAGGAAAGCCCAATTTGGGGCCAAATCTGGCCTCAAACACCAGTAGTGCTGATGCTGAGAAACCCCGAGTGGCTCCACACTTCCACTGGGTATCCTTCCTTCTGCCTGAGGGCTTTGTTCAACATTTCTTCCTCCCCCCCCCCTTTCCTTCCTTCCTTTCTTTCTCGGCTGCACCATGGCATATGTGGAAGTTCCCCGGGGCCAGGGATCGAAGCTACACCAAAGCAGCGACCTGAGCCACAGTAGTGACAATGCCAGTTCCTTAATCACCAATCCTGAGGCACCAGGGAACTCCAGAGCTTCTTCTTTTCAATAAAGATTTTTCTCCACGGTTTTCTTGTTTGCATTATTTCCAGTAAGAAATCTGCTATAACCCTTTTGTTTGTTCCTTTATATATTGTCTTTAATTCTTGGCTTGACTTTAATATTTTTGCTCTTATCACCGACTTTAAGCCAGGTAGAATGTGATTTGGTGTAGTTTCCTTCATGTTCTTTTGCTTTGAAGTTGTTGACCTTTTATCTTTTATCTGTTTGCAGCGTTAATCAGTTTGGAAAATTTCAGTAATTATATCTTCAAACAATTTTCTCTCTCCCCTACTCCTCCAGGGACTCTAATTACAGGTTTATGAGGCTACATGAAGCTATCCCACAGCTCACTGAAGTTCAGAGAGCTCCCCCCCCCGCTAGTTTCCCAGTCCTCCACCAATTTTTCTTCCTTTTTTCATCTTTTTAGGGCCACACCCAGGACATATGGAGGTTCCTAGGCTAGGGGTTGAATGGGAGCTACAGCTACCGGCCCACACCCACAGCCACAGCAACGCCAGATCCGAGCCGCATCTGCGACCTACACCACAGCTCATCGCAAAGCCCGATCCCCAACCCACTGGGCGAGGCCAGGGATAGAACCTGAATCCTCATGGATACTAGCTGGATTCGTTTCTGCTGGGCCACAAGGGGAACAACCATAAGCTACTTTCTATCTCTATAGATTTGCCTTTTTTCAGGAATTACATGTAAATGAAATCATTCAGTATGTGGCCTTTTGTGTCTAGTTCCTTTCGGTTAATGCTGAGAGGTCTCAAGGTTTCCATCTAGGTTGAAGCATGTATCAGTGATTTTTTAAATTGATAACTACTATTCCTTTGCCTGGCTATATAGACCACATTTCGATTTCCTATTCATCACTTAATGAAGACCTGGATTGTTTCCAGATTTTGACTATTATGAATAACGATGCTCTGAACGTTTATGTGTAAGTTTTCTTTTTTTTTTTCTTTTTTCCCAGGCTAGGGGTTGAATCAGAGCTGTAGCTGCTAGCCTACACCACAGCCACCGGAACGCCAGATTGGAGCTGTGTCTGCGACCTACACCACAGCTCATGGCAACACCAGATCCTTAACCCACAGAGCGAGGCCAGGGATTGAACCTGCATCCTCATGGTTCCTAGTCAGATTCATTGCCACTGCACCACAACAGGAACTCCATATGTGTAAGTTTTCACATGGAGATATGCTTTCAGTTTTCTTGGTCATATAACTGGGAGTGTAATTGCTGGGTAATAGGGTCACTTTATGTTTAATCTGAAGAACTTCCATAATATTTTCAAAAGTAGCCGCACCATTGGCCATTCTCACAAATATTAGAATCCCAGTGTCTCAACCTTCTCAGCAACACTTGATGTGTTTTTTTTTTTTTTAATTTTAGCTATCTTGATGGGTGTGGTCTTGATTTGCATTTCCCTAATGACAAATTGTGATGTCACTTTTTTTCTTTTTTGGCCACCCGGTGACATACGGAGCCTCCTGGGCCAGGGATCAGATCTGAGCCGCAGTCTCGACCTAAGCTGTGCTGGGCTGGGGACTGAACCCGCACCCGGCGTGCCCACAGTGCCGCCAGTCCCATCGCACCACAGTGGGAACTCCTATGACACTGTGACTTATAACAACGACAACTATGTGTTTGATCTTTGTCCATGTCCCGGCACAGAGCTCCTAAGACCCTTGGAATTCCCACACAAGAGGGATAAAGATGAAAGGAACGTCTCATTCCCAACAAGCCCTTTTCGACCTTGCTCAAGCTTGCCCTTAAACACAGGGGCCGGTTGTCGGGGACCCATCTAAATGATTAGAGGATTAGAACATTCAGGCCCCCGCCCCAGTGTCTGAGGAGGGGACAGGGGCTGTCAAGTAAGTTTAATCATCAGTGGCTAATCACTTAATCAATTATGTCTACATGAAAAAGCCTCCATAAAAACCTTGGTTTGAGAGCTTCCAGGTTGGTGAGCGCATGGAGGAGCTGGGCAGGTTCCCCCCCCATCTCGCCTTGTGCCTCTCTTCTGACTGTTCCTGAGTTGTGTCATTTCCTAACACGGCTGTAATCTAGTAGGAAAACTTCCTGGGCTTCTGGGAGCTGTTCTAGCAAATTACTGAACACAAGGGGTCAAGGGAACTCCTCATATGTAGCCGGTCAGTCAGAAGTACCGGAGGCCTGGACACGGAATAAGCATCAGAAGTGGGAGGAGTCTTGATGTTCCCACTGTGGCTCAGTGGTTAACGAACCCCACTAGTATCCATGAGGACGCAGGTTCGATCCCTGGCCTCGCTCAGTGGGTTAAGGATCCGGCGTTGCCATGAGCTGTGGTGTAGGCCGCAGGCACAGCCCTGATCTGGTGTTGCTGTGGCTGTGGTGTAACTCCACTTTGTGCAACTCCAGTCTGACCCCTAGCCTGGGAACCTCCACATGCCTTGGGTGCGGCTCTAATAAAAGACACACACACACAAAAGTGGGAGGAGTCTTGTAGGACGGAGCCCTCACCTTGTTGATAGGTTCCCCGGAGGATGGAGACTAGACCCCCAAACCCCAAGTATGGCTGTTGACCTTGGAGACCTGCTGTGGACAGACCCCCTCCCCCAGAATATGGAGGCTCAGGTTAGGCAGCAAGAACAACGGCCTGCGGGAAAACAACAGCCTGCAGAGATTAACCTACCAGACTTCACTGCCCTCTGCCCTGGGACCCGACCCCCGACCCCTCCCTTGGCCTTCCCCTCCGTCTTCATTGTTCCTGCCACAAGTTCCCGCCATGAACTCCAGCCACAGACCTTGTGTAAGCCCAGCACCTCCTCAGTCAGAGCTGGCGCCATCCTGAGCACAGCCTGTGACCCTCTGATGTCTTCATAAATCTCTTTTGCTTTATGAACTTGGCCTTGCGCGTTCCTCCCCTGGCAAACCTAACACCTGTGAGATCTGATGCTAACTGCAGGGGGATGGCGTCAGAATTGAATTGCAGGAAACTCAGCTGGCCTCAGAAGTGGTCTGTGCGGGGAGAAACCCCTGCACACCCAGTGTCAGAAGTTACTGTGAGTAGGGAGGAAATTTTCCCGTCACAAATGATGCTGAGTACTTCTTTCATGTGCTTATCGGCCATTTGTATATTTATTTGCAGAAGAAGTCATTCCAGTCCTTTGCCCATTTTAAAATTTGGATTATCTTTTTTTTTTTTTTTTTGCCAAACCTATGGCCTGTGGAAGTTCCTGGGCCAGGGATCGAACCCACTAGACAGCAGCAACCCGAGCTGCTGCAGTGACAAGGCCAGATCTTTAAGCCTGCTGCACCACGAGGGAACCTCCTTGGGTTATCTTTTCATCATTGAGTTGGAAGAATCCTTGATGCATTCTGGATACCGAACTTTGAAGTGATTGGAAAATACTTCCTCCCCTTCTGTGGGCTTTTTCACTTTCTTTGTGATGTCCTTTTGAGGCATAAATTTTTTCATTCTGGTCAAGCCCAAGTTATCTATTTTTCCTTTGCTGCTTGTATTTTGATATTATACCTGAGACTGCTTTCCCTAAACCAAGGCTACGAAGATTTATTCCTATGTTTTCCTTTAAGAGTTTTCTATTTTTAGCTCCTATATTTAGATATTTGATCCATCTGACTTAACTTTTGTATATGGTGTGAGGAAGGAGTCCAAATTCATTCTCTTGCACATGGATATCCAGTTAGCCCAGCAATATTGGTTGAAAAGACTGTTCTTTTCCCCATTTGACTGTCTTAGCACTAATCACAAGCACAGCTGACCACAGATACAGAGGTTTATCTCTGGATTCTCCATTCTATTCCACCCGTCTGTTCTTAATGCCAGTACCACACTGTCTTGATTACTGTAGCTTTGCAGTAAGTTTTGAAATGCTGTAGTTCCCATCATGGCACAGTGGAAATGATTCTGACTAGGAACCATGAGGTTGCAGGTTTGATCCCTGGCCTCACTCAGTGGGTTAAGGATCCAGTGTTGCTGTGAGCTGTGGTGTAGGTCACAGACGCGGCTCAGATCCCACGTTGCTGTGGCTGTGGTGTAGGCTGGTGGCCGCAGCTCTGATTCAACCCCTAGCCTGGGATCCTCCATGTGCCGTGGGTGCAGCCCTAAAAAGCAAACAAAACAAAACAAAACAAAAAAAACAAAACACCCAAAAAACAAAAACAGCTAGGTCTGAGCTCTCCAACTTGTTTCTTTACAAGAGTCCTTTGAATTTTCATAAGAATTTTATGATTAAGTTCCTTTGGTGATACGGAGGTTAAGGATCTGGCATTGTCACTGCTGTGGCTCAGGTCATAGCTACTGTGCAGGTTTGATCCCTGGCCCCAGAATCTCCACGTGGCTTGGGTGAGGTCAAAAAAGAAAGAAAGAAAAAAAGAAATTTAGGATTAGTTTGACAGGGTGTGCACTGAACCTGCACATTAATCTGGAGTATTGTCACCTTAACAATATTCTCTTCTAATCCACAAAAACGGGCTATCTTTCCACTTATTTAGAGCTTTCACTTCTTCAGCGGCATTTTGTAGTTCTCAGTGTATAAGATTTGGATTTTTTATGAAATTTCTAAGTACTTTATTATCTTTATTCTAAGTGCAATTTCTTTCTTAATTTTATTCTTGGATTGTTCATTGCAAGTATATATAACTGATTTTTCTATATTGATACTGCATCTTGCAACCTGGGAGAAGTGTTTTTTGAACTGGGGCAGTTCCAAACCAGATTAAATACAGACAGTTATGCAAGTGGGGTCTTCCAATGAATTATCAGATTTGTTAGAGTTGACCCTTGAACAAAATGCGTTTGAAACTTGACGGTCAACGTATACCTGGGTTTTTCACTGAATATGCACTGCAGTGGTACCCGACACATTGTTGGTTGAAGCCATGGATGTGCAACTGCAGGTAGGAGGGCCGTCTGTGAAGTTACACTTCCATTTTCAATGTGCGAGGAAAGGGTGCTTGGCACCCTCTGGGCCCCCATTGTTTAAGGGTCAGCTGTAATGACAGACCCTGGAAACGAGGCTTTGAAGAAGCTCCAGCCATATTCTGCTTCCTCTTCGAATTTCCAAGTTACTGGTATTTGTTGCAAATGTGGGACATTCATTTTCAAGGTTACTGTGGGGTTGGAGAGTGGGAACAGGGCTAGTGTAAGTGAAAACGCCACAAACCCACTGTGCTGACTCACCCATTGCAGTAAACACTCCTTGGACGGCTGCAAGCCTTTGCTTAACTTCCAGAGTCTAAGAAAGTTGACTCTGAGAGTATTTTCCAATTCTTTTTGTTGTTGTTGTTTTCCCCCAGTCTGCCACAGTTTGGTGTGGGATCTCAGTTCCCAGACGAGGGACTGAACGCAGGCCACAGTGGTGAAGGTGCTGACTCCTAACCACTTGGCCACTAGAGAACTCCTTTACCAGTTTTCTTTTTGCGGGAGGTGCTGGGGGGAGACCTTTTTGGCCATGCCTGAGGCCAAAAACTCCCACACCCATAACATAGCAGTGACTCAAGCTGCTGCGGTGACAACACAGATCCTTAACCCACTGTGCCACAAGGGAACTCCCTTTGCCAGTTACCTTGTTGCATCACGGGGGCTAAAACTTTCAGAAGCTTTTTGCCAGTTTGGCAGATGGCACTCCTCTCCATACTGTTTTCTTTCTTCCTTTCTTGGTGTATTTCTTTCTTAGTCACTGTTCTGCATATCACAATATACATGTGATGTATTAAGTGCTCTGACATCAACACGTTTCCACTTCAAATGACATTAGGAAAGCTTATCTGCATTTAGTTCTCTTTACCTCCTCTACTTTTCACTATCATCTTCTTGGGTATCCGAGAGTATAATTTATTATTTCATCATATATGACTTAAGAAGATACCTTTTTATCATTTCTGTTGTTTGAAAAACTTCTCTTAGACTTTACGAGTAGGTCTGCTCGTTAGAAATTCCTTGAATTTTACTTCCTCTGAGATTTTTTTTTTTTGTCTTTTTAGGGCCGCACCCGCGGTATATGGAGGTTCCCAGGCTAGGGGCTGAATTGGAGCTGTAGCTGCCAGCCTACACCACAGCCACAGCAACACCAGATCCTTAACCCACTGAGCGAGGCCAGGGATCAAACCCGCAACCTCATGGTTCCTAGTCAGATTCGTTTTCACTGCACCGCAACAGGAATACCCCTCTGAGAAGATCTTGATTTCACTTTTACTCCTGAAGGAAAGTTTGGCTGGATATAGAACGTGTGGCTGACAATTTTGCCCTGGCATTTGAGTAGTACCATGCCACTTCCTTTTGGTCTCTGTGATTTTGAGGAGAAACCCTTGATCACTCAAGCAGGTGTCCCCATAGGTAATGCACTGTTTCTGACTGCTTTCAAGGTTTTTTTTTTTTTTTCAAAAGTTTCATTTATGATGTGTCTTGGCATGGATTCCTTTGTATGTATCCTATTCGGAATTCATTCACCTTCTTGACTCTCTCAAGATTTTGTCTTGCACTGAATCTGGATAGTTTTCCAGCTTATTTTCCGAAAACTCTTTCAGCCCCACTCTATTTCTCCTCCTTTTGGGAGTGAGATGATAGGAATACTGGGTATCGTGTTATTACCCCCATTAAGTCCCTGAGACTTTGTCTACCCTGTGGTTTTGAATTTTTTTCTGTTGTTCAGGTGGAACGAATTCGATTGGTCTTTCCAAGTTTGCCGATTCTCTCGTTTGGCATTTCCGGTCTATTATTGAAGACATCCAGGGAGTTTTAAAATCTTCCGCTGTTGAATTTTTTAGTTCTGTAATCCCCTTATCTTTGCTGCAATTTTTATTTGTTTCAAGAGAATTTATAATCCGATTTTTAAGCATTTTTATGATGGATGCTTTAATTCCAACATCTAATTCATCTCACGATTGACGTCCATTGATTGTTTTTTCTCACTGAAGTTGCAATTTTCCTGGTTCTTGGTACAATGAGTGGTTTCATTTGTGCCCTGGCAGTCTGTCTATTATGTCAGGACACTGTGAGTTCCATTTCGATCTTTTAACAGGGAAAAGAGCAGCTGCGTGCAACAGAGCATCTGCAGTGCTCTTGGGGCCGCCTGTCCAGCTGGTGCAGTGGGGCTTCCCCAGGCGGGGCCGATCTTCGTCTCCCGCCGGGGAAGGGGAGTGTCAGGTGTGCAGGAAGGAAGAGGCGTGCGGGGGCCGCCCCCTCAGTGCTCTCTGGCCACCCAGTGTCTGCAGATGGCAGAGAGCTTCAGGCCTGCAGTGGCCAGGGCTCTGGGGGGGGGGGGCAGAGCTCCTTTTGCAGGTGCTCTCTGGCTGTCCCAGAGCTTCTGGTCAGGGGACAGCAGTTTCCGGACCATGGAGACAGAGGCTTTGGGCTTCCAGGCCTGCCTGCTGTGCCAGATTCTGGAGTTTAAAAATTCCTATTTGTCTCTGTTCTGGGACAGTTACTTTGCATTAACATGACCCTTTTAAGGCTTGTATGATTTCCGGTGGGACCAGCACAGACTTCAGCGTGTTTTGGTTACCCAGCACCCTCCAAATTACAAGGTTTCCGTCCCAGCTCGCGGGAACGCGGCCACTCCTGGCCTGTGAGGCCTCAGCGTCGTTTCCCCCCTCCCTGGGGGGGGTGCCCTCGCCACCCTCAGCTACTTTTCTGTGTTGGCTGGAGTTCGAGGCCCCTGTGAGGGTCCCCAGAGCATGTGCGGCCCTCTCCTCTGGGAATGCCATTTACTGCATTTTCCTAGACATGTGGGTTTTTTTCCCCTGAAAATTTTTACACTTCACCCCAGCATCATGGTTTAAATTTCACTTCATTCCCAGCATCACATTTATCCTGAGTCTGCCAGATACTGTTCCTTCTTTTTCTGCAGTATTTTTTCACAGGCAAACCGTCAGGCGTGGTGTCTGTCAGGGGAAGGAAGGCTGTCACCCGTGTGGCGTCAGAGCCCGTCCTCCGCAGCGTGGCCGGGCTGGCCAGTGCGCCCTGCTCCGGGCGGGCGCTCCGCTGGTGGACGGCTGCTCTTCGGTTTGTCTACATTTACTCAGCATTAACTCACCATCACATTGGACGAACCTGTCCAGTTACTGCTGCCAGGTGGCTAAGCTGAGGTCCTGACGCTTCTCCAGATGCTGACTGACGCCGGACACAGGCAGACGGCACCCTCAGTGCTTCTGGAAGCCTGGGTGAGATGGGGGCGCCCCAGGGACCGTCCATCCACCTGTAAGACAGGCTTCACGGGCCCCACCTGAACTGGATCCCAAAGGAGCCCTGGAAGGAAGCCGAGTGTCTGAGGAAGGCGGACCCCACCGCAGGGCAGGGTCCCAGGGCCGTGGCCGGCAGGGTGGCGGCTCAGCGGGAGGAGGCCGCCCGTTTGCTCTGGTCTCAGCGGGTGTGCGGCTCTCCTGCAGGGCCTGCGATGGTCTCCGGTCTGGCACGGCACACAGCAACCGCACTGGGCCCCAGCACGCCTGCCGCTCCACCGACAGCCACGGTCCCCACCAGCGATGCAGGTTCTCCCTTGTCACTCACCTGAGGCCGAGCCCTCTCAGGAACGGGGACCAAGGCCCTTCCTCCACGGGGCTCACCCGGCCCGGTGCTGGCGAGGGGAAGCAGCACACGGGTGAACAGGGCGAAGGAACTTGGAACACATTTTTTAAAAGAGCTGTTTGACGAATGGTTTAAATGACAGCCTCTCACCATCAAGCAGCACACACTGCGTGGAATGATGAGCTGTGAGAAAGTGAGCAAAACCCACCCCCACAGACACGACACAGGCAAGTGAGTCCCGCCAGGCCCCCCTCACGCGGGCATCAGAGCCGGGGAGCATTCCGGACGTGGGCTCAAGGGCAGGGAGACCACCAGCTGTGCAGCCGTCCGCTGCCCTGACAAGCATTTGGTCCCATCCGCTCGGCACAGGGCTGTCCGTGCGGGGTCTCTCCTCCAGCCCTGGAACTCCCGGGACATGGACTGTTTCCTCCAACTGGCCATACATTTAAATGGAAAAAATTCCAGTGAAATTAGCAGGAGAACTCTGGCCTGGTGAACTTGGCAATGAAGATGAATGAGCCCTAAAGTAGGTTTAAAAAGAGATTATAGGGAGTTCCTGTCATGGCACAGCGGAAACGAATCCGACTAGTATCCACGAGGAGGCGGGTTCGATCCCTGGCCTCGCTCAGTGGCTTGGATCCCACGTTGCTGTGGCTGTGGTATGGGCTGGCATCTGTAATGCTGATTTGACCCCTAGCCTGGGAACTTCTATATGCCGTGGGTGTGGCCCTAAAAAAGAAAAAAAGTAATTAATTAAAAATAAATAAAAATTTAAAAAGAGGTAATTCAGTTCCTCATACAGCTCAACATGAATAAACAGACCTTCTTAACAGTGCAAGATCCCCAAAGGCCATCATCGCTGGGTTTCTGACAAACTTTTTAAAACTACAGTTCTTTCAATAAATCAATTTTGGCAAAACCCAAGGAGCCCCAGGCAGGAGCAGGAACTTCCATGAGTGGTGGGGCTGCTCTGAATTCGCCTCCGAGCTGCTGGGTGTGTTTCAGGCAGGGCTACAGGAGGAAGGGAAGGGCGTGGGACAGGTTTTCTCATTTCAAGTTCTTCTTTGGTCAAGGACAAGTAAAACACTAGTCTACTAAGACTACGTATCAGCATTTACTAGACATACTTTATTTTATGGAGAATAACGAGCTTGGAGCAAACCGGACTTCCCAAGATCAAGCACCTTTAAGTGGATGAAGGTGAATGACAAGGGAACAGACCGCGCCAGCTGGGACAGGGTCTCCTTAAGGCCCACAGGTGGAGGCTAACATCTTGTTGGACTTTTTACGTGAAAAACTTCCGCCTGACTTGGAAATCAAATCAGCAGAAAGTCTGACGGTAACAGGAATTTGGTCTTCCACAGCGGTTCTTTACGGATGGAAGGGTGACTGACAGACATGGAGGAGACGCGCGGCTGCCGGGGTGGGCGGGGAGCGGGCGGGCCGCGGCACCCGGGGTGGCAGATGCAAACCGTTCCATTCACAGTGGAGATGCCACAGGCTCGGCTGCAGGGCACAGGAAGCCACACCCGGGCTCTCGGGGCAGAATGTGACGGAAGAGGATATAAGAGAGGGAATACATTTTTACTTTTTTTTCTTTTTAGGGCCGCACTGGTGGCGCATGCAGGTTCCCAGGGTAGGGGTCCAATCGGAGATACAGCCGCCAGCCTACACCACAGCCACAGTCACAGCAACGCAGGACCTGAGCCAGGTCTGATCAATGCTGATCCTTAACCCACTGAGCAAGGCCAGGGATCGAACCTGCAACCTCATGGTCCCTAGTCGGATTCATTCCCGCTGCGCGACAATGGGAACTCCAGGGAATACATTTTTTTAAAAGGAAATAAAAAAAAAGGAAGAAGAAGAGCGGGAGCAGCAGCGACCCACAAACGTGATATTTGTCCCCTGAAGGCATGGACCCCGTGGTGGTGGTCACCCCTGCCTCGCAGTCTGTCCTCCAAGATTTTCTTTGCTAAGCTCTGGAGCCCAGCAGGACTGTTCACGGTTTTTTGCTGCCCCAAGAAAAAGACACGCTGGCTCTGCTACCAGATGTCCTGGGAGTGGGCCTGGGACCCTGCTGAGAGGGGCCGGCGGCAGCCAGGTCACAGGGAGGGACACTATGGCCTCGCACCTGTGAGGTCTTCCTGGACAAGCGTGCGAGTCCCCAGGTGCATAACTGAGGCAGAGGAAGAGATGCACAGACGCTGTGGGACAGTCCAACCGGCAAACACTAAGGCGCACGCTCCTCTTAAAGACCGCGTTCAAAAGGACCACTGCAAACCGGCCCGACAGTGCGGCCGTCACACGAGCTCTTGCTTGCTCTGCAGTGGCTTCTCCTGCAGGTGCACGGCCACAGCCCCACTCAGCCCGAGGCTGGCGGCAACCGCACGGGCAGGCGCGAGGGCTCTCGGGCTAGGAGACGAGCGCACGTTAAGGCAGGGCGTCCTGGGAGGCGCATCATAACCCAAGACGCTGCTCCCCCAAACACAGGCTCGGCACCCCCACAGGTCAGAGGTCATCAACCACCACTGGCCCGGTGGGGCACACGGACCACAGCCAGAAATGTCACTTTGGCCTAAGAGTGGGTAAGAGATCCCAAGAAACCCAATGTCCCGAAAGCTGTCCCGGGCCTCGCGGGCCAAGCATCCAGCACAGTGGCTCATGGAGGTGGGCGAGCGGGCTGTGCTCCTTAACAAGATGGGGGGGGTGGTGGTAACAGGGAGCAAGTACCTCCGAGGGGCTGCCGCTGGACAGAAAGGGGTGATCCAGTGACGGGAGAAGGTCATTTTTGAAGAATTCCATGAACCCTGATAAGCAAACTATTTCTCTATTGCGTGAGGTCAGAATTAGCAACGATAGCACCCCTTTCAGCCTGGTCCAGAGGGCAGCCTTTTTGCTTTTTCTTTTTTCCCTTTTTGGGACACACCTGCGGCACATGGAAGTTCCTAGGCCAGGGACTGAATCTGAGCCACAGCTGTGACAATGCCGGATCCTTAACCCGCTGCACCAGGCCAGGGATTGAACCTGTGTTGCCGCAGAGACAACACCAGATCCTTAACCGGCTGCACCACAGCGGGAATTCCCAGAAGGCAGTCTCTGACTGACAGCGCAGGCGTTTCCATTCGCCGATGGGCGCTGCCGTGGTTCCCGCACCTCCATCTGCACCACCAGGGGCCGCCGGGACAGCTGTGAGATGTGAGATGACTCGGGCTGGTGCCAGCAGAGAGCAGTGTGCCCTGGGTAGCAGAGCACGAGTCAGGCGTGTGGATGGCCAGCCGCTGCTCTCCTGAGCCACCAGCAGAGGATGGCCTCTGGGCAGCCGGCAAGTCCCTGTGACGCCTGGCAGAGCGCCAAGTAAATGTAGGTACGCGGGAGCACCTCTCCCCGGCCTCGGGGGATTGCTGTGCTGACAGGCCCTGAGCCACAGGGATACCCCCGTGCCCTTAATCCAGCCCCACCCCTGCTCTGTGCACCATAAGCCGGGGTCACCCTCCAGCCTGATGGACACAGTTCCTGATGGCAGATGAGAAACGTGGCCCACACTCCTCCTGCTGATCTCACAGAGATTAGGTCAGAAATTAAGACCAAGAGACAGACTGGGAAGCTGGCAGACGGGGAGTCCAGAGGTGGCTGTGGCTTACGCTGTGGCGTCGGCAGGCAGAGCACCGACGCTCCCCGTCTGCGGTCTGACGCTGGACGACCCCCTCGCCTCCCGAAGGTGCTCTTGCTCTGAAGCGCGCTGACCCGGCCAGGGTGCCTACTGCTGTCCCGGCGGCAGGGCCCAGAACCAGAGCAAACTCCTGAGGCCACAGCATGGCCTCAGGGCACCAGACACCTTCTGAGGATACAACCAGAGGACCCCAGGACCCCAGCCCCCCCCGCTGGGCGGGGCTCCAGCCACTCTCCTCTGGGCGGCACTGAGAAAGGGCTCCCTGCCTTCTGTTTTCCTCGAATCATCTAGACCCACCTTCAAAAGGTCCCAACACTCCTTTGCCACATCTGACCCAAAAACAAGACCTGATTTTTGTTTTTTGGCCATGCCCACAGCATGTGCAAGTTCCCAGGCCAGGGACGAAATCCGCAGCACAGCAGCAACCCGAGCTGCTGCAGTGACAACACCAGATCCTTAACCCGCTGCGCCACAAGGGAACTCCAAGAGCTGATTTTTAAAAGCCAAATTCTCATTGCATGTGGACAGAATGAATACTGGGTCTTTTGTGTTTTCTTTGTATTTCTCTTCAATAGTTGCTTGACCCAACATCTTTCTGTCTGCTCTATACAATGAAAATACAAACTAAATGAGAATAGAAAAAAATAATTAAAGCATTAAATTGTACAAATTACAAATCTGTTCCAAAATATACTTACATTAAATAAAATACGCATTTGGGAAGAGGTCTACAGTGAATGACTACACCTCCTGGGAGGCCCGGCGCCGTGCAGGCGGGGCTCCCCCGGGGAGGCGCTGGGAGAATCTGCATCCAATCACAGTTTGCAGCGGGCTTCTGGTCGCCAACGGCGACTCACTCTGAGCGTCACCTGTGCAGGGAACGACGGTGGGGACGGGGGAAGCGAGCTCTAGCCTCAATTCTGAGTTCATTACAACTTCGAGAATCTCATCGACAGCCTATACAGTACAGTTTCAAACAAGTAAACATGTTAAGGAAAGCAGACAGCTCTTCAGAGCCCCAGCGCGTTCCTCGCTGTACTGACGGAGCTCCGCACCTACAACGGGCGCTCGTGAAGACGCTCCTCCTCAGGACCGCGGGGCCCAGGACTCGGACGGCCGGCGGGCTGCGGGGAGCGCGGGGGCCGGGGAGGAGGCTCCCTTCCGGGTTCAGCGGGAGCCAGACTTCGGACACGGCCCGGCCTGCGTCTCCTCCCGCCATCATCTGGCGTAGCGCCTGATGTAGTCCTCCACCTTGCTCCGGAAGTCCTCCTGCGGGCGGGCGGGCGGGCGGGGACGGGGCGGGGTCAGCGCGGCCGCGAGGGCAGGGTCCGGCCCCCACCCCGCAGGGGCCCGGGCCGCAGGGTCATCGGAGCCCTGGAGCCGAGCGAGCAGGCCTAACGGGAGGCTGTCAGCCCTCCTCCTCCCACCACGCAGCTGCCCGGGGGGCCCGCGGCTCCCGTCCACCAACTAACAGGCACGGCCCGGGCCCCACAGAGCTCGCGGCGGGCGCTGCCGCCCCCGGGAGGGCCACTCGGGGCTGTCGCCGCCGCTGCTCTGGGCCACTCCTCCCCGGGCGCACCTGGCTCACAGCGCGCCGCTGCCTCCCCAGAGAGGCCTTGCCTGAGCAGCCGCGCACACAGCAGGGCGCACGCGGAGGGCGGAGGCTTCTGCCCGGAAAAGGCAAGACCTCTGGTCCCCACAAAGAGCAGGAACGAGCCTCTGGGAGAAATTGACCGCCGGACGCCGTGTAACGCGTTTCTGCACCAGGGACCTCTGGGAGGTGTTCTTTCCCTGTGACCGAGTCTCGTGGGCAAAGCGCTGCCAATGGTCACCGAGTGGGGACGCCCCCGTCAGTGACGACGACAAGTGGAGCTGGAACACGAACGGTCTCGGGAGAAGGCCCAGGACCGCCCAGGGGTGCAGACGGCTGGCAGCTAAAGGCGGTCAGGTAGCGAAGGCTGAAGTGCCCTGCTGCCTGTCAGCCTCCTCTGCCCAGGGGCCTCCGCTGCGCCCGGTGCCAGCGCCTGACCCACTGCCCCAGGACACGTGCTGGGGGCCCTGCTAAGGCGGGGCCCTGCTTCTCTGTCCAAGCTTGTGGGGAACGTGGCACACGCCACACTGAAAAAGCCCGCTGCGCACTCTGACATGCAGCAGCAGCAACTTCATGCTCTCGGCAGTAAGCACTGTGTTTACAAGTAGCCTGAGGGCTCTGAGAACATCCTACGTTCAGGGCAATGTCAGCCAGTCCGGCAGCGCTGGGGGCCGACATCTCGGGGCGGCAGGACTGGACGTGAGGGTCTGTGATGGAAGTCAGCTCCGCAGTCTGCTGGGGCCTGACCAGCTCCTGAACCAGCCCTAACGGCCTCGTCCCAGCTGCACACAGCTGCCTCCCAGACTCCTGCCGCCGTCTACGCTCTGTCCACACACTAGGTAAGACACGTGTGCAAAGGACAGTTACTGCATTACTGTCTGTGGATGGAAAAAAACCCTGGGACGGGCCGAGAGCCCAGCACTAGGGTGGTGGGAACCGCTGTGGCGGAGCCACGTCACGACTGTCGTTCAACAGCTCCTGATCAATGAGCGGTAGTCACGCACCGACTTGGAGCAGCAAGGTCGGAACAAATCAACCAGCAATGAGGGCCCGAAGCTGAGCAATAAACATGGCCCTGAACCTAGGGGGCTGGCGAGTGCCTGGGCTCCTGCAGGCAGGAGGGCGTGGCGGCCGTCCCACACCGTCAGAAGGGCAGCCTGAGGGGCCTGCTTTAAGTCTCTCGCACTGGACTCTACCAGGAAATCACCCCTTTTATTAAAGCACTTTCATCTGACCTTGGGTCAAACATTTTCCCGAGACCACTCACGCTTATTATAACGCATCATGTATAAACTGCTTTAAATTCCAGGCCTAGGTTCCGCCATTCCCAATTTCATACTTATCTAATCAAGAGGGGAGGGATCTTTTCACCAAACACATCGGCCAGACCCCTACTGGCTTACCTTGTCCCGCAAATGATGCTCTGCGGCTTCAATATTCAGTGGGTCGTCAAAATTCAAAAGATCCTTAAAAAGAGAGAAACGCAAAGTAAACAGTGGAAAGGATCTTCTGCTGGAACAAGTCTTCATTTTATGAATCAGGCAACAGAAATCTAATCAGCAAATGGCAGAGCGACTCAGAGAGAAAATTCCTAAGAACTGAAGTTCTTCTGATGCAGAAGAACTGAACTACGTGGTACTCTATCTTTCCTTCCGTTTTCTGGCCGCACCCGAGGCACATGGCAGTTCCCATCAGGGATGGAATCTGAGCGGAGCTTCGACCTACGCCACAGCTGCAGGAACGCTGGAGCCTGAAGCCACTGCGCCGGGCCGGGGATCAAACCACCAAACCGGCATCTCCACAGAGACAAGCCGGATCATTAACCCACTGTGCCGCAGCGGGAACTGCCGGGCTACTTTCTTCAAAACAGGGACTAACAGTCGGCGAAAGAGGCAGGGAGGTGTTTGCACGTGAGTCTCCAAAGTCTGCTGAGGAAGGAGCAACCACACCAATCTCCGCTGCTGGCTTTGGTCGCTAGGGATGGCGAGCCGCGCACTATGAGCGTCTCTGAAGCAGATCCTCTTCTTCCTTAAAAATTCTCCTTCTCCTCTGTGAGTCACAGCTCTGCCTTCCCAAGTCCCCGGCTCTGTCCCGACTTTGCCGGGATGCCCCTCCATCTCCACAAGCATGACCCCCGCAGCCCGGGGGAGGAGGTCTGGGACCCGACCCAAGGCCAGTGCTTTCCGCCTCGGGGAGCCTTGGCCCTGCCAGCCTAGAAAAGGCCTAGAACGCTCCCCCAAAACCACCAAGAACGACGAGGGCGTTCAGAGCTGAGGCCGTGTCTTATCCTGACACTCCTAGTCCCCAATCTTCCTGACGGTCGGGGAGAAAGACGTGTTCTTGTGATGAGCCCCACTTCTGACGCCGTCCACGACTCTGTGTTTCTCCTCGGGAGAAACGTTTAATGTGGGGACGTTACCCTGATTTGTCAATGAATACAAGTGTAACAAATATGTCACAAATACGGCAAGGAAAAGCTGTAAAATCTCTACGATCATTTAGAATTGGAAAATTAGACCCCAAGTCCTCAAAGTAGACAACAATACAAAGCACATATTAGATGAGAATCCTGCTGCCTACAAAGGTGATGCCAGACACACAGACGTCTTCATCTTCTTTATCATGTATCTGACCTAAAGAGAATATACTGGCTGGAGTAACCCATACAGACCTAACTGGCAGTTCTGCTTGGCTCTTTAGAACCTGGAAGGTTGAGTTGAAGACCTCGAGAGGTGGACACTGTCCCCAAAAAAGAAGCACAACTGCCAGGCAGGTTTTAAATCACACTCCAGCCTCTGCATCTCCAGAAGCAAAACTCAATTCATTTTGATGAAAAAGCTAAAAATAATCTCAACCAAATGACACAGTGGAGAACTTTCTTTGTGCTGCCTTGTCCTGGAGACCGAGGCAGGTCCTGCAATAAGAAGCGTTGCAGGCATCAGCTGGTGACATCAGCTGCAAAGATAAAGGCAGGTGGGCACTGAAGAGTCTGTTCTGGGGCTCTGCTGGGTTTTGGTTGCTGCAAATAAGAACCCAGGGCCAGGCTGTGCCGCCCTCCAATGCCCGGTGTCCCGTGGGCGCACCAGGATGGGCTCCTGTACACGGAGGAAACTTGGGCTTCGCCAAAAGCAGCACAGCTTTTTTCTTCCCCCCAGAGACAAATCCCTGAAGCTTACTACTTTGAAAACTCCTTTAGGATCAAAGGCAAAACCTCAAAGGAACAAATAATGCATAAAAATGCGAGGAGCAGCCCTCCACCGCCCCGTGTCCCGCTGCCTCTTCCTGCCTCCGCCCCCCCGCTGCGAGCGCTGTTTTCTGAGGACAGAAAACTTCACCGATGATTAAGAGGACAGCTTGAACTGGTCTGTGAAAAGCTTGAAGGTCAGTGACGCCACACTCCTTCACCCAAACCTGGGCCCCAGGAGTGAAGGAGGCTGCGACCCGCTGCTGGTGACAGTAGGCAGTGGATGACAGTGCCGGGCGGGCCAGGCCACCCAGAGAAGCCTGCAGCAAAGGGAGCTGCTCCCGCCCCTGCCCGCCCGGCTCCCTGGAGGAAAGGCAGCAAGCTGGCAAAGCAGAACTGGGGACGCCCTGCCCCTCCCCCAAGCATCACTCCGAAAAGCCCCCTCAGTTCCACTCTCACTGTTCTTCTGACTCACAAAGTGCCAAAGAAAAGAGGGGTTCAGGGGAGTTCCCGTTGTGGCTTAGCAGGTTAAGAACCCGACATAGTATCCATGAGGATGCGGGTTCGATCCCTAGCCTCGATCAGTAGGTTAAGGATCTCATGTGGCTGTGGCGTAGGCTGGCAGCTGCAGTTCTGATTCAACCCCTAGCCTGGGAACTTCCATGTGCCAAGGGTGCGGCCATAAAAAAGACAAGAAGAAGAGGGGCTGGGTATGTATGTGGTCTGTCCTTAATTCCCTTGTGTCATCCTTGATGTGATGTTGAAACGAGGCATCAGTGGAATCAAGAAAAACCCGAGATTCTGATCAACGTACTTACAGTAAACAAAGAGTTTAATCCCCAAACAACATCCTGAAATGAGAAAAAAAGAAGAAAACAAGCTTCAGGCTCATATGCACCGAAAGACTTTAAATCCACAACCAGATACGTACTGTACAGTATCAAAACTTCCCTTCAGTGTACCCCACTATTTCCCAAGACAAAAAATCAAAACCACTTCTCTTCAGTTTAACAACAAACTCTGGGAAATTCAGAGCTCAGCAGTCACAGGCAGTGGATATAAAAATCAGAGAAAACCCAAACGGGCCCCGATCTGAGCCAGGCCCGAGCCCAGAGGCAGAGTCCACGCAGGAGAACCGCTCCTCCGCCACCTCCTGCCTGTCGTTACAAATAGGGTTCAGACCTCTGAAAAGTCATCTGTGAAACAAACCGTGCTATTTTCGCATCAACTGCCCCTTAGGGGTCACAGATAAGCGCATCATCCACTGTCCCACTAAGTCTTAATTGTGCTTCAGTTACTTTAAAAACCAAGGAGATGAACATTTTGGAACATTCTAAGAGCAGAGATTTTCATAAAAGTTAAACTGGAAACCAGTCTTGTTCTCCTGCAGTGACGTGTGACCTGTCCTCTCTCGGCCTTGTTCTTCGTCAGCTCAGGAGTCTGTCTATTCCAGGCCGGTTCCCACTCTGTCCTCTCTACTCTGAGTCGCTCCTCTCTGCACTGTCATCCATCACCCACCCCCACCCTTTGGGTGTGAGCTGGGCCGGAGCTGGAGCTGGGGGCGAACATAAGCCCTCGGTCTGGTAGGCGCAGTCAGACAGACAGGTGTGCTGGCAGAACTCCCACCCAGAAGTGTCCACACCGGAGAGGGGATGGCAGGGCAGCACCTCCAGGCAGCGGGGCCGCCGGCACAGAGGCTAGGTCCCAAGAGGGCAGAGCACGTCCAGGGCATGGGAGAGCAGCCCAGGCCAGGTGCCCATGGCGGCAGAGGCCAGATGTCGTGAGGAGCCACGCCAGGAGCACAGGAGGTCTGCCGAGGCCCCAGACTTCTCCCTGTCCTCCAGAGTGCTACTGGTGACCCCCAAACACACCTGACAGTCCCTTCTGGCCACGGCAGTGTTGACACAGCACAACTGCACTGCCTCCCATGAGTTGCGGTCACACACTGAACAGACCTGGCCCAGGCCCGTGCTGTCACCTGCTGGGCCACTGTGACCCAGGCCCGGCTCTCTGGACCCATGTCCTCTAGGAGTGGCTGCGATGTGCCTCCCATCCTCCCAAGAGCTGGGGGGCGGGTGAGGATGGTCTCAGAGCCGAGGCGGTCGGTCAGCGTATTGTGGAGGAGGTTAAATTTCTGCAGAAGGAATTTTACAAGGCAGGGCCTGTGGGGTTAATCTCAGGAGCTGCGGGGCAGAGAGCCTGGCACACAGTCAGGCTCACCCTGGCGCCCAGGGACAGCGGCCAGCAGCAGCTTGCTTTCTGTGCACAGGGCACAGGCTCAGATGTGCAAGTGGCCCTGGTCGGGTCCACCCTTCTAGTCCCTGCCCGGCTGAGCCAAAGCGCACATGTGTGGACAAACGTGACAAGAGAGCGGCTGGGAGGTAAGCTGATCTGATGCCCACAGCCTTTCAGGTTGAAAGGTGGGACCATGAGCGTCAGAGAAGGACAGTCACCAGAAGGTGGGCCTGGCCTGGAAGACCACGCCTTTGAGCGGAGGCCAAGTGCAGGCTGGGAGGCCAGCTGTCCCCGAACCCGGCCCGGGTGAGCGCGCTCCTCGCAGCACTGACCCCATAGGCGGGCAGGGGCGACCCGCGACAGCTCTGCCACTCAGTCAAGGGATGGTGAGTCAGGTGGCTGCCAAGTGGCCACCAGCCCAGAGTCCCCGCTACGTCTGAAAAAACCGCCTGCGTCCTCTGGGCACCACCACGGAAAAGCCTTGAGGTGGAGCACGGCCCGTGGCCTCACACGGGCGCCCAGGGCGCGCCCTCAGCACCAACTCGAGCCATGCTGGAGAAGCAACTGAGACCACTTGTCTAGTCCCCTGGCTCCCCTTTTCCCACCCCGCCTGCCAGAGAGGGACCCGCCCTCCAGCCGACCCACCCGGCCACGTCCTGCCATTCCCCCGTCTCCGGTGCAACTCAGAGCGGACAAGAACAGGGAGCCTTCCCTTCCTCCGTCTCTGACCACTCCCAGCAACTCCCCACTGCTTTAATGGGGAGACGACCATAAAAGACAGGGTCAGACCAGAGTAGCGGCAGTAAAGCACTGAAGCACACATGGTCAAGGGCAGAGCAGACGACCCAACCCCCCAGCCCTGACCAAAGAGAAGGGAGGCAGAGGGCGTGCCCGGGGCAAGCGCCTGCTCAGCAGCCCCCGACGGGCTGTGCTGGCCACCCGTGCCGAGGGGGCCCCAGACACCGCTGTGCTTGCATGAGGCCATGGCAAAGGCACCGCACTCTACCTTCAGTGTCCTCGTGGGAGCCCAGCCGGTGCCGTCAATCGAATGTTCTCTCAGTAAACTGCAACAGACACAGAGAGGCACAGCGGTCAGCAAGGAGCGGCCTCGGGCCACGAGCCGCAGGCGTGCAGGCCGGGCGCCCAGGGTGGGGTCCTCCCCCACGGCCCGCCTCTCCGCTGTGGCTCCGCGGTTTCCTGCACGCGGCTGAGGGGCACCTCTGCCTCCAGCCTGCCCAGGTCCCACGTCCACGCTCCTGGGTTACTTCTAAGTGTGCACATTCAGCGGGGAAAAGCATGCTTTACACCCAGCAGAGTGAATGTGTCATTTTAACACTCAGAAAATGATGGTGACAGCAATGACAATAGAACAACTAACACTGAGAGCTGCCTTTTTGTGTGTCGGCACGACCCTCAACTCATGCGGTGACCCTGAGGGTGGGGTGGGGCAGGAAACTGCGCCCAGGACACACGCCCAGAGGGAGCTGCCAGCTCACAGCCAAGTGAGCACCTAGCACGGGGTTTTAATAGCTGTTTGTTTCAGTTTTGTTTTTTAAAGACAGCGGAAACTTAAGGAAAAAGGCAGATCAACACCACATGCTGGAGGGGTGGGTGGAGGCCACGCTCAGGGAAGGCGCTCGCAGCCCCAGAAGCGCTGCGATGTGGACGGGACCCAGGACGTGTTCAGGACCGTTCCAGCAACTGCAAACGCACAGCCTTACGTCATGTCAGTAACCACTCCCAGCTCCCTGCTGGCGAAAACAGTCCGAGTACTGTCAGGCCACTGCCTGTACCTGTACCTAACAGTTCCTAAGCTAACACGTTAAGATGAGGCCTTCCAGGTCAGCAGTGTCCCCGTGAGGAAAATTTCTGACTCACAGCATGCTCAAATTCACATAAATCAATGACGATCGGGAGAAAATATAAAGGCGCAGAATTCCGCGCAATGCCAAAATCTTAATCGTCCGGGAAGATGACTAAGAATAAGTGAACCAACCTTAAAGGAACCCCCGCAGCTGCCTCTGAGCCTTACAAAGAAAAAAGGAAAGAGGAAGACTTCCCTGCGGACCCCTCTCCCACCCCCGGGGGCGTCTTTCCACCCCACAGGCATATCCGTGGCTTTGAGATAAAACCACTATGACTTTTAAGTAACTTTTTGGGAAACATCTGTCAAATCCTAGTGGTTTATGTGACCCAATGAGAGATTTCTTTACAAAGACAGGGGAAAGAATTACTTCTGACCTAGTTTATCCTTTTCAGCCACAGACCCTACTGTACTTTCAGCTATGTCCTTGTTTACTTGTTTAGTCTCCCCACCAGCCAGCAAAACCCACAAAGCAGAGAATGCAAACCCACTGTGTCCGGGCTCAACCACCATTAGCTGACGGCAGGCGGGCCGGCTGACCAGTCAGCAGCCTCTGACTTCTGGCACCACCACTGCCAGGGCAGGGGCCTCTGCCCCTGGAGGCCAGGGGTACCCGTGTCTGGGGACCACAGATCTGGGCAGGGTGACACCGTGGACGGGAGCACAGTTGCTGTGGAGGATCTGGCTCGGCCCCAGCAGATGGCAGTCCTGAGGGAGCTCGGGTGACAGTCATGTGCCGTCAGAGAGGTCAGGCCAGGGGACAAAGGATGCCAGAGAATACACTAGAGACTTGGACTCTGGGAGAAGAAGTCTTAAGTGCACACCAGGTTCATGGCCCTGAGCCCTCCAGTTCCACAGACACAGCCCTTCTGGTCCTAAGCCAAGAGCAGGGCGAGGGCCCCTGGTGGTGGTGGGAGGCAGGGCGAGTCCCACTGCCCCCGTCTTGGCACCGGTTAGGGCTGGTGGACGTGCCCCAGTGGTCACCATGGACTGGGAGTAGCTGGGCCAGTCTTGTCATTCCCTTTATTCAAGAGATGCCATGAGTCAGCTGTGCCCAAATCCAACGCTGGGCACTGTCCAGTTTTTCACTAAGAGGTGGTCTGTGTACATAAACCTGGCACATTATTTCCCTATGAAATTCCTAGAGGATCCGCCAAGTCTGAGGGCAGGGCCAAGAGAAACACAGGCCTTACGGCCGCAGGACCAAGGGAGGCGGGGAGACAGACGCTCCGTCCAGCGGCACGGGGGTCGGGCCTCTCCCTGCCCGCCCGCACGCGCACATCGCTGGGCACTGGCTTCTGTGTCTGCCCGTCCGGGGGCCCGGCTCTGGTCACGAGGAGCCCAGGCAGCCCTTAGAAGCTCGCCGCCCACTGCGTTGCTCGCACGAACCGCCTGTCATAGCTGAGGCTCATTTTCCCAGAGACTGCGTCCCACCTTTTTCATTCTGACTGAAAGGACTGTTCACATACAAAGGATGTGCTCCTGTAAGTTTTCTTTCCATTCTGTGTTTCTGTACTTTTAATTTTAACGTGGCTAAATCTATTGATGATTTTTCTTGAGGGTTTCTGGCTTAAACAAAATTAGTTTTTAAAAATAAGGTTTCTGGCTTTTGTAGTAGGCTACCGTCTGTTAAGTTCATATTATACTCTACTAATAATCTGATTTCTGAGTAGGCAGCAAAAGGGCTGAGAGAAATCCCCTCTCTGGACCTAATTCTGACCAGAGAGGGGCCGTGACGGGAGGCGGAGCCACGAGCCCCGGGAGAACAGGTTCAGGTGAGAGCCTGGGGAGACAAGGCTGGACCAGCAACCATGCAAAATCTGAAACTGAAGCCTGAAAATTTTTAAAGTTTCAACACTAGGGGGCAGATATTTAAAAGATATTTCTAAGTATACTCATAAAATATTTTAAACCATTAAAAAATGAAGCAGATATGAAATGGGGCTCTGTATACAAAATAAAAAGGGAAAATGGGTGTGGCTCGCCCTCGCGGGGCGCCGCGGTCACGGTCTGCAGGTGTCCTTTCCAGGGCAGCTGACATTTACTACGGGGCGAGGAGGGCGAGAGCAGGAGACACGGAGGCCGGGCCCGAGGACAGGTGAGGGTACACTAAGAAGGCAAACAATGCACCCCAGACTGAGGGCACCGGGTTCCTGAAGCCAGAGCAAGGGCTGCGGCACCAGAGCCCCGCCGGTTAACACCGCTCCTTCCCAGAGAAAGCGCAGGACGCAGAAGGGCAAAGCCCACAAGCCGACTTATTTAAAAACCGCCACCACCACCCCACGCAGCTTCCCTGCTTCTCTATGTTCGTGACCGGCGGCCTCGAGAGGCAAGAAATGGCTGATGCCCCACCATCTACTGTGGGCAGGGCGGGGACCTACGGGCACAGGTCACATGGAGCGCTGGGGGCCTCGTCCCGCTCTGAATGCACTTCTACGCACAGCAAGACCATTTTGGTAAAGACGAGCCATCTCAAAACGGGGCCAGGTCTTCTGAAGCTGCCACACTTCCCCCAATTCCACTAACCACATTTCCCCTCTCAGCCAAATCAGCCACGTGGAGGAAGTAATCCCTGGTAGATCAAAGCGTTAAGGATTTGGCAGCGTCACTGCTGTGGCTCGGATTCAATCCCTGGCCCTGAAACTTCTGCAGGTGTGGCCAGAAAATAAGTTAATTAGAAAAGTAAAATACAACAGGAGGGAGAAAGGTGAGAGGCCTCCGAGGGGGCATTCTGGGTGGGCTGCAGAGGCCGGGCTGGGATGGGGGAGCCAGGGGACTGCTCTGGTTACCTGAGCGTAGCCCAAGGCCTCCCCAAGCTGAGCCCAGCCTCAGACTCTCCTCCCGGTGGAGAAAACCTGTGGAAAGCCCGTCGCTGCAGCCCAGGAACAGAGAGGGGGAAAGACTCACCTGAGACATATTTCGCCTGTCTCTGTGATGTTGGGGTGCCAGATCCTGGTCAGGCATTTCACTTTGGGGGGCTGCAACACAGAAGGAAGAGGTCACAGGCTCTGCCAAGCACGCCTGAGGTCCAAAGCCGTCCATGCAGCCCGCCAGTGCCTTGCCACTCACTCAGCTCATCAGGTGGCATGCAGCCCCAGACACCGGCTGGCGCCACCCGGCAGCAGGGTCTCCGCCTGCTGCACAGCGCTGGTCTCACTGGCAGAGCCTGCCCGCACCCCTACCAGGACCGGTCCCCTACAGGCCCGGGGCCGATGGCAAATGGCACTGGTGGCTGGGCTTTTGCAGGCTCTGACCCTCCCTGGGCCGGGGCGGAGACGGGGAGTCCTGCACCCCCAGGCCCCAACCCCACCAGGCACCCAGGCTGCCCCCGTGCCGCGCTGCTGAGCTGCAGCAGAGGTGCTGCTCCCCCAGTACTGCTGCCTCCCTTTGTGCATGTTTCTGAAGACGTACTGTCATCGACACTTTTCTAGATGCAAGTTCTAGTCCACTATGTACTGGGAGGGAGGGAGAACGAAAAAGGGCACACATGAATAAGGCCCAGCGACACCACTCAGGACGGGCACGTCTGGACAAAGCTGTTCTTTTAAGATCACTCTTTCGGAGTTCCCGCCGTGGCTCAGCGGAAACAAACCTGACTAGGATCCATGAAGACGAAGACGCAGGTTTGATCCCTGGCCTCACTGGTGTTGCCGTGAGCTGTGGTGTAGGTCGCAGACGTGGCTCGGATCTGGCATTGCTGTGGCTGTGGTGTAGGCCAGCAGCTACAGCTACGATTCGACCCCTAGTCTGGGAATCTCCGTATGCCGTGGGTGTGGCACACCCCCCCAAAAAAGAAGAAGAAGAAGAAGAAGAAGAAGAAGAAGAAGAAGAAGAAGAAGAAGAAGAAGAAAAAGAAGAATGTATCTTGACACATTCATTTCTGTCATCGCTGCAGATGCCTCTGGGCTTTTGTGCACTCCATGGTACAAACACTAGCATTTAACGAGTCCCCTGTTAGCGGACATTCAGGTTGCTCCTCACTTCTACACAAACCTGCTAAATCAGCGCTATCCTCATCCACATCCGTGTGAAATAGTTCTCTGAGATGAAGCTCAGGGCTCGGGCTGCCGACGCGGCACCAACGCCCCCCTCCAGAAAGACTGAGAGTCCCCCCCCCACCGCGGCAACGTGGCCCTTTCCCAGGTCCAGTCCCATTTGAGGTCACCTCGGTCTGTCCAGCATGACAGTCATCTCACAGTACAAAACCTCTGAAGTCAAGTCTTTACCTTACTAATCTCGAAAACCCTGCACCGCCCACACCCTCTCCTGCACGTTCTCTACTACTCAGATTCATCTTATTTGTACAAAACAAACACACTTTTCAGTACCAAGTTCCCGTCCTGACTTCAGAACAGCACGTCAAGCGATTTTCTATGTGAGTAATCCAACTATGCAGATGCAGGGTCTGAGGAGTACAGAATTTAGGCTCAGAGTGAGTTTAAACCAACTGAATGTGCTCTGACTTGCTTTTCTGCAAGCAAATCGCAATGCATTTGACAGGAAGGCTGCTACCTCAGGCTGCGCTTCAGGAAGGCCATGGAGCTGAGGCGGGAGGTGCCGTGCACGCCCCTCCAGGTAACTGACGGCAGCGTGCATCCCGGGGGGACTGAGCACCCGCTGGCGTCTGAGGCGCTGAGGCTCGCTCCACCCGCTGCTATGAAGCCCTGACCCGCAGTCTTCCCTGTGTCTCCTCACACCGTCCACAGTGAGATGTCGGCACAGACACCACCCTGTCAATGGTCCTCTCAACTGTGGTCACCGAAACAGAGCGCAAACCTCTGCATCACAGCTGTGGTCCTGGTTCTGACACACACTTCCCAGACTGGCTGCTCTTGGAGACCTGACCCCAGCCCCAAAGAAAGACAGACGGACAATGCCCAGCTCCACCTCCTGCCTCAGCGGCTGGCATCTCTGGCCGCCCCGTCACATGACTAGGGGTTTAATATATGACAAAGGCTGTACCGCAAATCACTGGGCAAACAGATTCTTCAGCGGACAACTGGCTAACCACCTGGAAAATTACAGTTAGAGCCCCATGTAGAGCTACGAACACAAACGACACGGAACTCTAAGAGAACTAGAAGGGAACAAAGATGAGTTCTCTTGGGATCTAAAAGCCTGTTGCAAGCATTTTACAACATGAAAAATTCAAGAAGGAAAAGCAGATTTGACTACAGTGGTGAAGCAAAAAAAGACAAAAACAAAAACAAAAAAAACCCCAAGCTTTTATAGAACAGCAAAAAAAGACAAGTGAAAAACAAGAAAATGTTTACAGCACAGCTAAAAAAACTAGGAGTCTCACATAATTTTTATATAAGAACTTCTATAATAAGAAAAACAAATACTTCGACAGAAAAAAGGGCTAAGCACAGAGTAACAGCTCATAAAAGACATTAAGATCTGGTAAGCAGGAAAAATAATTTAGCATTCTACTTATTTATGAAAATTCAAATGACACTTAGATACCATTTACTTCCTCCCAAAACAGAAAAAGAAAAAAATAATGAAAATATCCGTGTTGGTAAAGGTTTGGGAAAAGGGGAATTTTCAAACACTGATGGTAGGAGTGCTGAGTGGCACAACCTCTCTCTAGAGGGTAAATGAAGAGTGTTGATCAAGGGCCTTCAAATCAGCATCAACTGCTCAATACCTGTAATTCCACTTCCGAGAATTACTCCAAAGCCAGCGGCAGGCAGGCACGAGCTGCTGTCGGGACATGCATCACAGCACTGTTCATTCCAGGGGTCAGCAAACTACTGCCCACGGACCAAGTAAGGCTGGGCCTGTTTTCACATGGTCTATAACCTAAGTACGGCTTTTACATTTTTAAAAGATTGCTTAAGGAAAAAGAATATAGGAGGTCCCCCTGTGGCTCAGCAGTAACGAACCTGACGAGTATGAGGTTGTGGGTTTGATCCTTGGAATTACTCAGTGGGTTAAGGATCTGGTGTGGCTGTGGGCTGTGGTACAGGTTGCAGATGTGGCTCAGATCCCATATTGCTGTGGCTGTGGTGTAGGCCAGCAGCTGTAGCTCCGATTTGACTCTTAGCCTGGGAACTTCCATATGCTGCAGGTGTGGTTATTAAAAAAGATAAATAAAATCAAAAAAGAATGTATGACAGCAACCATTTATGGACTACAAGCCCTAAAATATTTACTATTTGGCTCTTTAAAGGAATTCTGGGAGTTCCCTTCGTGGCTCAGTGGTTAACAATCCGACTAAGAACCACAAGGTTGCGGGTTCAATCCCTGGCCTTGCTCAGTGGGTTAAGGATCCAGAGTTGCCGTGAGCTGTGGTGTAGGTTGCAGACGCGGCTCGGATCCCGCGTTGCTGTGGCTGTGGCGAAGGCTGGCGGCTACAGCTCCTGTTAGACCCCTAGCCTGGGAACCTCCATATGCCGCGGGTGCGGCTCTACGTAAAAGGCAAAAGGACAAAAAAATAAATAAATAAAGGAAGTCTGGTTCACATTATAAACAAATTTGGTCACCTAGTGTGTAATGCATTGTGGTTTAAAGCCATGACACATCGTACAACTCAGTGTTCTAATGATGACGTGATTATATGCTGACATGAGGACATGTTCTCATGATATAAACATATGTATTCATACCATAATGTCAGAGAAACCCCAGGTTACCGAGCTACGTGTGCGGTCTCACTTGTTTGCATGATTATACAATGTGCACAACACGCATCAAAAAGTTACCGGTGACCATGACCGGGTGGAGAGGGAACAGGTCATTAGCACTCTGTTTTTACATAGCGGAGTTTTCTCCATTTTCCACAAAGCATAAAAAGAAGAGGGGCAAGTGGGTGTTCAGGCGCTGCTGTGGAAGCTCCCGCTCTCCAGGAAATGCGGCGGCACAGCCCTTCCTGACCCCTCTCCGGGCGGGCCGGGGCCGCGTCGCTCAACCGGGTTACATCACGGAGCCGCACTCCCAGGAGGCGCAAAACGCCGCGTTCCTTTCTCCTGCTTCAGCCCGCGGCTTCCTCCAACCATTCACGAGCCACGCTGTGGGAGCGGCGTGAGGCCCAGGGCCTGTGTGACGCCACAGCCAAGCTGCCATCTGCACATCTCCCCCCCAGGCGTCCTGTCACCCTGGAGGAGCACCACCACCACGCCACCACCCTCGGTCACCACTGTCTGTGTCTGTGCCCAGAGCCTGAGCGGCTTCAGAGGCCGCCGACTCCTCACCTCCGGCCGGTGGTGTCTGACAGAGGAGCCAGCACGCCGGAGGAGCTCGTTAAACGTCACTCCACATTTCAGCCAACTGCTGAGACTGGGGGGGTTACAAGGCAGCCTGAGACTGTGAGATAAAGTTCAGGGGCAAAACGACAAAGGACAGAAGGAACAGCTGCATTTCAGCTGCCGAAGTGAGGGGGTGAGGGGGGATCAAGGAGGTGTTTTCTGTCTTTCCAACAAAGTTTATGCTAAAATAATGCTCTACTTGACTGATTAAAAGTCTTTCATTCACAATCTTAATAAGGTCTTAACAGATCTCAGCTGCGGGAACCATAAGCGTTACGGGTTAAAAAGTCCTTATGAAGTACAGAAATCAGGTAAATCGTGGCATAAAAGTACATGGATTCTGAGAAGGTTCCACAAAGCCCTTCTAGGCTGACCTGCTGGAAACTGACTGTGTTTTCTCATGTAAATGGAACACGAGCTCCTTTCGGGCTGCTCTGGGTCTCTAGGCCTTCTCAAGTGCCGGTTTCGTTTTCAGCACCACAAACCCGCCAGGGGCAGAAGGCCTGCCCACGGGGGACAAATGCATGGGGACAAATGTGTGGTACGGCGGGCGTGGCAGCCCCGGCCCAGCACCGAGCGCAGTGAGGTGAAGACGCCCAGGCCCGCTGACTATGGAGGGTCCCTGAGGGAGCGCCATGGAGCCAGGGACGTAAATTACTCACACATAAGACCACAGGCCACGACTCCTTTCCAGAATTCTAACATACACCTCTGGAACTTTAGAGTGACACCATAAACAAAACCCCAGCTGAAACACACAGGCAGCTCCCCATAAAGGTGCCAGCTTGGGACCGTAACCGTGACCCGGGCGGAGCGGGACCAGCGCGGACTGCGCGGCACACAGCACTCGCAAATACATGTTGAGAAACTGACTGTCTACTAGAAAGCTCTGAACCCTGCCGACGAGGGAGGTAACCGCGGAGACAGCGGCCCTTCCGTGCTCAGTCCCAGGCCTAGGGGGCAGCACGCAGACGCCACGCGGGGCGTGGGGGGTTCCGCTGGGCCTGAGACACACGGCCGCCCGCCACGCGAAGGGGAAACAACAGCCAAACGCAGGCTACTCACCACCATGTTGTACGCATCGGGAACTTCAGTTTCAAACTGAAACTTTCCACCCTGGTAGTAACCCTCATCTATCAAAAAACACAAAACAAAACAATCCTTTAAATAAAATTAAAAAAAAAGGAAACAAAAGGCAAACACCATGTTAGGATATGGCAAACAGGACTGAGAATTTAAAGGCAGGACTGCAGGGTTCCTTCGCTACTGCACCCTGAGCTGATTATTACCAACCAGCCCACGCTGACCTGCCTGCCATTCCTCCGGCCCTGGGCCCTCGGGGAGGGGGAGGCGCCTTCTGGAAGGCTCCCTCCTGTCCCGTCTCTGAAGCAGCCCAGCTCTCACCCCAGCCCTCTCCTACTGCACAGGGCATACCCAGCGCCTCCTGTCAAGGACATCTCACGCCTGGCTTGAGCACCTGTCCCCTGCCTGCTGCTGGTCTCGCTATGAGGATGTCAGTTCCAAGGGGCACCCAAGCTTGTGTTCACTGGTTTTTCCCTAGTGCCTGGCACATGGCTTCTAGTCATTCAACCAACACTGACTGAGCATGGACCCCTCTACCAGGCACTGTTCCAGATCCTGGCAACGCGGCAGCAAACCGCCAGAGAAGATCCCTGTCTTAGCGACTGGGCCCAGTCAGCAGTCGCAGGCCGGCTGGTTGAGCGCCTGGAACAGCCTCTAGAGCAGAGCAGGCCCTCCGCAAAGGAGCTGCCAGGCGCGCAGAAGAAGGTCCGGCTCAGAGCAGCACCGCCACGCCGCCCCCAGGTCTCAGCCCCCGCAGCTCAGTCCCACCCACCACTCTGCCCTCCTAGAGGCGGCCTGCGGGGGAGCTTGGCTCTGAGCTGTAAGAATAGCTGGGGGCCGCTGCCAGCTGAGGGCACACCAGCACGAGAGCCTGGAAATGCCCCCCACAAGTTAAATTACTCTAAACTTCACAATTTAACAAAATCAACACCATCTTTAAAATGAAGGTTCAACTTCCTCTAAAATATTTACCATGGGGAACAAATCAGCAATACTAATTTTATCACTTCCCTAAGCTTTTTGTATAGAATGAACATTTAATAGGAAACTGTTAGTTTCAAACCATCACTAAAAATTTATTTTCTTGTTTAAGAGTTTTGAGACTGTGTTAACAATTATCTATGTTCCTCCAGCAGTCGAAAGAGGCATTCCCTGGGCCCTAAGGGTTCTCTTCTTTCCAGCGTGACAGAGGAAGGCTGCTGCGGATGTTTTATTTCACACCCTCTGACGGGAATCCCAGTGAGGCTGAAGTTTATTTCATATTACTGGTCATTTGTATTTTTTCTTATAAGAACTGAATGATCAGGTTCTTCAGTTCTTTTATTACTGAGGTGTTTGAATTACCAATAGAAAAACATTCTAGATTAACCCCTGCTTTTTATACTTGTTACAATGTTTCTTAGTCTGCTATTTGCCTTTTGACATTGTTCAATTAGCTTTCATTTTGAAGAAGCCAGTCTTTCTGCAATATTATATTTAAAAAGGTCTTTCCTGGAGTTCCCATCGTGGCACAGCGGAAACGAATCTAACTAGGAACCATGAGGTTGTGGGTTCAATCCCTGGCCTCACTCAGCAGGTCAAGGATCCTGTGAGCTGTGGTGTAGGTCCCAGACGCGGCTTGGATCCTGCATTGCTGTGGCTGCGGTGAAGGCCAGTGGCTAACAACTTTGGTTCAACCCCTAGTCTGGGAACCTCCATATGCTGGGGGTGCGGCCCTAAAAAGACAAAAAAAAAAAAAAAAGACTATAAGTAAAAAGGTCTTTCCCAACCAAGACTATAGAAATATTTTATTTTTACATTTCGCTCACTAACCTTATGGTTTCACATACTTCATCAGTTCACATTCATTTCTTCATTTCTCTTTTTCTTTCCTTCCTCCCTCCCTCCCTCTCTCTTTTTACAGGCACACCTGAGACATATGGAAGTTCCCAGACTAGGAGTCAAATCCGAATCAGAGCTGCCAGTCACAGCACAGCACAGCACTGCAACACCCGATCTGCACTGCAGCTGCAACCTACACTCATGGAAACCTTAGTTCACTGAGCGAGGCCAGGGATCACTACCCCTCATGGACACTAGTCAGGTTCTTACCCCACTGAGCCACAGTGGGAACCCCACACCTAGAGTTTATTTGCAAATAAGGCGGTACATTTTTTCTAAATGCTCACCTCACCATCCTACAGCATTGCTTATTCCATCCTTGCCTCACCTACCTGACATGTCTGTTTTCTAGTGTTTACAAACACACTTGGATTAGTGAATGGCAATATTAAGTGTTTGGCAAAGATATTTTGGGTGGAAATTTTTCTTTTTTTGTCTTTTTAGGGCCACACCCATGGCACATGGAGGTTCCCAGGCTAGGGGTTGAATTGGAGCTGTAGCCGCTGCCCTACACCACAGCCACAGTAATGTGGGATCCGAGCTGTGTCTGCGATCTACACCACAGCTCATGCAATGCTGGATCCTTAACCCACTGAGCAAGGCCAGAGATCACACCTGCGTCCTCATGGATGCTCATCAGATTTGTTTCTGCTGAACCACGATGGCAACTCCTTAGGGGAAAATTTTTCAACTCCAGATATAAGAACCTTTCATGTAAGTGACATCTTAGGTATAAAATACTCGGGGTGCTCCCCGTCCACCAAAGGCTCCGTGGACACGCACCCCTCCCATCCTGACACTGACCACGGCGCAGCGGTGGAATGTCAGGCTCCCCGACCCGCACGGTGGGCGCCCTATGCATGGTTATCACTGCTGCTGGGCGGCTGCCTGGACCGGCTTGGTTCTCGTCCTCAGCCACAGTTCAACCTACTTACTGTACTTTACTCTCACTTGGCTTTCCATTTCACTCATTCTATAGTTTAAACTCTACTGCCTGCCAGTTTCAAAGAAATTCTTACTTGGTCTAACATGGTTTTGATTTTACCATATTCTCGTCAATGTCAACGAGTCATTTAATAATTATTAGGACTGTATCATCTCTAAACTCAAAGAAAAGAAAAAGCAGATTGTTCTAATTTTTCTTTTTCTACTTCATGGAATAAACCCCTTTCTGGAAAACGATCTGTTTCTTTTTTCCCTCTTCTAAGCCACATAGTTTTGGACCTGGTCTAGTCTGCTTTTTATTACTTGTCTTGTCCAGAAATTCACAGCCTAATTTAAAGCAGCAGAGGAGACTGGACTGAGATGGACCCCGAGAAGCTCTCGTTTACTGTGATTTTTCTTGATGAAGAGCGCAGCTAGAGAATTCTCGCTGATTCACCTTCTGAGTCTGGCTCTCAGCTCTGCACTGTGTGGGGCTGCAAAGTGGAGAGAGGCCTGCTGAGCTCCGGAGCCAGGGGCAGAGGGCTTGCTCAGAGCGTCTGTAACCCAGGCTGCGCCACATCTAAGTCTGGGACAAGCCAACCATGTCACTACCCATGGTAACTGTGGCTGGAAAGATGCTGCTTCTTAGATAAGTGGGTGGTGCTCAAGTACCACAATGAAATGCAGTCATGGAAGCTCCTGACACCCCGCTCTCAGTCAGCCGCCTGCTCCCACCCCCAGGGTGACAACGAGAGGAATCACCCTGCTCTCCTCTTGTGCCCCCTGCCTCCCAGGGACCATATGCCAGTGTCATCCAGCCAGGTCACGGGTACCCCAGGGAGCACAGACTGTCCATGGGGCGTGTGGGCATGGAGCGCTTTAAGAGAACCCACTTGTAGATGGCCAGCGTCCAGCGTGCTCTGCCGTCAAATATGCCTGCTCGCAGTGCTCGCGAGGTCAGGGAGTCCTGACGGCTACCCCTCCCACCCCTCCCTCCATAGCCGCCTGCGCCCAGAGAAGGCCAGCTCCTCCCCTGCTCTCGCTAGGAGGCCCTGCATCGGGGAGGCTGCACTGCTCACAGGAAAGCTCCGTGAACTACGGCTGACGCAGGGTTGTGCTTTTCCCTATCTCACGCCCAGTTCAGTGAAAGGCAAGGCGTGGCGTCAAAAACAAGACACACAGTTCACACTGGAACGTCTTGAATTCAGACGTACTGTGGCATCTGAGATGATTTGCATTTCATTATAACCTCAATCCTGAGGCTGCTGTAAAAAACGCGCCCGGGGAGAAGCAAGCAAAGGCCAAGAAGCAGCAGGCACACGCCTTCCTCCATGCAGGCGACTAGCTCCGTGCCTCGCCTGAGCACTAGGAATCAAACTTGGAAGTGAGACAGCTGTTGGAGACACATCTTAAAGCTTTTTTAAAAGGTGAGACTCTGCAGGAGAGCGGTCTGGCAGAGCTGACCTCTGCTGGGGAGGACGTTCCTGATGAGCTAGACCAGCTGCACCAGCAGAGCCAGCTTCTGCGAGGCTGAAGGCTGTAACTGCTGCACTGGCAAGCACATGACGACACGCACATCCCAGTTTTCACAGCCCTTTCTGTGGACTCAGGTCAACCGAGATGCTGGCTAGTGAAGAAGACAGGGGTGGTTAGTGGTCAGCCAGCAGGTGCACTTTGGGGAAAATGTGACACAAAGGGACCCCAACGGCGGTGTGTGTAAAGCCATTTCCAACCAGCTCTCTGCATAGCAGCGGCTAGGAGATCACTAAAACAGCTCACACGGCTTTGGCCTCTGACTTGGATGTCGAGGGAAACAATGACACGGTGATAACAGAACTCTTTCCAGGCCTGCCTGCTGACTCACACGGAAAGCAGTTCTCAGTGTCTACATCTATAAGACAAAAGGAAGGAAAGAACTGATACTGAACCCTTCTTTCTAGCATTAAATAGTCCTGTTCACAAACACATCAATTAAATCAGAGAAAAATGCTACAAGTAACCTCATCATTCTCAGGTACATTTCAGATGCTATTTTGTTTAATAACCACCAAGGCTGCAACATATTGTTTGTTTATTTATTTATGTTTTTTTAGGGCTGCACCTGTGACACATGGAAGTTCCCAGGCTAGCGGTCGAATCGAAGCTGTAGCTGCAGGCCTACACCACAGTCACAGCAATGCCAGATCCGAGCCACGTCTGCGACCTACACCACAACTCACGGCAACGCCAGATCCTTAACCCACTGAGCAAAGCCAGGACTCAGACCTTCGTCCTCATGGATGCTATTCGGGTTTGTTACCACTGAACCACAAGGGGAACTCCCTACTGTTTGAAGTCATTATTTATTCAACATTTGATGAGCACCCACTATGTGTCAGGCACCGTTCTAGGCACAGCTGACACACCAGCAAGAGACCTTCCTGCCTTTATTATGGAAGGGAGACAAAACAAGTAAACCACGTAACAGTGAGAAAGAGCTCCAGGTAGGAGGTGGGGACTGCAACCGTAAACAGCGGTCTGAGAGTGCAGAACGGAGAAAGGGGAAACCGGGTGAAGAAGGCGGGTGAAGACCTCTCCAGCCACCAGGAAGGGTGGCGAGATCTGCACGGAGGCCCGAGGCCAAGGGTGAACGCGGAGGCCAGAAGGTGAAGCAGGGGCTGGCCCCACAGGCCACTGTGAGCGCACTGGCTTTTATTCAGAGAGACCAGGAGCCCCAGAGGGGCCTGAGCAGAGAAGGGACAGGGCCATGGCAATGAGTGACAGGGCTGGAGGCCCCACAACTATGTGTTACACAATGCAGGTGAGAGACTACGCTGCTAGGACAAGGGTGGACGCAGCTCAAGTGCAGCTCCTGTGACGGTGGCAACACCAGGATGTGCGGGCAGATTGGGGGTGGGTGGGGAAGAAAGGAGCCAGCGAAGTGCTGGATCTCGGACCCTGCAATGGGAAGGGCGGAACTGCACTCCAAGATAAAAGACTGCAGACGGCCCGGCTGGGCGAAGGGCAACGTCAGATTTGAGATTAATCTGAGATTTCATGTCAACACCCAAGGAGACACTGTCTGGGAGCCAACAGATCTTTCTGGAGTGGAAGGGAGAGGTCGGGGCTGCATCAGAGTGGTTTGGGAGCTGTGTATAGACGCGCCCAGATTTCATGGGCTGGCGTGGTCCCCAGGGACCTGACTTTGGAGGTCCAAGGACAGGACAAAGCCTTGAGGTACCCTCTACTTAGAGCAGTAAGGAAATGGGGCAGGAGAGGCAGTGGGGGCAACAGAGGGAGAGCCAGGAGCCAGGAGCTGGCAGCAGAGGAGGCAGGACGTAAGGGGGTGGACGTGCCCACCTGGAGCCGGGGCAGCCACTGAGCCGGCTGTGAGAGTGCTGCTAAGGAAACCAGGAACACAAGGAAGGGAACGGAAAAGATGGGCAAGTGCAGCAAACAGAACATCAGTAGCAAAAGGACATAATGTCACCGCCAAGCCAACACTGCAGAAACAGAAATGATTCGCAGCGAAGCACAGAGAAAAGTGACCAAACTGCGGTGCCGCGATGGAGGTCACTCTACACGTAGAGGGAATATAACGTACTGACATTCAAGTGTATAACTGGAGTCCCAGAAAAGGGCTACAGACGAAATATTTAAAGAAATGTTGGTCACTTAATTTCTAAATTTGTTGAAAACTGTAACTCCGAAAAGATCAGTAAACCCCGAGTGAATTAAACAGAAAGAGCATCATAACCAAAGCCCTAAAGCTGTAACAGAGACAGTCTTTTTAAAGCAGCCAGAGAATAAAATGCACATCGCATAACGCGGAACAAAGAACTACCACTAACTTCTTATAAGAGAAAACAAAACCAAAAAACAAGTCAGAAGGCAGTAGAATGATATCCTTAAAATGCTGAAATTGTCAACTTAAGAATTCAATATTCAGCAAAGCTGGCAGAATTCACCATCAGCAAATCTGCATTACAAAAAAAAATCCAAGGATGTTCTTCAGGCAGAAGGAAAATAACAGATGGGAATTCAGATCTACAAAAAGAAATGAGGTTGTAAATGGTAAATATGTTGATAACTGTAAAAAGAAAATGTAGTTATCTAAAACAAAGACAACAGTGCATTACGCGTTATAACAAATGTGAAGTAAACGAGACTATAAAAATAAAGGTCTGGATGCAGAAATGGAAATACACTATGACCTGGCTAAGTTTCACCTTAAGAACTAGACAAAGAAGAGCAAATTAAACTGAAAATAAGCAAATGTGAGCAAAAACCAAAACATATTAGGGGAATATCAATTAAACCAAAAGCTGGTTCCTCGCAGGGATCAATAAAATTGACCTTGGAGTTCCCGTTGTGGCTCAGTGGTTAACGAACCCGACTAGGAACCACGAGGTTGCGGGTTTGATCCCTGACCTTGCTCAGTGGGTTAAGGATCCGGCGTTGCCGTGAGCTGTGGTATAGGTTGCAAACATGGCTCAGATCCCACATTTCTGTGGCTGTGGTGCAGGCTGGCGGCTACAGCTCCCATTAGACCCCTAGCCTAGGAACTTCCATATGTCGCCAGGTGCGGTCCTGGAAAAGACAAAAAAAAAAAAAAAAATTAAATTAAAAAATAAAATAAAATTGACCTTTAGCTAACTTGATCAAGAAAACAGAAAAGAGAAATTTTCAGTGGCAAGAATGAAAGAGGGGATATCAACAGAGACCCTGTAGTATTTAAAAGGGTGAGAGGATATTAAGAGCAGTCTTATACTAATAAATTTGAAAATGTAGTTAATAGGAAAAAATTCTTTGGAGGATAGAGATCACCAAAGCTCATTCAAAAACAAGAAATCAGGGAGTTCCCGTCATGGCACAGTGGTTAACGAATCCGACTAGGAACAATGAGGTTGTGGGTTCGATCCCTGGCCGTGCTTAGTGGGTTAAGGATCTGGCATCGCCATGAGCTGTGGTGTGGGTTGTAGACGTGGCTGGGATCCTGCGTTGCTGTGGCTGTGGCGTAGGCTGGCGGCTGCAGCTTCGATCACACCCCTAGCCTGGGAACCTCCATATGCCACGAGTGCGGCCCTAGAAAAGACAAAAAGACAAAAAAAAAAAAAAAGAGAGAGAGAGAGAAAAAAGAAATCTAGGTAGCCCTAGGCTACTAAAAGAAATCATATTCATACTTAAAACTCTTACTACAAAAACAAAATGACAGAATGCTAGACCTCGGTTGTTTCACTGGTGAATTCTACCATTTAACAAAGAATTAACAGTAATTCTATAAACTCTTCCAGGAAACAGAAGGGGGCACTTCTCCATTCATTCCAGGAAGAGCAGGAGGGGAGGGAAGAAACTAGAGCCTTGTCTTGCATCATATGCAAAAACTAACTCAAACTGGTCACAGGCCTAACTTTAAAATCTAAAGCAATAAAACGACTTTAAAAAACAAAATCTCTGTCTAAGAAAGGCAAAGATTTCTTAGGACATAGAAAACACAGCTATCTGTCTTAGTTTTATATTGCTGCTGTAATAAAAAAACCCACAAAGCAGCTTAAACAACACACATTTATAATCTTTTGTAGATCAGAAGTCCAAAATGAATCTTACTAGGCTAAGATGAGAGTTGGCATGGCTGCCTTTCTTCCTGTGGCTCTAGGAAAAATCCTCTTCCTTCATTTTCCAGCTTCAAGAAGTCACGCATACTCCTTGGCTCGTGGCCCCTTCAAAGTCAGTGATGGCCAACAGAAATAATAAATGCAATGACACGGATAAACTCAGAAGCATTGTGCCAAGTGAAAGAAGCCATTCATAGAATGCTACACGTGGGTTGGGACTATTTGTACAACCTTCTGAAAAAGGCAAAACAACAGGGTAGCAAGCAGATTAATGACGCCAGGGGCTGGGATGGCCAGAGGGACTGACTACAAAGGGGCCCAACTGTGGAGCCTATAGACACGTTCTATACATCTCGATTATGCTGGTGGTTACACAGCTGTATGCTTGTCAAAACGCAGAGAATGGTAAACCCAAGAACGCTGAGTTTACTGTCCGTAAATTGTACCTCACTAAACATTATCTTTGAAAAAGATAAAAATAAAGCCTGCTACATGAAGTACACTATCAGTGGCACAGGAAAATGAAAGAGGCAATCTTCATAATGTCAAAAAGCTTAACATTTAAACAGCATGTGAGTGGAGTTCCTTCCCATTGTGGCTCAGCGGTTAACAAACCCAACTAGTATCCATGAGGACCCAGGTTCGGTCCCTGGCCTCGCTTAGTGGGTTAAGGATCCAGTGTTGCCATGAGCTGTAGTGTAGGTTGCAGACGTGTCTCGGATCCATTGCTGCTGTGGCTGTGGCATAAGCCAGCGGCTGCAGCTCTGATTTGACCCCTAGCCTGGGAACCTCTACATGCCGCGGGTGCGGCCCCAAAAAGACAAAAATAAATAAATAAGCAAACAGCATGTGAGTTTTTGGTATTTCATATACATTATACACATTTTTACTGCTGACCATCAGAAATATGTTTTTAACCATGGCAAATGAATGGCTTTTAAGAACCGTGTGTCAGCCATTTAATCTCATGCCTTTCCTGGAAGCCTGAGCACCCGAGACAGAGTCTGCCTCAGGTTTACGTGTGAGGCAGGGGGCAGAACTGGACGTGAGGACAGTGTATCAGATGACACGTCGCGGCTTTGCCGGATGGCACAGCAAAGACGTCACATCGACAGCATCCTTGGACGGAGCAAGGAGAGGAGCAGTCAGGTTTTCCCAACGAAACACGATGCGAAGGCCGATAACTGTTGATAACTGAGTGCTTTAGGAGCTAACAGCACATTCCTATTACACTTAAAAGGAGAAGTGCCCCTGGCATTTCCAGGATTCCTGGAAAGACAGGACTGCACCAGGAGAAAGTCTGATCTTGGAATCTGTCCCCTTGTAACGGCTATTTCCCCATAAAGCTAAACATCAGCCTCAAGAGAACCAGGGATGAGAGAACACGTTCCAGTCTGAAACCTCGACAGAGTAACAGTAAACTACACATAAACTATGAGACTGGGGTGGCGGTCAAGGCAAAGGTCTGCTTCAGTGCTCTGATCATTTCCATAGCTTTTCAACACGTTCATGATTATTTACACGTTGTTCCGAAAGGTTCACGTGTGGAAGCAACGCTGTGCCTCAGGTTCACCAGCCCTACCCCTCTGCTCAGACTGAGACCTTACTTGACTTCACATTTGAAGCTTTCCCCTCTGTATTAACTCTGAAGCTTTGAAGCAAAGCTGAGAATAACTAGGGGACAAACAGGAGGGGATGGTGGGGAAAACAATTTAAATGTCATGACTCAGTATAAGCTGCACCTTTATCACCATACTCATCGGTCAGGGAGCTTTTATAAATTGAATGTGCAAACTAAGAAAACATGAACAGCAGTTCCCTCATAGCACAGCGCGTGAAGGGTCTGGGGCTTTTCACTGCACTAGCCAGGCCACTCCTGTGATACAGGTTTGATCTCTGGCCTCAGAACTTCTCTAGGCCTCAGAAAACACCCCACATAGCTAATAAAGATAATATAATAAATATAGTATCAGATAAATATACGAAATATCTAATAAGGTAATTTTAAAAACACCCCGCATATCTAATAAAGAACTTATAATACTCAGGTATATAGACTCACAACTCATTAACAACAAGCCAAGCAATCCAATTTTTAAGTTGGTAAAATATCTGAATAGATATTTGAACAAAGGAGATATACAGACAGCAAACAAGCTCAGGAAAAGAAGCTCAACGTATTTAGGCATTAGGGAAATGCAAATTAAATTCACAATGAGATATATACCTATGAGAATGGCTAAACTGAGAAGACCTATAATACTAGTTGTTGGCAAGAATGGAGGGTAACTGGGATTCTTGTGCATTGCTAAGCAGGATGCAGAATAGCACTTTCACTTTGGAAAACAGCATGGCAGTGTTTTATCAAGTTAAACTTACTTTTATAACATGACCTAGTAATTCCACTGCCAGGGGAAATAAAAACAACTGGTAAATGAAGACCTGCCCACAAAGGTTTATACCAGCTTTGTGCCCAATGGCCCCAAAGTGGAGACAGAGATAACATAAAGCGTCACCGATAACTTGGTATAAATATACTGGTATACACCTATACAATAAAACACAACTCATCAATAAAAAGATACAAAATACAATACATATAAAACTCAAAAGCATTATGCTGAGTAAAATAATGTAACACACCTCAATCAATACTGCTTTAAATTAAAAAAAAATCAATCTAAATTTCCACCTTAAAGTTAGAGAAAGAAAAGCAAGTTCACCAAAGTATAAGGAAGGAGATAATAAGGAAAGAACAGAAATCAATACAATGGATAAACTGAGAAAAACAAAAGCTTTCTCCTCGCAAAGATCAACTGAATAAAGCTCAAATCAACATGATCAAGTAAGAAGGGAAGATACAAATAGCCAGTATCAGGAATAAAAAGGGGATCAGTACAGGTCCCACAGGCGTTAGCAAACTAATCAGAACACATTCTGAAAAACAAATGGTTTTGTATCAATATATTCTACAACATGTGAAACGGACAAATTCCTTGAACGAAAAAAAATTACCATGGCTGATTTAGAAAACATAAAAGATGAATAACCCTATATCTATTAAATAAATGAACTCGTAAATAAGAACTTTCCTAGAAAGAAAACTCCAGGGCCAGAATGCTTAACTGGAGAATTCTATCAAATATTTAAGGAAGAAATAACACCAATCTTACATAAACTCTTTTAAAAACCAGGAAATAGGAGCTCCCATCATGGCTAGTGGAAACAAATCTGACTAGCATCCATGAGACGCAGGTTCAATCCCTGGCCTTGCTCAGTGGGTTACGGATCCGGCATTGCCATGAGCTGTGGTGTAGGTCGGAGACACTGCTCGGATCCTGTGTTGCTGTGGCTGTGGTGTAGGCTGGTGGCTACAGCTATGACTGGACCTAGAGCCTGGGAACCTCCATATGGTGCGGATGCAGCCCTAAAAAAAGCAACAACAACAACAAAAAAAACAGGAAAAAATATTTCTGCATTTATTCTACTAGGCTAGCATTGCCTTTATGTCAAAGTCAGACAAAGAAATTATAAGAAAAGAAAAATACAAAAAAAATACTAATACAAAATTCTGAAACAAAATAGCAGCAAACTGCATACAGGAATACAAACAAGTATTTACATCATGACCAAGTGGGATTTATTGCAGGAATACAAAGCTGGTTTAACATTCAAAAAGCAATATATTTATTTTCAGAAAAAAACCTCTTCGACCTGACAAAGGACATGTTTTTTAAAAAAAACAAAAAACCTACAGCTAGCATCATAAGTCAGTGAGTGATAAACACTTTCCCCTAAAGATCAAGAACAAGTCAAAGACACACGCTCTCACCACTTCCATTCATCACCGTACTGGAGGGCATAGCCAGTGCAATAAGAAAAAGAAATTAATGGCATACGTACTGGTGAGAAAAAAGTTAAAAATGTCTTTAGTTACAGATTCAATGATCATGGACATCCAGGATTTCTAAACCCTAAAGATACATTAAAAAGCCACCAGAATTTTCTTTTTTTTTTTATTGTTCTTACTCTGACAGATGGATCTGAGAAGATGTTGCTATCATTTATGTCAGAGAGTGTTTGGCCTATGTTTTCCTCTAAGGGTTTTATAGTATCTGGTCTTATATCTAGATCTTTAATCCATTTTGAGTTTATTTTTGTGCATGGTGTTAGGAAGTGTTCTAGTTTCATTTTTTTACATGTAGCTGTCCAGTTTTCCCAACACCGCTTATTGAAGAGGCTGTCTTTTCTCCAGTGTATATTCTTGCCTCCTTTGTCATAGATTAGTTGACTATAGATACGTTGATTTAATTCTGGACTTTCTATCCTGTTCCACTGATCTATATTTCTGTCTTTGTGCCAGTACCATATGGTTTTGATGACAGTAGCTTTGTAGTAGAGTCTGAAGTCAGGGAGCCTGATTCCTCCAGCTCCATTTTTCTTTTTCAGGATGTCTTTGGCTATTCTGGGTTTTTTGTGTTTCCAAACAAACTTTAAAATATTTTGTTCTAGTTCTGTGAAAAAAGCCCTTGGTAATTTGATAGGGATTGCATTGAGTGATGATTTTTGTACACCTATAATTGAAATAAAATTCATTGTTATATAAAAAAAAAAAAGAGAGAGAGAGAAAAAAAAAGCCACCAGAATTTAATAATGGAATTTAGTAAGGTCACAGGACATATGATCAATAATATATTAAAAAGTCAATTGTATTTTTTTTTGTTTTTTTGGCTTTTTAGGGCTGCAGCCACGGCACATGTAAGTTCCCAGGCTAGGGGTTGAATTGGAACTGTAGCTGCCAGCCTACATCACAGTCATAGCAGCAACGGGGATCTGAGCCGCGTCTATGACCTCTGCCACAGCTCACAGCAACACTGGATCCTTAACCCACTGAGCGAGGCCAGGGATCGAACCCAAGTACTCAGGGATACTAGTCAGATTCGGAACCGCTGAGCCACGACGGGAACTCCATCAGTTGTATTTTTATATACTAGTAACAAGTAAAATGAAATTTTAAAAATACCATTAACAGCAGCTTCAAAACACATGAAATACTCAGTGATACACTTAACAGAATATTTGTAAGACCTACACACTGAAAACTATAAAGCCTGCTGAGAGAGACTAAAGAAGATCTAAGCAAGTGCAGACCTTTACTCTGCTCGTGGACTGGAGTCTCGATGTTAAGATACCGTGTCTTCCCAGAATGACCCACAGACTCAACGCAGTCTCAATCAAGCCCCCAGCACTGGGAAAACGCACATTAAAACCACAATGAGGTACTACCTCACACCCAGTTAATAAGTACGTAGAGCAACAGGAACTTACACATTGCTTATCTGTATATGATAAACCACTTTAGCAAATTTCTTAAAAAGTTGAAATTACATCTTTCCCTTAACTCACAAATTTCACTCTTAAGTGGAATTGAAGAGAAATGGAAAATATGAGTAAAAACGGATGATATGAGAATGCCAAGAGCAGACTTACTCATCATAGCCAAATGGAAAGAATTCAAATGCTATCAATAGAAAAATAAATAATTATGTCATATTCATACAACAAATACTGCTACGCAGAACAACACATAACAATTTATTTATTTATTTTGTCTTTTTGCCTTTATGTAGAGCCGCACCCGCGGCATATGGAAGTTCCCAGGCTAGGGGTCTAACAGGAGCTGTAGCTGTCGGCCTTCGCCACAGCCACAGCAACGCAGGATCCGAGCCGCGTCTGCAACCTTCACCACAGCTCACGGCTACGCTGGATCCTTAACCCACTGAGCAAGGCCAGGGATCGAACCTGCAATCTCATGGTTCTTAGTCAGATTCGTTAACCACTGAGCCACGAAGGGAACTCCTTTTTTTTTTTTTTAACACATATCAATTTAAAAACATGTTACATGAAAGAAGCCCGAGACTAAGAGTCCATAATGTGATTGCACTGGTATGAAATTCCAGAACCGACAAGACCAGTTCACAGTAGGAGAAATCAGAAAGCAGTTCTGAGAAGGCAGTGCGGGCGCAGGGCTGACCGCAGAGAGGGGGACGGCGGGGACACTGGGGTCTTTCCCGGGCTTGTGGCTGCACAGGGATATGTATTCACTTTGCAAAACCCAGCAGGCCCGGCTCTATAGTTCAAATGAGTACATTTTATTGTTTGTAATGCTATACCTCACTAAAATTTATTTACTTATTTTTTGGTCTTATCTAGGGCCGCACCCGCGGCATATGGAGGTTCGTTCCTAGGCTAGGGGTCTAACAGGAGCTGTAGCTGCTGGCCTACGATACAGCCACAGCAACGCGGGATCCGAGCTGTGTCTGCAACATAACACCACAGCTCACGGCAACACCAGATCCTTAACACACTGAGCAAGGCCAGGGATTGAACCTGCAACCTCATGGTTCCTAGTTGGATTCATTTACCACTGAGCCACAATAGGAACTCCACTAAAATTTCTTTAAAAAGTAAAAATTAAAATTAAAAAAAAAGTCGGCCGCGTTCCCCTCTGTCTACAGGCCACCAGTCACAGTGGGGACAGGCCGAGGGGACCTACGCAAGGCAGCTGGCCAATGATGGCCTGGCCCAGCTTTTCAAACCATCCCTCTAACTTCACAGAAGACCCGGGGGAATTTCCGCCAGTCTTTTGCTTTGCTTTGTTTCATTTCACTTTCTAGTATCGTTTCCTGTGTTGTTGGACTTCCCGTGTGGCTCACAACTAGCATTGTTTCCTGTTTTGTGAGTTGATGTGGAGATTTTTTCCCCCCTAAATTCAGTTATTTTCTTTTCCTCTATCACCAAATTACACTTCCATCTTTCCTCTGAAGAGTACATTTATTCCCAAGCATGAGGGAGAGTCCCCAAACAAAATTATGAAAACATTATCAAGTATGAACAGGAACTATCTTGCTAGGGAGCCAGAAGAAGAAGAGCTTTGAGCTTCTTGAAATACAGGTGCAATTCCTGCACTCTGACCACCTAAACATTTAGCTCTTATACATGGGTTTGCTTTCAGACGCAGCCCCAGGATTACGGAGCACAAATGAGCCAGTCTCATCCGCTCCCTACACGGTTTAAGTTGGCCTATTATCTCTGTGGTTTCTTTTCAGTACAAAGAGGAGCATGGCTCCAAGAAGTTTCTTTAAAAACCGAGTTATTGGAGCTCCCTGGTGGCCTAGCAATTAAGGATTTGGTATTGTCACTGCTGTGGCTTGGGTCACTGCAGTGGTGTGGGTTTGATCTCCGGCCTGGGAACTTCCACATGCCACAGGTGCGGCCAAAAAGCCCCCCCCCCCAAACAAAAACAAAAGAGGATATTGGCTAATTTTTAGGGCTGGCATATCTCTGCCATGCTTCTTTTAGTAACAAAGGGCAAGAACCCCCACAGCCTTCCGACTAACACCACAAAACAGGGGCACCCACGTGGTCCCTAAGGAGCACATCATGCACAGCCCATGTGTGCACGTCCACAAACACGGTGCCATGTTCACAGGCACCAAAACACAAGTCACTTTTGTACCTGATGGAACAGTGAAGACAAAAACTCTAACAAACAACTATGCTGCATTTTCCAGAGTAAGAACATCAAAGATGTTGTCACAGACATAATCTCAACAAAAACATCTCTGAAATTCAGTTAAAAAAAATTAAAGAGAAAAAAGAGGGAGTTCCTGCTGTTGCGCAGTGGGTTAATGATCTGCCTGCCTCTGTGGAGGTGCTGGTTCGATCCCTAGCCCGGTGCTGAGGGCTAGGGATCCGGTGTTGCCGAGCTGTGGCATAGGTTGCAGCTCCGGAGCAGATTCAGTTCCTGACCAGGGAACTTCCATTTGCTGTGGGTGTGGTCAAGGAAAAAAAAAAAAAAACGCTTATCCAGAAGGTAGCAATAAGCCTGGCAAAACCAAAGAACGACCGAGACCCGAAAAGCACAAGCTTGGGCTGGGGCAGAGCACTGAATGACTCCTTGAAAGCCACTGAAAATGCCCTAAAAAGGCAGAGAGAAGAAAACACTTTTACTACAAACAGAAGTGTGAGACCACTCAATAAACAGAAAACAAATTTTTCCCCCCTTTTGGGCCGCCCTGTGGCGTATGGAATTCCTGGGCCAGGGATGGAACCTGAGCCGCAGTGGGGACCCACACTGCAGCCGTGCAACACTGGCTCCCTAACCCACTGTGCCAGGCTGGGGATGGGACCTGTGCCTCGGCGCTGCAGACACCGCCAATCCCACTGTGCCACAGCGGGAACACCCAGAGAACCAATCTTAATCACCACGGTGACTGCTGACAAGATCCTGCAGCACTTAACAGTAATAGTAAACGGCGTACATAGTTGGAACCGTCAGTCACCAGGAAACACCAAAGTGTGCTCAGAACCCCTCTCGAGAAACAGCAGAACGTGTGACATGTTTACGAAGGCGACCGAAGAGTGGCCAGAACTCTGGCTGGCTCACAGCTAAAAGCCCTGCACATGGGGTCTCTGGGGGTCAGGGTGTGGACGGCCCTTTCTGACCGCACTGCTCCAGTGTTGGTATCTGTCCCCCGTGGTCACTCATCTCACACAGAAACGGTAACAGACTGAATTTACGTCCGTGTCCCTGAGCTGCCTTGTAACATTTTCAAGCACATTTTGAAAATGAGATTTCTCCTGTTATTATACAACATCTTCCACTGAAAAAAAAGCACCCTATCTGCCGGGAGACAACACAGGGCTTATTTGTGGGTTCATTATCACCTCCTGAAATTCTGCGTTCTCCCTCACTGTTTAATTAGCGATGACTCACTATTCTGTTTCTCGCTCCCTTTCCATCCCCCAAATAAAATAACACCCTCCATTTCCTCCACAAGACTCCCTTCCCGTCTTGTTAAGTCCCCGTCCCACTTTCTTCCTTCCCCACCCAGCCCACAGCAGCACCGCTGGCCGTGGCACCCGCCGCTCATTGGAAACACCATTGCTGCAGTGTTGGAAGCTGCAAGGGAACTAGGAAAACACAAGCCCTCCCCCGAACAGCTGAACAGCAAAGGAGAAACGGTGGCCCGGCTGGAGCCCTGGAGCTCCGCTCAGAAGCGCTCCCAAGGACAGCCGGAAACCTGCTAGCTTCCCTGTGCCAGGCCCAGGCAGGAGGGCTTCCCACACCTTATCTACTGAGTCCTCACAACTGTCCCGCGAGATAGGGTCCCTGGGACACCACGTTGCGGCTGGGTGGGCCCGAGCTGAGAGAGGTGATTACGCAGTCTGACATGGCCTCGCTGCTGCTAGATGGCGGGATGGGACCTGAGCCCTGTCCCAACCCAGAGCTCAGACTCTTCACCACCACTGGCAGCCTCCTTCATCCTCTGCCTGGGCTGCTGAAGTCTGCGCCCAATTTCCGGAACATGTGCCAAACGCCTCAGATCACTGTGCTATGCTTTATTTGACTACAAGGCATGCACCCCGCCTTCATCTGGAGTGGCTGTTACTGTCAAAAGGTCGGAGGACAGAGCAAGCCTTTAGAATGTGCTGTTTGGAAATCACTTTAATACTTACACATATGAGAGTATTACCTGGGGTTACAGTCAGCTGAAAGTAATGGAGCTTGTTTGGATCAGGAAAATGCACTTTACACGTACCTACAAAAGAAACAGCACATCAGGAAGGTCTGAGAGTTAGCACCAGTCCTTATGTTGAGGCTAACCTCGAAATACACAGAAAGTTTAACAAAGAAGTCCCCGGCGTGGCTCAGTGGAAACAAATCTGACTAGCATCCGTGAGGATGAGGGTTCGATCCCTGGCCTCGCTCAGTGAGTTAAGGATCCAGTGTTGCCGTGAGATGTGGTATAGGTTGCAGATGCAGCTTGGATCTGGTGTGGCTGTGGCCGTGGTGAAGGCTGATGTCAGCGGCTCCGATTTGATCCTTAGCCTGGGAATTTGCATATACTGCGGGTGCAGCCCCAAAAAGACAGACAAAACAAAAAAAAACTATGACAAGGGTTTGGGAAATGTTTTCATTGATTAAAGTTGACACCACTCGTTTGTTTTTAATGCCTAGTATTCTCTTTGTTTTTTAAATAAAGGTACAGAAATAGCAATCGATCCCTCTAACATAGACTGGACCACCAAGAATAAAGAAATTACCCAGACAGACTTAAAAAAATAGCGAAATTCCTAAAAAAAAAAAAAAGAACCAAACCTTTTTTTTTTTGGCAGTGCCTACAACATGCAGAAGTTCTCTTCCTGGGCCAGGGACTGAACCTATACCATGGCTATAACCAAAGTCATAGTAACGACAAAGCTGGGTCCTTAACCCACTGAGCCATGAGGGAACTACAAAAACCAAACATTCTAAAGTGAAAAACCAAACATTCTAAAGTGAAAAAGAAGTTCTAACAATGACAACAAAAAGTTAAAAGTCAGGTTCTTGTTTTAGCTCAATGCAAGGGCTTTATTAAAACTCCAAAATCACGCTTTTCCTCTATCTGTAGGCGTAGGCTAAGACTCTCACTGTATTTCTGCCTATCTGAAAGAGACGTTTTTCATTTTTTGCAAACAGAGAAAGCTCTATAAGCTTGCGTATACAGAGCTCCAAACTAGTTCTGAATAATTACTAAGCAACACTGCTCTATGCCAAGTTATTGTCTGCCTTCCTAAATACTTTAGGAAGATTATTAATCAGACAGTAAAGATCTATTCTTCAGTGGCTTCGTGTCTCCTCTTTAGAATAATGAGTTGCACACTTCTGGAAAGCCTGGCTTAGTTGTATAAACTGAGTTATATCTGACTGAGAGAGTAGGTAGGAAGAAGGAGAGAAAAGAAGCATGTACTATGTTTTTTAAAAATCTGACACCTTAGCTCTAAGGGCTAGGAAGTTGGATCGTGCCTTTTTCAAACCTAAGGTACTTGATTAAATTCTGGTTTGAAAGCCAATTATTGTTTTTAAACCAAATTTTTAGATAAAGCTAAACTATACTCTATGGGTTACAAACCAACAACCTAAGATTCACATACAATGACAAAACGAACTGTGTATACGACTTCAGTTTTAAGTTTTCTATGGCCTTTGATTAAATGCATGTGTATATATGTTCAAGCTGGGGGGTCAGTGGGAAGATGTGATGGGAATGGAAAATAGAAGGACTATTTCATCTTACTTTTTAAAATTGGATTTCATTAGACTACTATATAATATGAAAGGAACAGGAAAAAAGAGAGAACAGTATAGTGAATTCATCACTCAGTTACAGAATTCTGAAGTCTGTCCTACACACATACATTGTTTTTTGTTGGTTTTCTTAAGAGATTTTTTTTTTTTGGCCACACCCACAGCATGCGGAAATTCCCAGGCCAGGGATCAAACTCGAGCCACAGCAGTGACACCACCGAATCCACTCTCCCCTTAGCCACCAGGGAACTCAGAGCATTTTGAAACAAATCATTTGTAAATACTTCAGTAGGTGGAATCCCAAAATACTTCCTTTTAGCTCTGACTAGAAGAAAACTTAAGTCAAACAATCCAGTGACTTTTAAGACATTGTGACTGCGACCCACACCAAGAAGCATTTTACACTCATACACTTGTATGTAAGTATTCTAATGCTAAAAGCTATTTTTCAAGGCAAGGTATGCACTTACCCTTACTCGCTGATTTCACCACCACTTAAGGGCTGCACCCCCACCTTTAGGTGGAGGCTGGGGTAGGCACCTTCTTGCCCCGTCAGACAGGCCCCATACCAAGCTGTGGAGCACCTGCCCAGACTAGGAGACCCATGCATAGAATATTTCACTCGCATCTAATAAATGTCCTCAGCCTCAGAACAATTTTTAACTGAGTATAATGACAAAAAGTTCTAAGTCAAAAAAACATTAAACCGGTTGACGCTTTCAGACTTTGACGGTCTTATAACATACAAGGGGTGGAGTGCGGCATCGACGACGGTGAAAGAGACAGTGGCCCACAGCGCATGCGTTCGCTGCCTGGTGAGCGTGAGGCCGGCGGTCGGCCCCCGTGTGTCAGAGCAGGAAGGATCAGCCGAGGTGAGGAGACCCAGAGACAAGTGAGGGTAAGCACTTTCTGGACCAGACAGGTGGTACTGTCACTACCAAACACAGGACTATCAGGAGTCCCCACCGTGGTACAGTGGGTCAGGACTCCGCTGCCGTGGCCTGGGTTGCTGCGGAGGCACAGGTTCGATCCCAGACCTGGCACAGTGGGTTAAAGGATCCGGCACTGCCTCAGCTGCAGTGTAGGTCACAGCTGTGGCCTGGATTCACTCCCTGGCCCAGGAACTTCCATGTGCCACAGTGCAGCCATAAAATAAAAAACAAAATAGGACTGTCCATCACTGATTAATGTGCTCACTGGCTCCAAGAGGACGTGGGACAGAACGCTACCCAAACGTGCCTCGCAGACAGTCGGGAGAGGGAGCAGTGCTGCGCTACGCTCAGCAAGGTGACAGCTCTCGCCTCCTATCCGAGCCCTGGAAAAACCACTACTCGTTTACACAAATTACATGTTTATCCCTAGCGTGCACATAAAACAGGCTTTTTGTTATGTGAGGTTGTTAATACATAAACAAGCATCTTCATGCAATTATTTTACAGTATTTAATGTTTGACTGGGGACGTTATACTTACAAGGTAAATTAGCTTCAAGTTCTGCAACCTCTGTAGAAACAAAGAGATTATGGTTAATATTAGTCAATTACTCCCATGAACTCACCAGCTCTAAACTGGCAATTTCCTCCAGAATACTGAAGAAAAAAAAATCAAACAAAAAAGCTGAACTAACCGAAATTTACACTTGGTCTAAAGTACAGATTTTAAGCCATGGAATTGCTTTCAAATACACCAAGTGACTTGCAGGATGCCAACAAGTGCAGCCAAGGGCCCTTGAAATTTTACTTTAGTGCTGGGGAAAAGAATTCAAAATTAACATACAAATTACCTATAGGTAAGCAATCACTACAGCATTTTTGAAAACTTGTTCCCCCAGTAGTGGAACTACTGCCCTCAAAACCTGATCTATATTTATACCTGTCTCTTCCAGTTTTTCCAGATCTGTCTCCCCGTGAGGGCTCGCCCAGTTTGCGCTGGAACTCTCCCTCCCGCTGGGTCAGGGCCGTGCCCCTGGCATCCAAGGGCACGGCGAAGCCCAAGGGAGCCTCCTCGTTGGAGCATCACCCCTGGGCCTAGCGCTCTCCTCTGGGCCTCTTCCCAGCCCCTCTGCCAGGACAAAGCTGCCAAGCGCCCACTGACCCTGCTATTACAGAGCCGAGGTCTGGAGGGGCGCCCGGACATAACTGGGACGTAACGTGCTCTGGGGTCCCTGGAGCACGGAGATTCCCGCCAGCTGCAGAGACTAAAGGAAGGAGGGGGTTTGGAGCTGGGCTGTGAAGAAGAGGTAGAACTCAGTTTTGCGATTGTAGGAAAAAGGGCGTTTCAAGGAAATAAGTTAGCAGTGCGAAAGCATAGAACAGAGACAAGCACAGGAACCAGAGGCACAGAGGCAGCCCGAGCCACGGGAGACAAGGGTGAAAAGCAAGGCCAGGGTCGGGGTGGGCCCTTAGTACACAATTTAAAATTCTAAACTTTCTTCTGCAGCATTAAGGAGCCAAGGGAGGTTTTTGAACAAAAGTTCCCAAGCTTTGTCTCGGGAGGACAACTTCTGAAAGGGCAAAGTGGAAGCCAGGTGACCTGTGAGGTGGGCGCTCCGACAGGCAGCAAGGACTTAGCAAAGGCAGGGAGTCAGGGTAACTGACAACAATGCTTCACCGTATGAAAGGATCTGCCAACTGTAGGAGCAGGCGGGGGACAAGGTTGGAGATGGCACTCAGGGCTGACCTGTGGCGGAAGTCGGGGCAGGGGTGGGGGAGTGGAAGTCTGTGTGCATGCCCGGGGCTGGGGCGCCCCCGCGGAGCGACACTCCTTGATATCATGAGACCAGCAAAAGGGAGAGACCACTGAGAAGAAAGAACACGGGCAGAGAAGAGAGCACAGGAGCAGGGAGTCAGCCCTGAGAAAAAGGCGGAGAAGCAGGAGCAGTTCAGCAAAGAGGGCAGACGGCTGGGGTGGGGGAACGAGGCCGGAGGCAAAGCCACTGGGCATGATTCTGACCCTGCAGAGGGCATTCAAAACGGCAGGAAGGCTGGAGTTCCCCTCGTGGCTCAGTGCTTAACGAATCTGACTAGTACCCATGAGGACGCAGTGGGTTAAGGATCTGGCATTGCCATGAGCTGTGGTGTAGGTCATAGATGCTGCTTGGATCCTGCATTGCTGTGGCTGTGGTGTAGGCCGGCAGCTACAGCTCTGATTTGACTCCTAGCCTGGGATCCTCCATATGCCGCGGCTGCGGCCCTAAAAAGAAAAAAGGATGGAGTTCCTGTTCTGGTGCAGTGGTTAACAAATCCAACTAGGAACCATGAGGTTGCAGGTTCGATCCCTGGCTTTGCTCAGCAGGTTAAGGATCCGGCATTGCCGTGAGCTGTGGTGTAGGTTGCAGACGCGGCTCGGATCCCGCGTTGCTGCGGCTGTGGCGAAGGCCGGCAGCTACAGCTCCTGTTAGACCCCTAGCCTGGGAACCTCCACATGCCACGGGTGCGGCCCTAGATAAGGCAAAAAAAAAGACAAAAAAAAGGAAAAAACAAACAAACAAACAAAAAACAGCAGGAAGGGAAGTGGAAAGATGGAAACCAGATCACAAAACATGAAGAAGCAAAGCATTCCTTCAAGTGAAGAGGGGGCGGGGAGGCGCTGCAGTGCTGTGAAGCTGAGGGCACAGGTGGGAAGACTGGCACAGGGCTACCCTGAAACCAGGGGTTTAGGCCTTTGGCAGCAGACAGCTAAGAATCTGGGCAGAAACAGGTGTCCTACTACCTCTCTGAGCCCTGGGATCCGGCCACTTGGAATGGGCATCCCGAAAAGTGAGGGGGCACAGGGGGAAGAGGAAAGGAATGGAAAAGCAGCAAGTTTTGTGATGAAATGTGAGCGTGGGAGTCTAGGCTCCCGGCAGTCCAGTGCTGGGTGCGTCAAGGTATATGCACTTCAAGAGTCCACGACCCTGGGAAAACCATTATACTTTTAACAACCACGGTGATCTTTATTTTGTCTCTGCTTTGCCCACGCTAGCCCTTCCTAAGAGCAGGGGCCCGAGTAAAGATACTCCGAGACCGCCCAACCAGGCCCTCTGACCAGGAGGGGGTCAAGGGCCAGGCTCTGATGCAACAGCATGCATAGGGCATTCATTTGATCAAAAATATACATATTTTATCAAATGAGTCATGCATATTAGGCACTTTTAAATAAATGTTACCCATATTAATATACACATACACATACACACACACACACACACACACACACACACACACACACTATATTTTTGGGGGGGCTGTGCCAACAGCATACAAAAGTTCCTGGGCCAGAGATCACGTGTCACAGCAGTGACAACACCAAATCCTTCAACATTAGGCTACCAGGGAACTCCTAAACCCACATGGTTTTAACAAATACTATTTCCATATTATACTATTACTTAACTTTTTGTTGATAAGAATTTACAAGAAACTCTTCTTGAGGACCCTTCTTTTGCGAGACTGATGCTGGCCACCAGAAACTAATTTCTTTGTCAGGCGTATCTGATCACGAGAACTCTGTCCAGGTTCACGAAAACCCAGTGAAACAGAACACGTGCCCAGGGGATTTTAAAGGGAGCACAGGAACAGGGAAGAGGCGAGGCCTGGACCCAGGAGGGCAGGGCGGCAGTGGCCAGGGCATCTCAGTGGCGGAGCGGCAGAGCCGGACCTTGTACTACAGGGCAAGGTGTGGGGACAGGGAGCTCTTGGCCAGAGGACGCCCACTGGAGGACTGGAATGCCAAGCACCTGGGGAAGGGTTTTTTCGCCTTTTATTTTTAAGCAGCTTTGGGGAGGTACAACTTACACAGTATAAACAGACCAGCTTTTTTGGGGGCGGGGGGCATGCTGTGCCCATGGCCTGTGGAAGTTCCTGGGCCAGGGATCCAATCCTAGCCATAGTAGTGACCCAAGCCAGAGCAGTGACAGTGCCAAGCCCTTAACTGCTAGGCCATGGGGAACTCCCTAAAACAAATTAAGTGTACAACTCAAGGATTTTTAGTAAAATATGCAGTTGGGCAACCGTCACCAAAATCACTACCTGCTGATGAGCAAATCCCGCCACACTGCCCCTCCAGACCAATTACACCCGAAGCTTTAGGTGGGGTCTGGGCTTCTGAATTGTAATTCTCTCCAGGTACAGGAAACTGCTGTAGGCTATTTTGCCGAGCTAAAATATTTACACAGAGCTATGTACACAGATGGATTTAGTAACCTCACACGGCAGTGGAGGAGTAAACTCCAAAGATGAGCGTTCTAACTGCACTTCCAGTTCACTGCAACCCCCTCAAGGAAGGCGGCAAGGGCAGGGGGGCCCAGCGCCGTCCAGTGATGGCCCTCACCATCAGGGCCTCTGCAGGCTTGTGGTCCAAGAACCAGAGCAGGCAAGGAATAGAGTCCCGGAGACACCAGATTTCAATGAGGACTCTTGGTGTTTCAGTCCAGCCCATACGGAAGACAAACACACTAGAAGGCAGTGTCCCTCTCAGGGAGCTGTTTGTCAGATGATGGGTTTCTGTGCCTTCAAAGATGCCAAGTAATCACACCTGGCATCGACAGTAACAACTTCAGAATCCTTCCACAAGAGGACTACGACCCAAGAAACAAGCCATTTGCTTTATCTGCTCGAGATGCCTCCTGGCAAAGCAGCCATCCTTCCTTGCGTAACCTCGCCGGCTGAAGGGCCCTGCCCCTCCTGGAAGGCGACAGGAAACCCAGATATATTTAAAGTGATAAAGCCTGGCCTGTTCTGAAGATGCTCTAACCCCACTCGGGGGTTCCCGGCCCGGCTTCGCGGGGGCAGCGGCACCGGCACAGTGAAGTGGCTGCACAGCTTCCTTCTGAAATTAGACTCCTCTCCTCTCTGAGTAAAGGCCAAACCACAGAGCCCACTTGAAGCGCGACTGCACTGAAACATCAGATGACAAAATCCACCCTGCCCACCCCCGCGCTGTGGGCTGCTCACAGCACAGTGCTCCAGCTGTTTCCGCACTGCCTGCCCTCAAACCCGCACGCGTGCTCCAGGGCAGGGGGACATGCCGACCCAGCCCTGGGACTCAGGACCTGGACCTGAGCTTGGCACCCTGGGGTGCTCAGGAGACGTGTGACCAACAAGCACACTTGCCAGCAGGGTGGCAGTACTTGCGGGTGAACACCCTGAGACACGAGGAGCCCTCCCCAGCTGGGGACTGGGCACAGGCCAGAGCTGCTGTGGACAGCGCCCTGGGTTTCCCCGCTCCAGTCCTCCAGGTCCCTGCCAGAAGCCTTAAACCCCACCCACAATGTGATGGTGTGTGTGCGTGGGGATAACTGGGGTCAGATGGGGTCACGAGGGTAGGGCCCTCAGGATGAGACTGGCACCCTCATGAGAAAAGGCACCAGGTGCTTCAAGCCCGGAAGAGGACCCCCCCCCCCCCAGGAAGAGAATCTGCCAATGCTCGATCCTGGACTTTCAGCCTGAGTGCCTGAGTCACTATGCAGACGGCCCCCAGCAGGAGCCAGCCCGAGCCCCACTGGCAGTACAGGCAGGGCAGCCGTGCCCTCTGACCCAGGCAGGGCCAGCAGTTACCTCCTGGGAGGCCTGACTACTTCCTTCCACCCGAACCACCAGCTCTCAGGTTTCCTGAACTAGAACTTCATCTCTTAGCTTCCTGCCTGTCTCTACGCACAGAGCACCGCTTCGGCGCTGTCAGGGTCCACATGACGCCCTCACGGCTCGGAGCGCATCAGCCCATCCCAAGGTGGCACTGCGATGGCCGAGGCTGGAGGTCCCACTGCGCCCGTCAGCCCTTCTACTCAGCCTAAGGGCCTTCTGGCAGCGCACTGCAGAGCGAGCAAGGAAGGGACCCCGAAAACCAGCACAGCCCTGGTAGCACAGACTGGCATCGACAGGAATGGAGCCCAAGGCCTCATACCCGCTACTTTCAACAGCAGCAGACGAAGCGACTTGAGCCGCTGTCGGACCTCCACAGACCCTCCTGCCCCCACCGCACCCCGCACCCCAGAGGGGCCGCTGGACTCCTGGGGCCCTTCACTGGCATTGACCCTGCGACCAAGCCTTTAAGGGTCGCCTGGGGCTGGCCGCCTTGCTCCGCGCTAACGGGACTCCTCCTCTCTGGGCTACTGCCCCACTCTGATTTTTACTTTACTTTTTTATGATTTTTATTTTTTCCATTATAGTTGATTTACAGTGTTGTCAATTTCTATTGGACACAGTGACCCAGTCATATATGTATATATATTCTTTTTTTCACATTATCCTCCATCATGCTCCATCACAAGTGACTAGACATAGTTCCCTGTGCTATATAGCAGGACCTCACTGCTTAGCCACTCCAAACGCAACAGTTTGCATCTACTAACCCCAAACACCCAGTCTCTCCCACTCCCTCGGCAACCACAAGTCTGTTCTCCAAGTCCAGGAGCTTCTTTTCTGTAGAAAGGTTCATATGTGCTGTATATTAGACTCCAGATATAAGTGATATCATATGGTATTTCTCTTTCTCTTTCCGACTTCACTTAATATGAGAGTCTCTAGTTCCATCCATGTTGCTGCAAATGGAATTATTTTGTTCTTTTCTACGGCTGAGTTGTATTCCATGGTGTATATGTACCACAACTTCTTAATCCATTCATCTGTTGATGGACATTTAGGTTGTTTCCATGTCTTGGCTGTTGGGAATAGTGCTGCCATGAACATAGGCGTACATGTATCTTTTTCAATGAAAGTTTTGTCTGGATATATGCCCAGGAGTGGGACTGCTGAGTCATATGGTGGTTCTAGATTTAGTTTTCTGAGGTGCCTCCATACTGTTTTCCATAGTGGTTGTACTACTGCCCTACTTTTAAAAATACGTATTGTATGGAGGCAGCTTCACACGCTGTGAAATGCTCTGAATCCTCTGCCAACAAGGCAAGCCAGCGCTGAGCCCACCTCCAGAGTCCTGGGCAGGGCCTGGCATGGAGAGAACAGCTCTGGAGAACAATAAATGATTCTCTTTCTCCCACTCTTCCAGGAATCGTACGGGACCGGGCCCTTCCTACACTAGCCAGCATGTGACCGCTGCTCACACGCACACAGAAGCGCTCACAGAAGGGAGGCCCCAGGTGGCTCCTCATGGAGACGCCTGCACCCTGGACGCTGAGAAGACAACACAGCCCTGCAGAGTAGGCTTGGGGCACGGAGAGCCACTGCAGTGAGAGCACACCAGGAAGCGTGTGGAGCCCGGGACACAAACGGCAAGGCTGCACGGATTCGCTCCCTCTGGTTCCCAACTCCAGACCTGGCTCTGAACTTGGCCAGTTCAATTCCAGATCTCCACATTTAACAGAGACTAATTTAGGCAAAGGCTCCCTGCCAGGCTGCTTGGAGCCCCCTGAGGTCTTCAGGGCCTCACTAACAGGAGGCGCTAAGATGTCTGTCAAGTGAATGAAAGCACTGGAGACGGCTCCCACGCGGGCCCTTCCCGAGTCAGGGCCAAAGGGAACGCACAGACCTGTCTCTCTCCGCAGTGTCCCTGGCGCGCAGGAGTCAGGGCGGACCGCGGCCCTCAGTCCGAGCCCAGAAAGACCGCGTTGTTCTCTCCGCTCGGGGATGCTGCTGCAAGCGGCTCTGTGCTTCCACCTGGAGGATGTCCCTGAGAACGAGCGGGGGTGCAGAGGAAAAGCTGGTGCGGCCCAGGTGCCAGTCTGACAGAGGCCTCGCACTGGCCAGCTGCTCCAAGGCAGGCTTCGGTGCTTCCAGGAGCAGCTGCCTCCACCTGTCACCTTCCACACCAGGCCCAGTGTTCTGAGCACAGGAACAGCAGCTTCGCTTGTGGGCCACCACCAGTCCTTGCCACCAGGCACAACCGTCCCTGTCAACCTGAAGCCTCCCACAACAGCCCCACGGCTGTCTGCACCAACCTGAGCCCACCACGTAAGGTCAGTCAAGCACGGCAACGGACCAGTTAAAAAGTACTGTGGCCTGGGATTCTCCAGGCGCGGGCTGCGTGGCCAGAGGCCCTCCCAGTGTCAGCAGAGGGCCTTCAGCTCTCGGTCCTTCCGGAGCTTGTGCGGGCCGCACTGGGCACCCCCGCCCGCTCAGGCCACAGCCCTCTTAGGCCAGACCATCTCATCTGACGGGACAGCTGTCAAGGGCCATGCCTGCTCGGAACAGAGGCTGCCTTCCCCAGAGCGGGCCCTCTGCCGGCCCCTGCTTCCTCCCGCGCCCTCCTCGGGGGCCAGTCCCGGGGATACTTTAATGACTGTGCTGCCGCCACCCAACTCCCCGATCCCCAGAACCCAGCCGTGGCACAGGGTCCCAGAGACACACGAATGCACTTTTTACAACTTCCTGATCCTCCTGAGTAAAATTCTCAAGGAGTCAAAGCCAAACCCATAGCCCAGGGTGAACTCAGACAACTGACTTCTCTCCAAGTCCCAAGAGGGGAGCTCCACCTGGAAGGGACTCGCACAGTAAGCACCCCTCCCAGCGCCTCTCCCACCAGGGCCACGGACTCTGCCAGCCTCCACTTGGACTGTCAGTCCCCCAGGACGAAGGCTAATGACACAGCCAGCCACGCAAAGGAGCACTCTCCCCAGTGCCGCCTGCCCACCACCCTCTCAAGTCAGGCTCGCCCTCTTCCCGCCTACGCCCGCCCCAAGGCCAAGGGCTCACCACCCAGTCAGCCTGGCCTGGCCCCCGATCCCAGGCAGACGAACAGAGCCAGTCACGTGAGGGGCCTGTGACCCTGAGCCCTCCTGCACAGCCACCCATCAACTGCAAGTGCTTTGGGGCCCAGAAATCTAATAACCCCCAGCGCTCCTGGGAGAATGGAAACAGGCGGTCTTGCGAAGAGGTTCTGCAGCTCTCCTTGAAGAGTCTCACAAGATCAAAGGACCTTAGCTGGGCCCGGTAAACCCAGCCAAGACATCTCCTGTCCCGGGGGCTGGGCAGAGTCCAGCTTTCCAGGCCTCAGTGAACTCCCCTGGGCTGTGTCCGGCCCTGGGGTCCTCTGGGAGCTCCCAGATGAAGCCCTGAGCAGGGCCGGAAGGGTGCTGGAGCCTCTGTGCCTCCCTGAATTCTCTTTTCTGTGGACTTGCCCTTCCTGTCCACAGAGGTTTCTGCTTTGCTGGGTCTGTTCCCCAAGTTCCTGCCCTACCCCAACATGGGGGTCCGGCTGTCTTACTGCAATAAAGCTGCAAGCTGGGCACATTTTTTAACCTCTCCGAGTCTCAGTTCTTCAGTTATAAAATGAACCACCCGCCTGGCAAGACTTAGCCTAAGTCAAACAAGAACTGCCCTACAAAGTACCCAGCAGAGGGCCTGGCCCCATGTGCGCAGGGACAACAGCTGCCGTCGACCAGGGCAAGGGGACGGTAAAGAAGACGGCACTGTCCACCTGCCAGCCTCCCACCTCCCTTCCTCACTGCAACCGCCCAGGCACCGGAACACCCTCCCCTGGAAGGACTGCAGCCCCAGGCACCAAACCCCTTCCCTGGCCTGCCCCCCTTTCCTGGTCCTCTGCAGATGGGAGCCTGGAGCCGGCATCCAGGAGACTCAAGTCCCATCAGGTCCCCCAAGCCAGGTGCTGCAGCCCAGGCCCCATCCTCTGACCCCTCAGGGTAAAGCTTCCAGCGCTGTCACAGGCCGAGCACAGTCCAACGCTCTCCCAGACTCAGAAGCTATTGCCCAAATGTCAGAGGCAACTTAGGAATCACTTCGTCTTGAACACATCATCCACCGGGGTGGGAAAGCCAGACCTAAATCAAGGTTCAGGGGCAGGAGGGGGGCGAGGAAGTGTGTTCCTATTCAACTCAAGCCTCCCTAAACCCCAGGCCTCCTGTTGCCACCCTGCCCCTCGCAAACCTGGTGGGTCTCTGTTCCTGAGAAGGTCAACACAGCGCCCGCAGACACACCAGGTCTTCCCCATTAGCTCTGTTCCTAGACCTGCAAACGCCACGGCGTCCACCTCATCAACCTGAAAACAGGCAGCTGTCACAAACTACTTAACCCTCTGTGCTTCCCGGCTCCTCATCCTAAAAAAATGTACACGTGTCACCAAGTAAAAAGTGCTGCACACTCTTAAGCGCCTTAAAGGTAGAAACTGTTCCTTCATCTTCTGTAGCCCTCAGGTCCCTAGGAAACCACACCCAACAGCTGTAAGCCTGGGGGAGTTCCTGTTGTGGCACAGCGGAACCGAATCCCACTAGGAACCATGAGGTTGCGGGTTCGATCCCTGGCCTTGCTCAGGGGGTTAAGGATTCGGCATTGCTGTGAGCTGTAGTGTAGGTCACAGATGCGGATCGGATCTGGCGTTGCTGTGGCTGTGGTATAGGCCGGCAGCTGCAGCTCCAATTCGACCCCTAGCCTGGGAACCTCCATATACCGTGGCTGTGGCCCTAAACAAACAAACAAACAAACAAAAACCTGTAAGTATGGTCAATGAATAAATGCAAAAGTGCCACACCAACACACGCACATTCACATGCACATGTCACATAAGCCGTTCTCCAAGACTACAGCTCTAGGTCGCTGTGTTATTATTTCTGTGAAAAGAATGAATTTTGCACAAGCCTCTCCTCAGGCAGTGACTTGAATAAAAGAGAGAGAGGGGTCTTAGGAGATGACCAAACTCTACTCCCTCCCTTTACAGCTCAGATGCTCCGGTGCTGAGGAGTCCAGAAGAAAGAAACCCTCCCCTCAATGCGCCAGCCAGGTAACGCCGGCACCGAGACCAGAGTCGTAGGCCCGCTGGTTCCTTCCACTAGCACCCCGGCAGCCCCTGCAGAGAATATTCCACGTGTAGGAGACACACCATAGTTTTGAAACCATTTTCTTGCCATTAGCACTCCCATCGTGTGTGCACAGTACAAAGTCCTTCTGTTGTAAACGATAAGCAATTATAGTTTGAAATCTTTTCAAACAGTTATTTCTATGCAGCCACAGGCTGCCTCACATCCCCGGAGGGCCTCCAGCCAGACTGCATTCCACCCACACGGACGGTCATTACCTTTAACGAGCAGCCTGTCTCTCACAGAAACCCGCCGCGTGGAGTCGGAGGCTGCGGCTGACGCCCGGGACCCTTTGAGACCGTCGTCCCGCTTCAGTTTGCTTGCCAGCGTCAGCATTACTGCCACCTTTGCCCTGAAAGACCAGACGCAGGTTAGGACTCATCTCCGCCCAGTGGCTGGACAGGGAGGACAACGACGTAAGGGGGCTTTTAACTTTTTCCCCATAATTTAGGTGTAGAAGAATGTAGCATGTAAAGTACATAAAGAAGACTAGATTCCTTCACGATGAACCTGGGGGATCTCTATGCCTCTCTAAATCTAATTTTTTAAAGTATGAATGAAAATCTTGGCTTGGAGAGCCAAGCACATAGCACTCAGTGGGCCGAGCTCACGGTCTAGGGCCTCTGCTGACGGTTCCAGGTGGGCTCACCGCTGTCCCCTGCATGTCTGCTCGTCCCTGCCGTGGGACCAGGCACCTCCGGTGTGGCCCCAGGGCCTGGCCCATCTCAGACTGAGGGGAACAGCCTCTGGTGAAGAGGGAGCCTCGCTATGCTTTCTTTTCTCCTTCCTTTAACAAAGGTGTGGCTAGACCCTTAATAAGCATCTTCACATTTATTTATGTTATGCTGTATTTACAGTGTTAGGCAACATCGACATAATTAAGTTATAATTAATGCCCCAAACTGTATTCTTTTCACTGGCTGCTTTCAACCCACCTGTGTTTCAGGCTCCCTCCCTGAAAGCTCACTGGGAAGGATAATAAAGACCGAACACAGGTGATGCACCTGACTACTTAGGAGGAAGGACTAAAGATGTCAGCACTGTTTATAGATGGAACCATCCTATAAAATCTGCCTTCTGTTTCTAACATACACCACCATTCATCTGATAGGCCCTCTAACTTTTCTTGCTTGTTTTCCCAGTTGGAGAGAAGTTCTGGAACTTATTTTGATTGAGGATGAAAATTGGTCACCAGCTCAATATTTTCATAATTTCCTTTGTTGCTTTAATATAATTTCCTTTCAATACCATTCTGATCATTTTCAAAAGGAAATGATCTAAAACTTCCATGTGAAAAATGGACCTAAGCACAGAACTTTTAGTTTGAGGTCAAGATCTTTAAAGCCAAACCATAAGAATAACGCCACCCCCATTGGTATTTTTAACCATTTTAACCCAGGTCCCCCACACAGCTTTTTACACCATCTTCTGTGTACCCCCTCCAGCCCATAAAGACCTTCAGATTTTATTTTCTATTATTTCTACCATGAAAAAAGCATTAAATATGGCCTTTTGAACTGCATAGGACCCGTGCACAGACACAGACACAGACACACACACAGACACACACACACACACACACACACACACACACACACACACACACGAGCCCTTTATGCACCCCTGGTCTAAATGCTTCAAAAGACAGTTCTATTGGACATTAGGGCTCATGAGCTCCTAGAATTTCAAATCTGGGGAGGACTTTCCCCCCAAATCCCACTCTTTGTTGTGGATGTGGACCCCGGGACAACTGGGGCCCAGGAACTGGGTGGTCTGAGGCCACTAAGCTGCCTGAAGAGGTCAGCGCAGAAACACCGGTTTCCCTGTGTAGATGATGGGAATGTTTCATCTCGAACATGGTGACGATTTCAGGGTGTGCACATACATAAAGGCCCATCAAACCACGTATTTAAATATGCACGGGTCAGGGCACCTCATCACACCTCAATAAAAATGACAAGACATGGCAGCTCCTTCACTCCCGTTCTACCACGCTGTCTCCTCAGGGGCACCTACACGGGCGACCAGACAACCAACGCACACCCCAGCTTCACCTGGGGCGGGAACCGTGGGTTCGGCTTACAAAGGAACCTCACCACGGAGAGCGGCGGGGAGCCAGGAACACTGCTGGCCCACCACCTGCCAGAGCCCGCGCGACATCTGGAGCCGGGCTTTCCTGCTCAGCCTTGCTCCGGATCCTGGCAGTGATCCCCCAGGCAGGTCTGGATCCCAAAGCGGAGTCTGCCTCCCCAGCAAGCCCACTGCCACGCACCCACGCTTGAGCACACGGACGCGTCGCCTGATGACCGTGTCGCCTGATGACCGGCCGAGAAACGCATCTACCACAAAGTCCACTTGGTTTTTACCCTCCTGCTGACCCTGGTAACACAAGCACTGCAAACAACAAAAGCACAGCCCGTGTCAAGAGAGCTCAGGAGGCAGCAGCCCAGGAAAGTCCTAATAAAGGGCCCAGTGCGGAAGCCAGTCCCAGGGAAGTACCCGGTCCACGCTCAGCTCCCTGAGGACCTGCACGCAAGGAAGGAGAGGCTCAGAGGGTCCTAGCAAGACTCACGCACCCAAAGGAAGGCCGTGTCACTGCAGCCTGAGGTCAGCTTAATTCTCTTCTCCTCCTGCCCCACCCTGAACTCTTCCCTGCAGGCAGAGTGCCCCGTACTCAACTCCATTTTGAGTCAGATTGCTGGTGTGCGAGCCTCAACGAGTTTCTGGCCCTTAATAAAATACACTGGGCACTGGTTGTGCAAAATATAAAAGAAAATAACACTAGTGTTTTGTTCTCCATAGGAGACAAAACGTATTTTCCTAACATTCTAAGAAATCTACATATACGACGACCATCTCTCTCTCCATCACCTGACCACTCTCACACGCCACTTCAGGATAAACCAAAGGTCTGATTTAGGAATATTTCAGCTGTTAAGCTAAGTCTATACAAAGAGATCTGAACAAAAATCATTCTTCAAGCTGTCAGATTAACTGAACACCTGCGGTTTGCGTCAGAATTCTCTTCTCTTTAACCATCCTTCACTCCTTGAAAAACTGGTTTAAAACTAAACTTCCCCTTTACTGCAAATGACACTTTGACTAGGGCAGCATTTTCAGTAACAGATCAACTATATAAAACAGCACCCTCGGTCTCTAAATTCCACAAGTTGTAATTGGCCCATTTAAGTTCTTCCTCTGGGCGGGACTTGCTCTCGGGCTGTTCAAAGGAGATTCTTATGTGCTATTTACTAGTCTCATCATCAAGGATTTACTCAGTGTTCCTGCCCATTGTGGCAAAATTAGGCCACTTCACCTGTGGGGGGGTGCCAGTCAGCTCACCCGGTGGGGAACTCCTCATTTACAATTCTTCCTGCCCTGGAAAAGTCCCAATCTAAGCTTAAAAGATGGAACTGCAGGTCACTAGGGGACAACTCACGTCTCCAGCCAAAGAGGCCCAGATCAGGACACAAAAAACTCTACACCCCACCCTCCCTCTTTAAAATGCCAAGGCAGGGTAGATGGCTGCCCAATGACCTTTGGAGCCCAACCCTTTAATTTTAGCAGTAAACCTGCCCCCTCCTGAGAGGGCAGATACGTGGGGGGTGGAGGTCCTCAAGTCTCAGACCACCTAGGTGGCAATGATTTCTGTCTCTGAACACTGCTCCCACCACTCCCGTCCCCTGCCTTCATCCCCTTACCCAGCCAGGATCCTCTGCACTAGGTAGGTGGGCCTCCTCCCCGCTCATTTCTGGAAGTTTCTGCTCAATCTGACATCCAGGTCTGGAATGCCCTCCCTCCCCTCACCACCCCTAATCCCGCTTCTTAGGATAACACATTACTCTGGCTCCTCGGAGAAGCCTTCTCCGGCCACTCCGGTCCACCCGACCCTGCTCCAGCGCTGGACGGAGGCAGAGAGGGGCGGGCCCGATCCCCTCCGGCGACACAAGCGGGAACCGAGAGCCAGGGAGCCGAGGGCCACACCCAAGATCACACACCAGCGGAACCAGGTCTAGAATCCGGGACTCGGGCGTAGGGATTGGTCCAAGATGTCCTCCCCCAGTCTCGGCCCCGGGAAGGTCCTCCGCACTAGCCGTGCTCGCCCCCGGTCGTCAGGAGGCCGCCCGCAAGTCGGCGGGGCGGGAGCCTGTCTGCTCCGCACCCTCACCGCCCCCGGCGTAGCCCGACTCCCCGGGCGGCCGGGAGTCCGAGCGCCCGCGTCCGAGCCCCCCTGCCTCCGGCCACGTCGGGCTGGTGACCTTGGGCCCGCTGGGCGCTGCGCTTCCTCCCGGACAGTGCGGTCGCAGCTCCCCCGCGACGGCGGCCACGAGCGAGGCCGTGTGTGCCCGGCACAGGTCGGGGCTCCCGGAGGGCTGTCCCTCCAGCCCCGCCGCGGCCAGCGCCCGGACCGCACCCCGGGCCACGCCCCGCAGCGCCCGCCCACCGGCCCTCGGGCCCGGCACCGGGTCGTGAGGAGCGGCGCGGCCTGAGGCGGCCCCGGCGCCGCCCGCCCTCCGGGTGCACCGGCGCCGCGGGAGCCGAGCCGCTCTCTGGCCCGCGGCCGCCCCTCGCCCGCCGCGGGGCCGCGCGCTCCTCACCTGGGCACCCGGAGACAGGCGAGGCGGGCCCGGCGCCCAACACCATGCCCGGCCTGCCGGCGGCGGCGAGACGCAGCCCCTCACAGCCGCACCGGCTCCGGGCGGCGGGACCGGAAGTGGCGGGGCGGGGACTCGGCAGCTCTCGCCCGCGGCGGCCGCGACAGCAGCTGGCGCTTTAAAAAAAAAATTCAAAGCTCCGAAGAACTTTATTTAGAGACTGACGCGCAAACAGCAGAGATAGCCGGCCGCTGCGGGGCTGGGCAGCCGGCCGATCCGGCCTCTCTCATTGGCAAGGAGCGCGGCCGGGGGGCGGGCACTAACCTGAAGGCCTCCGATGATTGGCCAGTGGCGTCCGGGAGCGGAGTCGCCAAGTCCGTTCCGGAGCCTGCGTGCGTTAGCGCCGGTTCCTTGGGGCTGCGTTTCTGCCTCCATTCATTTGGCCGTTTGGTAGGTCTGGGCCTGCGGCTGAGTGGTTCCCCCCGCAGCGTGGCCTGTCAGGCCCGTACTGGCTGCCTCGGTGGATGGGGTGCCCGCTGTGTGCCCACCACAGTGCTTAGGGTGCAGAGGACTGGGCCGCCCCACCTTCCGCCGTATCGGGAGTGAGGGGGGCGGGGCGATCAGACTGCAGCAACCAACCCCCAACCCCCAACCCCGGGAAGGCTGGGGAGCCTGCAGTGGAGTGCGTGGGCTCTTTCCTGTTGTCTTAGGGTTTTTATTCCTTCTTTTATCTCTTACATTTCCGTAAAGTACTTACTTTCAAAAATCCATTTCAAGTTTTCTAATTTCTGGTTTGTTGAATGCAGATTATTCTCACGTTCAGGTGCGGTTGGTTAATAGGCGCTCTCGCGGGGTCAGGCCGGGCTCCTGGAGGACTGAGCCATCTGAGACGAGCGGCTCACCTAGTGGACGGGGAAGAGCCAAGGAGTTAGAATTTTATTTCCGGAAGTCCCACTTGAGAGGCTTTAAACAGTGGAGTGACAATTTCAAGTTTCTTTACTGAAAGAGTCTTCTGCCTCAGAGAGCTGGTGGGAGTGCAGCCAGACAGGAGTTGGGAAGACCAGTTAAGAACAAAATTCACGAGATTCCTTCTGTCTGGGAACAGCTTCATTCATCTTCACTCCGCTAACTCCTGAATTTTCCTAAGCTTGGATACCACTTGCTCAGAGCGGTGCAGGTCCCCTTCTGTGACTTTGCTGGACCCCTGTGCTTTCCCCTTCCTGGTGCTCAAGACTGTTGATGCCTGTTTGCCTAAGCTCAGCTCCTCAGGCCTCCTCGTCTGTGTTTCCCACCCTTCTAACCCTCCCCCCCAATCCTGGCACAAAACCAAGTCAAAACACATTGCTGGATAAGGCTTGCATGTTTGTTGCAGGAGTCCTGGTGAGAGAAGATAAGGCCTTGAAGCCGGGCAGCAAGTGAAGGGACAAGTGGATTGGCTTGAGTGCTTGTCTGACTAAGGAGCCTTGTCTACACGTCGTCCGGAGCCCTCAGTGGCCCACATCTCACTGTTGTGGGCAAATGAAGCCGCTTCTAGCTCTGTTTCAGGAGGCTGCCTCCTGCCTTCCCCTGAGCCTTATTTAGGGTTTTCCAGGCTACAAAGTCCTGTAATTCCCACAGCAACCTCCTGAAATGGGTATTTTAGTATCGCCATTTTACAGATAAGGAAGCACAGAAGTTACGTCCGGGCAGAGCTGGGATTTGCTCTCAGCCAGTGCAGCATGTCCCTTAGGAGCAAGTGCTGCCATCAGCCAGGAGTGCGGCAAAGTTGGCCCTCCTGCTTCCTCGAGAAGCAATCTGTTTTCAGCCAGGGATCTTTCAGAAACAGAACTTTCACTGGCTTAAGCACAAAAGATTCAGAAGACTAGACGTGCTCATAGACTCTAAGGAGGGAACAGGGGGCCTGGCCTCCAGCTCTCAGTGCCTCCATCCGGGTCTTGGCCTGGGGCAGTGGCGGGGGCTGGCCTTCTCCTCCCGGATGCCTCTGGAACTGGGGCCTAGCTTCAAATACATCTTTATAAACCAGGTCGTAGAGGGGCCGTCTCTTCCCTTCCAATTTCACATTCCCTGGGAGAGAATGGCTGGGCTCCGATCATGTGCCCCCGTGGGGGTGTGTGCGCCCCCGTGGGCGTGTGTGTGCACGCATGCAAGCCCATACATACAGAAGGAGGGGGTAGAGGACCAATTGTGGGCCCATAATAGGGAAGAACCTTTGTATTCTGTTACAAGTTAACCCATAAAGGCGTGTTGCATATAAACTTAAATTATACCTAACGGCCCATCTCTGGGAACTCTGCCTCCCAGCAATGAGCATTACACTCAAATACCTTTGGTTCTGAGGAAACCTCCCGGCCAGGCCCGGGAATGGCTGCAGGCAGGAAGAAATGAAGAGATCCCTCCAGAGGTGACGGAGGAACCAGCACTTTGTAATATGAGAACCCCTCCCCTTTTAGTAGACAAGAAGCCTGAATTCTAACTCTGGGAAGACGGTTCTTTGAGACACCAGTCTCCATCTTCTCAGTCCACTGCCTTTCCGAATATAATTGCTCTTCTTTGCCCCAGGAACACAGCTCTGATTTTTTAGCCTACTATGCAGCAAGCAGCACGAGCTTGGACTCAGTAACAAGCCTCTGAGGGGGGGTCCTGGTGCCGGTGGAAGGCCAGGTGGACACAGTTCAGCAGGTGTCCTCCATCGCCTTCACCCCTGCCCTGGGCAGCTCAACCCAGGGTATCCGGCAGAAGCATGGAAGGGGAGGTGCCTCCTATCTTTTCAGCCATTCCTGCCTCTGGACACAAGTGCACGCGCTGTCCCAGGAGCTGTCCAGGCCTGGTCTGGGGCTCCCTGGCCAGGGTGATGGGGCACTCTTCAGCCTGGGGCAGCCTGCCAGCTGGTTAACATCGCCTGGGGAGGCTCTGGGGACGCCTTCCTTAGCCATCCACTCACTCTTCCCTCTTGCGCACGCTGAACGGGGCAGAGTTCTCCCACATCGGCAGCACCCCCATCAGTGTAGACATTCCTGGCACCATGCTTCAGTGGAGGACTGCCCTAAGAGATTAAACCTGGCATCAGAGCCAGGCCCACCTGGTCCAGCGCTGGTGTCCCTTCCTCTGCCCCACACTGTCTGCGGGACTCCAAGCCTCCACCAGGGCAGGACCTCAGCCACGCTCCGATCCCAGCCCCTTGCCTGAATGGGCAGCAGCCTGGCAACACTGGGTGTGGAGCAGACGTGGAGGAAGCGGCCAGCTCCGCCCTCAGCTGGCACCTGCCCCACCTGTTCAGTGTTGCTCCGTGTTATCCCAGGGCGCGCATCCCACCTCCACCCCAGGCTGCTCTCCTGGGGAGCGAGGCCCAGGGCACAGGCCCGCGCCCCTACAGGGTCTTCTGAAATCGGTTTCAGCAAGTCAGGAACCATATGGTGAACTTGAAGGGGACGGAATATACCAGACGCGGACCCTGCCCTCCCTCCAAAAGCATGAGCTCCTTGGAGAAGTGGTCCTAGGTAAAGCCCCATGGAATTGGGGGGTACAAGTGTGACCCCTGAGGTTTGCTCTGTACGGGGGAGATCAGTCTCCATAGTCCCACTTGCGTTTAGAGACTTGAAGGAGGGAAAGAGTTTGGGCAGCTATGCTGACCGTGCCCCTTGCCTTAGAGTCCGATGGGGGAGGCTGAAAACAATTGATGAAAAATGCTGCTGCCGTATCAGTAAACAAAGGATGTTGTAGCTATGAAGTCATCACACTACGGCTGCCCCGAAGAGACTCGGGGTGGGAAAGTACAGGATGCTGGCCCCAGAGTGCCGAGGGCCCTTATAAAAGACTCACCCCCTTGGCCCTTCTGACATGTGAGGACACAGAGAGAAAGCAGCCATCTGTGCATCAGAAAATGAACCTCAATGCATACCAAATCTACAGACACCTTGACCTTGGACTTCCAGCCTCCAGAGCGGTGAGAAATACCTTTCTGCTGTTTATAAACCTCTAGACTGTGGTATTTGGATAAAGCAGCCTAGATGGACCAGGATGGGGAGACTGTCTTGGATTATCCAGGTGGGCCCATCACAGTCACAACGTCCTTATGAAAGTCAGGACTGCAGAGTCAGTAGCAGGGATGTGACCACGGAAACAGAGGTGGGGTAACTGGAACAAGGGAACCAAGCCAAGGAGTACAAGTGGCCACTAGCTGAAAAAAAAAGCAAGAGCACATCTCCCCTGAATCCTCCGGAAGGAACAGGGCCCTGGTGACCCCTTGATTTGGGATTTCTGATCTTCAGAACCACAAGAGAATAAATACATGTTTTAAGCCACTGTTGGTCATGGCACCCATAGAAAGCTAATGACCATATCACCAGGAACAGTGCTGGGAGTGGCTGCTGGTGGCTTCAAGAGCTGCCTAGGATCTAGGCATTCAGGATGCCCCCTTGGAGGACTGGGCAGGTGCCATCAGCCCGGGGCTCATCGTGACACATTCATGGGGATTCAAGATGCTCAAACCGGAGTTCCCGTCGTGGCGCAGTGGTTAACGAATCCGACTAGGAACCATGAGGTTGCGGGTTCGATCCCTGCCCTTGCTCAGTGGGTTAACGATCCGGCGTTGCCGTGAGCTGTGGTGTAGGTTGCAGACACGGCTGGGATCCTGCGTTGCTGTGGCTGCGGCGCAGGCCAGTGGCTACAGCTCCGATTAGACCCCTAGCCTGGGAACCTCCACATGCCGCGGGTGCGGCCATAAAATGACAAAAGGCAAAAAAAAAAAAAAAGATGCTCAAACCACTGTTGCAGTGAAGTACTATTGCCTATGTTTTACATTTTGTATGATATCTAGAGTTTTTGTTGCTTTAAGTGTCTGACTTTGTCCTCTTCAGAGAGTGCTATGGGGAAAATGCCACAAAACACTGTTTTCCCTTTAAAACGCCCATGATTAAAAATAGACATCCATTAGAGTTGACGTGAACACGAGGGAATGAGGCAGGAATGTAACCTGGGCAACCATCCTGGGTTCTGAACATTTATTTCTAGCGGTCCAAGATGATGTGCACTGGTCTGTATCTTGCGCTGCAACTCCTGGGACCAACACTGGCGTCACCTGGCACACCAAGGCAGGCCCACCTCCAGAAAGAGCACCCCCCGGCCCCCCAGCCGTGGCAGCCACAGCTCTGTCTCACGGAGACTGAGGTGAAGAACCAGTGTTCCAATAATTCCTTTCCAAACGCTCATGACTGGTTCTGGCTCCAGAACTCCACCGAAGGCCATGCTCTGGCTCCGATTTGTAAAGAGGAGGAACTGCCATTCACAGCGGACCTGAGTTACTGCTTGCTCTGCTGGCAACAGGTGACCCAGCACAACCCTTTAGGAGGGCAAGAGAAATCCTAAAAGCCTTCAAACCTTTTGACCCATGAATCCCACTCTAGGGACTGGCCTGAGGGAGTAACTCCAAAAGCTGGAAAAGCCCTGGCACAAAAGTATCCTTTGTTAGACAACTTGAAAGCAACCTCGAGCTCAGTATTAGGTAAAGGTTAACTTAATTACAATCCATTGACTTACAAGAATGTTATGCAGTTATATAGGACCACGAACATGCTTATTAAATGAAACAATCAACATTCAAATTGTATACATTCAATGACTGCAATTCTGAAAAACAAATATATGCGCAGAGACTAGAAGTAGATGAACAAAGATGAATATATTTTTGTGTGTCAGGATGGTAGGATTTTGAATGAATTTTCCTCATTGTTTCTTCAAAATTTTATTTTGTCTTTATAACAATACAAAGGTCTCTCTCTCTTTGCTTTTTTTTGGCCATGCCTGTGGCATTCAGAAGTTCCCAGGCCAGGGATCGAACTTGTGCACAGCAGCCACCTTAGCCACAGCAGTGACAATGCCAGATCTTTTAGCCAGCTGAGACACCACGGAACTCCTTAAATAAGTGACCTTAATGGTGCTACTCACTAAAGAAATAAATATGGAAGCGCATAGGCTTCCTTAAACAGATCGTTTAAAAAACAGTCAATCCAGGATTTCCCACCATGGCACGGTGGGTTAAGAATCAGACTGCAGCAGTTCAAGTCACTGCAGAGGTTCAGGTTCAATACTCCGCTGGTGCAATGGGTTAAAGGATCTGGCATTGTCACAGCTGCAGCTTGGGGTCAGTTCCTGGTTTGGTAACTTCCATATGCATCAGGTTCGGCCATAAAATAAAAACAAAACAGAACAAACAAAAAAACCAGGCAATCCAAATCATGCTTCCAAAGGCTTTCTAAATCTCAAGAAGATAACATGAAATTGGTTTGAAATAAATGGTGACTATTGGAGATACTGGTTTTAGGTCAAATCCACGTGGCAATACAAGAACCTCTCCAAGTGCAGTGCATTCAAGTCCAACAAAATTCTGAATAGACGTTTTTTACAGGAAACTACAGTTTGCCTTGTGACAGTCCCCAAACATGTGCTGCAAGGAAGAGCACTCAGCACCCCCATCCGAGAGGCCAGGAGAAAGACGCAGGGAGCGCTGGGGCAGGTGCCAGTGAAGAGGAGGGATGGCGAAGCCACACGCAGGAGGATGAAGAGAGACTCAAAGATAGCCACCCTCACCATCTTTATTACCTAAGACTGTTCTGGAAGGTCTGGATAACTAACAAGGCACATGCATCCGAAACTGAGAAGATGGTTGTTAGAAAGGACCCAGCAGCACAACCTTGATGTAACGAGACAATGGGATCAGCTCCCTAGAACCTCCAAGGGGCAAGTGAAAACTGTGAAAAGCTAAAACTGAACAAAGTGACTCAAATATCAAAAAGCCCCGTAGGTATATTTTAGCTGCCCGACATGCTGATCAGAATTTATCCAGAAGCCCTTTTCATAAAGCAGAGAAAGAAAGACAAGTAAAATGTTCAGATTAAACTAATGACAAATAGGCGTGACCTGGGTAGAGAAAATGACCAGCTCCGTCTCTCAGAATGCACACGTGGGGATTAGGGAAGATCTGAAAGACACTGTCTGCATAGAGAAGCCCACGTCACGGGAACGAATCCCCGAGGACCGGCTGGCAGGGGCGAGGGGGGCCTGGGCCTGTTCAGAGGCTGTGTGGGATGTCACGTGGGGCAAAAAGGTGAGTGTCACCCCATCACTGCTGTACTGTTTCCAGCAACATCAGCCTGGAGGCCACCTAAGTCTCCACCCACAGGTCCTTGAGGAAATCAGGGGCATCGGGGCGTGAGACTAGACAGCTGCCTTCAGAAGGAGCAGGCAGGCACCTCCTGGCATGGAAAAGTGCCCATCTTTGGTCATAAAATGCAAGGATAATTGGCATGATTGCATGAGTAGTGTAAGGACATTGTGTGAAAATAATCTGTTTAGATAGAGGTTTATGAACGATTAGAAAATATTTAGATGGGAGTTCCCATCCTGGCTCAGTGGTTAACGAATCTGACTAGGAACCATGAGGTTGCGGGTTCGTTCCCTGGCCTTGCTCAGTGGGTTAAGGATCTGGCGTTGCCGTGAGCTGTGGTGTAGGTTGCAGACGCGGCTCGGATCCCGCGTTGCTGTGGCTGTGGCGAAGGCCGGCGGCAACAGCTCCTGTTAGACCCCTAGCCTGGGAACCTGCACATGCCGCGGGTGCGGCCCTAGACAAGGCCAAAAAAAAAAAAAAATTTAGATGCATATTGTCTGAGTTTGCTAAATCTGATGAAGCCGAGCGCTGTACACGGGGTGGCTTTAACCCCCAGATTCCCGGCTCTGGAGCCCGGCAGCCCGAGATGGAGGCAGGCGCGGCTGTTCCTGCCGAGGCTGTGAGGGAAAACCTGTCCCTGCCGCTGTCCTCGGCTTGTAGATGGTGTCTTCTCCCCGGGCCTCACCCTGTCTCCCCTCTGTGTGTCCCTCTGGCCGAATGTCCCCTTCTTACAAGGACACCAGTCATATGGGCTGGGCCCCACCCCAGTGGCCTCATTTCAACTCCCTCTGTAAAGGCCCTATCTCTAAATAAGGTCTCATTCACACCGTGAGGTTATGGGGGGCAGGACGCCAACATGAACTTGGAAGGGACGCAATTCCACGCCTAACACATCTACACCAGCTGCTAACCGCTGCTGAGGGCAGCGGGATGGGGTGGGGGGATGCCCCATCCCTTGGAAGCCTGCACCTTGTACTTGTACGGAGTTGAGGGGGTGCGTCTAGGACCCTGTTCAAAACCCTGCCCACCAAGCGCTGAGAGAGGGCACGGGAGCTGCTCTGCTTCCAGGTACAGGAGCCTCAGGGGGACCCTGGCTGCAAATGGCACAGGCCCTGGGCCCCCACGAGGAGGGGAGCTGGCTGCAGAACGGCCCTGGGTCTCCTGTGGGCATCTCAGATGGCCTGGGGAGCTAAGGGTCAGGGCGTCCCGGGAGAGGCTGCTTCCGTCCATCTCCTGTCTCCACTCACAGGGGCCACCCTGAGCACTGCCACTGAGACGGAGGACAGCTACGGGCTGCCCAGTCAGCCTCCTGTCCGCTGCAGGGGGGTGGAGGGGCGGCGGGCAGCCTGCTGGGCAGGGCTTGGTCCCCGGCTTCCCAACCTCCGCCCCGGTGAGGAGCCGCCCGCCCCCAGCTGCCACGGACCTGGACCAGGGCTGCCTCTTCAAGGCCACGTGGAGGTGCCACCAGGGCCAGGCTGGAGGGGTGTCCTGCCACCAGGGTGGTGCTGGTGTCTGCTCTCCAGGGCAGCCCGTAGGGGACATGGAGGTGTTCTGAGCACTAGATCACCGGGGAACTCCCAACAGGATTTAGTCCGGGCTGTGGTGGTAATGAGGAACCCAATTATGCTTTACTGAGCTGGCAGCTCTTTCCCCACTGAAATGTAAGGCTGTGTCAGCCATGTGTCAGGTACCTGAATGTGTCTGGGCCTGTTTCTGGACTCACTGTTCTGTTCTATTTCTCTGCCCTCCCATTCATGACTATTCTTTTCTCATTATTATAGGTTTATAATAGCAGATCTTTTTTTTGCAGCTGCACCCATGGCATGCGTAATTTCCTGGGCCAGGGTGAACCCACACACACCAGTGACCCAAGACACAGCAGTGACAAATCTGGATCCTTTACCTGCTGAACCACCAGGGAACTCCTACAATAGCAGTTTCTTTTTGTTTTGTTTTGTCTTTTTAGGGCCACACCCGCAGCATATGAAGGTTCCTAGGCTAGGGGTCCAATTGGAGCTAAAGCCACTGGCCTATACCACAGCCACAGCCACAGCCACAGCCACACAGGATCCGAGCATTGTCTGCGACCTACACCAAAGCTCATGAGAACGCCAAATCCTTAACCCACTGAGCGAAGACAGGGATTGAACCCACGTCCTCATGGATACTAGTCGGGTTCATTACCTGCTGAGCCACGATAGGAACTCCTGCAATAGTAGATCATGACCTCAGCACAAGCTCCTTTCACCATTCTTTTTTCCCCTCCAGAAATGCCTTAGCAGTTCTAAGATCTTTACTCTTCCATATGAATTTTAGAATCAGTTTTTCTAATTATTTTTGGATTTTCATTGGATTTGAATCAAATCGAATCCTAATTTTGATTTAAGAAAACAAATTACTTTACAAAAATAATCCAGAGCAGATAAGGTTTTGGGGGTGTCTATGGCTTGATATACAGTTTAGGGCCCTCTTTAAGAAAGATTATAATCAATTATATAAAGTTGGTATACAAAGGATACTCAAAGAATACAAAATTAGAGATGAAAGTGAATATTCATTTAGAATAAGAAAATAATAAATACTAAAAATATATGATACCCAGAAAAATATGATCATATAATATGTGTAATATATATTACATAAAGTTAAATGATAAATATATACAATATATATCTTTTTCTGTTTTTTCATGTTTGTGGTATTTGCAATTCACTTTCTCACTCTAAATAATATTACATTCACCCCTAACTTTGCAGTCATAATTGAGGGTGTGTCTTTTTAAAGACCACCCCCCCCACTATATAACAAAACTCTCCAAATGTTTTCATAGCCATGTAGTAGGCACAATAATGAGTATCTTTGCCCCGCCCCCCTGCCCTAGTCGGGTTCTTAACCTGCTGAGCCACTCACTTTATTAGTCACATACCAAGTACCAGACCCTGGGTACCAGACCCTGGGCTAGGCTTGACCGTCACGTTGATACAAAGGAGGCCCTGCTCTTTTTTTTCTTGCCTTTTAGGGCCGCGCCCGTGGCATATGGAGGTTCCCAGGCTAGGGGTCCAATCGGAGCTGTAGCTGCCGGTCTACACCACAGTCACTACAAGGCTAGATCCGAGCCGAGTCTGAGGGCTACACCACAGCTCACGGCAATGCTGGATCCTTAACCCACTGAGCGAGGCCAGGGATCGAACCCGCAACCCCATGGTTCCTAGTCGGATTCATTTCCGCTGCTCCACGATGGGAACTCCTGTAGGCCCTGCTCTTGATTAGAGGTTGAAGGCAGGCGGTTTCCATGCTTAACAGGATCTGGGCAGCTCTAGGCAGGAATCGCAGAGGGGGCCTCATTACCCATCATAACAAGATCAGGTTGGAAAGCAGAAGTCAGCTGATAAGAAAATAACCTCCTAAAACAGCTCACTTATAAAATGAGCTATTTTTGTGCCTTTTAAAAATGAATTTGGCATGTGACATGAGTGAAGATGGAGAAAGGAACTCTGAAATTCTGCCCCTTCTAAAGAGCAACAAAAAATTGGCCAAAACAGTCAGAATTCACTTTTTGGAACTCTGGAAATTTAACCAAAGACTAGCAACAAGTCAGGAAGCGCTTATCAAAAGGAGCCGGTAAATCTCAGTCAAAAAGAACTTGTGGGCGTCAACTTAATGCTAGTCCCATCTGCTGCTTCCCAGGCCAGCAGTAGCCTGAAAATGAGAGACTGAAATACAAACAGCAGGCCGCCCAGGTATAAAATATAGAACTCTGGTCCATAACCTGCAGCAGCCAGCCCAGGACACTTACGCCTTATCGACAATACGCAGCCCAGGATGCGGGCTTGCTGTTGAGTCAGATCTGCAGGCACAAAGATTGCTTTCTCTTGGAACAATCCAGGAAGCGAAACAATTCCTTCTGCTACAATCTGCCCCCAAAAGACCAGGACTGGATTCATAACTGACAGCTTCCCTAATTTCTGTCCCCATATCCAGTTTAAGGCCAACCAGAAAAAAACAACCATACAAGTCACAGGGGCTACCCAGGTCCACGGCCCCCCAGGCACTCTCAAACCTTCTCTTTCTCCCACTGCAAAGCTCCCTCACTCATTTGCCTGCCTTTGAGTCTCTGCCAAGCACAAGAGACAGTGGCTGAACCCCTTGCCACAGCCAGCTCTGAGAACACAGGGCTTTGCTCTTCTCATTTGGTTGATCTTTGATGATTTCCACAAAAATGACAGCTTACGTTCCCCGCAGGGAGAAGAGCAGCCTTCACGAGGAATTGTCATTATTTGACCTGTCTGGTAACTGCTTCCTGAAAGACCAGCTCCGAGGACTTATCTTCATTTCTCAAGATCTGGAAATTGGCCCAGGGCTAAAGCCACCATGCAGGGGCCATTTTTCAAAAATATTCACAGGCAAGTCGTGAATATGTCCTGGGGCTGTGGATAACGTTGGAGGCGAAAACAGAGTAACCAAAAACCTTGCTTCCTTGTATTGGAGAATGGTATTATGACCAATATCCGGCACTCAGCATGCCCATGGCACCTTGCTTCCTTGTATTGGAGAATGGTATTATGACCAATATCCGGCACTCAGCATGCCCATGGCACCTTGCTTCCCTGTATTGGAGAATGGTATTATGACCAATATCCGGCACTCAGCATGCCCATGGCACCTTGCTTCCGTGTATTGGAGAATGGTATTATGACCAATATCCGGCACTCAGCATGCCCATGGCACCTTGCTTCCTTGTATTGGAGAATGGTATTATGACCAATATCCGGCACTCAGCATGCCCATGGCTACTGGGGTTTTGGACCTGGTCAGAGAGATTGAAGATGCAGCCCACTGCATAGCAGACATTTGCTGGTTTATACTGGCCGGAGCTGGCATGTGGTCACTAAGCTCTAAGGAAGCCGTCCTCAGGGTTCTGGGTGAGAAGAGGCCGTCAGCTCCTCATGCCGAGCACATAGCCACACAGAGGGAGTGGGGGACAAGTGGCAATGCTCCCAGTGCAGGTGGATTCAGGTGAGGCGTAGCCAGGGGCCAGGTGTGTGGGTGAGTGGAAGGAATCAGTGTGCTGGAGCTCGTGGTGTCTGTATCAGAGGGACCATGGGAAAGTTGTCACCAGATCCGGCTGCAAGGCTGCTGAGGGTGAATGTGTTCTCAGCACATGCTGGGGACAGGGTCCCATCCCACTGCCCGCCTTACAGCAGCTGCCGTAGGGCAGCCCTTCTTCTCCATTTGTCCCTACAGCGCCCTCTACTGGGGAAAACTTAATACTGTGTTCCCTGCGCGGGCAAAGGCTCAAAGGAATTTCTCCGTCACTGCACAGCAGGTACCGAAGGGTGAATTCTGAGTTGAGACAAGATAAACTGATTACTAGCATCAGTTAGGACAAGCATCCAAATATTCTTGTCTCCTATTTCTAACACCTGTGTCAATTCATCAGTTTCAACTGATAGGTTTTGTCCACGTCATGGGTTATTTTTTCCCGTTTCTTCCCATACCCGATAATTTTTGTCTAGATACCCAATATTGTGAATCTCACCCTGAGAAATGGTAGATATTCTGTACTCCTATAACACCCTTGAGCTTTGTTCTAGGATACAGTTAATTCGCTCAGAAACAGTTTGATTCTCCTGCTTTTTTTTTTTTTCTCATACCTGCGGCATGTGAAATTTTCCAGGCCAGACATTGAACCTAAGTCACAGCTGCAGCAACACTGGACCCTTAACCCACTGCACCACATGCGAACTGCTTTTAGGACGAGTTAGACTGGACCAGAGCAGGGCTCAGACTGGGCTCATTGCTTCCACTACAGCTCTAGGCGCTGTCTGTGTCCAGGAGTCCTGACGTTTGCCAGTGTGGCTGGTGGGAACGGGCACTGCTAATCTAATCGCTTGGCTGCTTCAGCTTCCGGTGCTTTCCGCACACACGTCGCCGCTGAGTGCTCTGCTGAGCGCTGGGTACATCTCCGGGGCTCCGTCTTGAGAACTCTGCCCGCTTGGCCCCCCTGGAGCCTCAGCTCCCTCTCCTCGACTCCAGGCCCACCAGGCTCCACTTTGGCGCCCACCCCCCCCACTGCTTTGTCCTGGGCTGCAGCCTGGAAAGGCTCCAGGCGGAGAGCTGGGGCGCGTGAGGGGTCCCCTCGTTTGTTACTCATCACTGTCCAGGTGGTCCGGCACGCAGTGTCCTGAAGCCTCTTCTTTCATTTATTTTGTCTGGTTGTATTCGTTGGTGTTCCAGGTGGCAGCGTAACGCTGATCCTTGTCACATCTTGGCCAGAGTTAGAGTCTCCCGGGATGTGCCCAGCAGACACCCAGATGGAAATTGCGAGGCGATAGTTAGACATGCATATTTGGAGCTGAAGGAAGAAGTCCAGGATGGAAGGTTAAACTGGGAATCTTCTAGAAATGGATGGTATTTAGACACAAGAGAGCAGCTGAGATCACCATTGAGTGAGCACGGATCCACAGAGGACCAAGGACCAAGCCCTGGGTCACTTCAAAGTCTAGAAGGTGGCACAATGAGGAGCATCCAGTAAAGGGGGTTGATGGAGTGGTCAGTGAAACCGGAGAAGAAACAAGAGGCCACAAAGCCAAAGTCAAAGGAGGAACGTGCTTCAAGGAGGCAAGAAAACCGCACTGAAAGTCTCCGATTGGTCGGAGTTCCCCTTGTGGCTCAGTGGGTTACGAACCCAACTAGTATCCATGAGGATGTGGGTTTGATCCCTGGCCTCGCTCAGTGGGTTAAGGATCCGGCCTTGCCATGAGTTGTGGTGTAGGCCGCAGATGCGGCTCGGATCCAATGTTGCTGTGACTGTGGTGTAGGCCGGCAGCTGCAGGTCTGATTTGACCCCTAGCCTGGAAACTTCCATGTGCCACAGGTGTAGCTCCAAAAAAGACCAAAAAAAAAAAAAAAAGTCTCTGATGGGTCAAGTTAGGTGATGTGAGAAGTGGCTGCCGCCTTTGGCCACAGTGATGCTGTTGGTGTCCCTGCAGGGACCATTTCAGAGGAGCTGGGGAGGGGGGAGCTTGCCTCGTGTGGGGAAAAAACAGGAGGGAAGAGAACACAGGAGGGAGAGAGCTGGGGACACAGCCGGGGAACCTTCTTTCAAGGCCGGTGGAGAAGCAGGGTGCCGGAGGGTGACGCGGGGTGTCCAGTGGGGGCTCGTTGAGGATGGGGGGTTTTGTGATTTCTTGGGAGGTTCTCAGCAGAAAACACCCCGCAAGGGAGGGCAACGTGAATGAGGCCAGAGGGTGGTAGACGGTCCCTGCTTACAGGCTGTCCGCGATGGGAGAGGGTGGCACTTTACATGGAAGCATGGCCAGCCCACCTTCAGTGACAGGGAGGCGGGACATGCCGCATGTGTGTGTGTGGGGGGGTGCTAGGACCTTCCCTGCTGCGTGTTCCTGACCAGGCCATCAGCTGAGAGATGAGGAGCGGACATGGGGAGCGCAGGGCTGAAGAATTCAGGCGCCCCCGAGAGAGGGCCGGTCCCCTGACCCCGGCCTGGGGGGCACAAAGGGCCCTGCTCGGGATCACGTGTTCGGGGGGATTGGACGGGTGGTGGGCAGACCTTTCTGAGCACAGACTTCATGTCTCTAAGGCCAGGGCTCAAGGGACTGAGCCTCCTAGCTCCTCAGCTTGCTGAAATGAAGCTGCAGGGGCCAGGCTGCCCAAAGGCAGTGCCCGGAAGCAGGGGGCCCTTGATCTTTGTGGATTCTGACTTGTCTCCTAGGGCCCCTCCCCCTTCGTCCTCAGAAGCAGGAGAGGCAGCAGTGGACGGAGGCCAAGGATTGGGTGGGGTGCACCTGTGGACCCAGGAGAAGGCGCAGTGTCCAAGCCCGGGGGCAGGAACCTGCGGAGGGAGGGGACACGGTGGAGGCCGGGTTCTCAGCCAGCAGCAGCCCTGTCCTGGGTCAAAGGCAACCGCACGGAAGCTATGTAAGAACAGGACACCACGTGAGCAAAGTTAAAATGAAAAATGTGGAGTTCCCTGGTGGTTCAGTGGGTTAAGGCTCTGGCATTGTCACAGCTGTGGCTCAGGTTGCTGCTGGTCTGATGCCTGGTGGGCATGGCATAGAAATTTTGCTTGGGAGATGGAAGGCCAAATCTGGGTCATTTTTTTTTTTTAACTGAGACTCTTTTCATTTGGCATCACTTATGTCCAAGAAGAAGTGAAAGCTGACTGAAATCATTCCCCAGAGAGTGTAAAGCAGGTGCCATTAACCCCTGGAAACAACTTGGTTTTCTACTCAGCGATCGGCCACGTGTTAAGAGGACGTTCCAGTGACTGACGTCCACGTGGACAGGACAGGCACCCTGGGGTGCAGGGAAACCCCTGGATGCCGCCCACGCTGGTCCAGGTGAGGTGTCTGCACTCATAACACACAGGTATTGGTGTCTGACGGGTGGAGCTAGGCAGGCCTCGCTGTCCCATCTCGGCCTTCCCTTGACAAGGGTCTAAGCCTGTCCAAGTCACAGTTCTTCATCTTCTCATCTGTACGCTGGGAATTATAACGACCTGCCTTAGAGGACATTTGGGAGAAACGTAAAACACGGTCAGTGCTCAGTAACGACGGCACTGTCCTGAATTAGAAGACTTAATGATAACACACGATAAAAAGTCGTGAAATTCTGTCCCTGAATGTTTATTGATCATTGAAAAGCACTCTTGGGCTGTGCCAAAGACATCTGGGAGTCAACTGAATGGTCTGAGGTTTTTCTATCATAATATCAAAGTCATAGCATGTAACTGCAACGCTGCAGCCAAGAGGTATTTGGGGGGGCTGTCGCCACCCACGTGACAGCTGGGGGTGAATCAGGGTTCTCGCTTGCAATTCCAGCTCCACGCTGATGCTCCATTTCTAGAGAACTGCCCGGCAGCGTGAGAAAAATAAACAAACTCCCAGAGGCTGTGAGTTTGGGCTGCCTGGGGGTAAAAACAGCCAACAGTTCCAGAGAAAATATTTCAAGCTTTCTGGACATGTCTGAGGAACAGAAAAGCCAAGGGATAGCTGGGGGAGAGGGTGCAGGGTTAACTCAACTCAGCTGCACGGACGTGAGGTCCGTGGGTGGAACCGGCGTCAGACTAGATCTTAATCCTCAGGCAGGTAAGGCTCTGAAAAAGCCTCTCAGCCGCAGGTGTCATTCAGGACTGCCATGGACAGCTGTACAGGCATGCACTGCACAACTCAGGGCCACCACTGACATCACACAGCATCGGCAGTTCCTGCTGTGGCACAGTGGGTTAAGAATCTGACTCTCGGGAGTTCTGCTGAGTTGTGACTCAGTGGTAACGAATCAGACTAGTATCCAGGAAAACCTGGGTTTGATCCCTGGCCCCGCGCAGTGGGTTGCCGTAAGCTGTGGTGTAGGCCAGCAGCTACAGCTCTGATGATTTGACCTCTAGGCTGGGAACTTCCTTATGCCATGGGCACAGCCCTGCGGACAGATTCAATCCCTGGCCTGGGAACTTCCATATGCCAAGGGTGTGGCCATTAAAAAAATATATATCACATAATCATATGTGGCAAACGCTTTGGCCAGGGTGCCACATTTTGATCTTACCATGTCAGTGCCTTTGCCTTTCTGGGCAAGCCACTGTGAATCTGAGGTCCTGCCTGGCACAAAGCCTGCAGGGCTCCCTGGTCCCTGCCCTGCTGTTTTCACTGCTGAGTCTGGGGTGCTTTGTTACACAGCAGTAGACAACTACCATCTTGGGAACACAGTTCAGCAGGAAGTGGAAAGCAGGGGAAAGAAACTGCAAAGAAATTTGTCCTCAGGCGGTGGACGTGCTCTTGGCACTTCATTACATGTTTGTTTGGGGTGACGTGGGGTGAGGATGAATAGTGGAAGGGCCAGTCCCTGCAGCCCACCCTGGGACACAGAACTGGGCCCGGAAACCTGGAGGGGGGCCGAGGGGCAGGGCTGGAACCTGGCTTGTGGAAGAGGGTATTTGCCTGGAACATTCTAAAACCATCAACTGGTGTGAAAAGGGTTGCTGGCATCACTTGTAACTCTGCACCCATTTTGGTTAGGTTATGTTTTCAGAATGATACTGTTACCCATGAAGCATTATCGAATACATGAAAATATAATATTCCAAAAATTCAAGAGGACATGCAAGCGCCCTTCCTAACCTAGTCCCAGGAACTCCCCCAAGGCTGTCACTGCTAGGTCTCCAGTCTGACCTAGAAATAGTCAGGGACCATACTGTTATGTTCTTTTCACCTAACAGGATGATCACTGCACATTAGTATTTATGTATCTTCTCTGCTCTTTTTATCTATTATTACCATTATTATTGTTATTATTATTATTTTATGGCCATACTGTTCCTGAGCTAGGGCTTGAATAGGCGCTACAGCTCCAGCCTACGCCATGGCCACAGCCACGCTGGATCTGAGCCTCATCTGTGACCTACACCACAGCCAGCAGCAACGCCGGATCCTTAACCCACAGAAGGAGGGCAGGGATTGAACCTGCATCCTCACAGAGACTATGTTGGGGTCTTACCTGAGCCACAGTGGGAACCCTGCCCTGCTCTTTTTAGTGGGTACATGGTTATCCGCTGGTATCTGTGGATTGTGTTTCCTGCCTGGCTCTGCCCTGGCAAAACACACAAGATCCTCCAGAACAAGCCACAGTTCAAGATCAAGGTGATCTCCATTCACACCCAGATAAAGCCATCCACCCTCAGCCGAGGAAGGAGAGACAGAAACCCCAGACCAGCCCCAGCTCAGCCAACACACAGCCCGCCCCACACCAGAGCCTGGAAGGCTCCGGCAGCCAGACTGGATTGTGGGAGCAGCTCTGAGAGTTGGTAACCAGAGGCTGATGCCAGTGAATTTCTCAAAGCACAGAAACAGGCTTCCCCAGAGCTCACCCTCTCCATCCTAGACAGAGATCTGCTTGCTCCTTGCAAACACAGGACTGCCCTATCCTTCCTGCCCCCAAACACACACACACACACACACCCAGCCCCATCCCTGCTCCAGCTCGGGGTGCACCTGTAACCAGAGGCCCCCAGCTGCCCAGCCAGGAGAGCCAGAGAGGGCTCGACAGCTCTCACGGCGACGTTGGAGTTCTTCAAGTCGTGGCTGTGTCTTTCAAGCCTGGAGCCATCCTTTAACTGTCGGGGTTTGGGGCCCTTGTCTCCTTCCCCGTTCCTTCTAAGGACGCCCAGGTTGACTTCAAGTGATCCAAGCTGCCGCGCCATCCCACGCCGAGCTCCAGGTACAGCTCCCAGGACCCAGCGTTTTCCCGGGGCAGGTGCCACCTGCGCTTCTCTTCGAACAGAGACCCCCTGGATCACTGACTGGGGTTTTGCAGCCACGAGGTCAGCTAGCTCCTCCTATGTCTGACTTTCCCAAGAAAGAGAGGCATTTCTGCAAAACCGCCGGGTCAGTTTTCTCAGTGCTTCTCTAAGACCTCTGATATGTAAGTCATTCTGCTGAGCCGCCTCCACCGTCATTACTGCATCATATTTTAAATTGCAGTGTGGAATATTTTCGTTTGACAATCTACAGGGACTCTGACTCACAAAGACGGGTGGGAGAGGGACCGCCATGGTTTTTGTCTTTCTTAAAATAACTGTTTCCATTTCAGAAAAGACTCAGATCGATAGAACAGCTGCAGAGAGAGTGCAGAGTTCCCACCCAGCCCACACTCAGCCCCATCATTAACATCTGAATCAGGAAGGGACATCTGCAGCAATTAACGAGCCAGTATGGATACACATCATTATTAACTAAAGTTTATACTTTATTTGGATTTCCTTGGTTTTCCCCTAATGTTCTTTTTATATTCAAAATACCACCTAGGACACCACATGACATTTTGTTGTCACGTCTCCTAAGGTTCTTCTTGGCTGTGACAGTTTTTCAGACTTTCTTTTTGGGCAGTTTTGGTCATATAGTCCCTTGATTTGCATTTGTTGGATGTTTTTCTCATGATCAGCGGTTATCACTTTTTGGGAGGAAGACCACAGAAGTGGAGCTCCATTCTCAACACCCTGTACTAAATTTACAAATGATCAGAGTTCCCCAGTGGCTCAGTGGGTTAAGGATCTAGCGTTGTCACTGCTGTGGTGTAGGTTCAGTCCCTGGTGCGAGGTTCCCGTGTGCCAGGGGCGTGGAAAAGAAAAAAAAAAGTGCATGTGATCAACATGAGTCACCACTGAGGACAAGAACCGTCACCATCTGGCTGATCGGGCGTTTGCTGCGTTTCTCGTCTATAAAGTTACTTGTATGTTACCACTGGTTGTTTCTTCCTTTTGCAGCTAAAAAAATTGAGATACAATTTACTTGACATAAAACTCATCATTTTAAAGTATCCAATTCAGTGGCTTTTAGTACGTTACTAATTTTGTGTAGCCATCACCACTGTCTGATTCTAGAACCTTTTCATTTTTCCTCCTAAAATCTGTACCTATTAGCAGGCATGCCCCGTTCCCCTTCCAGCCAGCCCCTGGCAGCCACCAATCCACTTTCTGTCCCTATGGAGTTGCCGATTCTGGACATTTCGTACATCTTCTTCTTGGATTGATCCTTTGATCATTATGCAGTGTCCTTCCTTGTCTCCTATAATATTCATTTTAAGGTCTATTTTGTCTGATATGAGCATTGCTACTCCAGCTTTCTTTTGATTCCCGTTTGCATGGAATATTTTCTTCCATCCTCTCACTTTCAATTAGTATATGCCCCTAGAAGTGAAGAGGGTCTCCTGAAGACAGCATATACATGGATCTTGTTTCTGTATCCATTCAGCCAACCTATGTCTTTTGGTTGGGGCATTTAGTCCATTTACATTTAAGGTAATTATTGATATGTATGTTCTCACTGCCATTTTATTAACTGCTTTGGATTTGTTTTGGTTGCTCTTTTTTTCTTCCCTTCTTCTCTTGTTCTCTCCTTTTACGGTTTGATGACTATCTTTAGTGTTGTATTTGAGTAGATTTTTCTTGTTTGTTTGTGTATCAATTACAGACTTTTGGTTTGCAGTTACCCTAAAGTTTTGATATAGCAGTCTATATATAAACGAGATTTTTTAAGTTGTTGGTTTCTTAATTGCACGTGCATCTCCAGTGTCCTTCATTTGTACCCTCCTCTTCTCACGATTTCTGATTTTGGTAGCATAATTGTGCATAGATGATTTCCTATCTTTACTGTATATATGCCTTTACTGGTGAGCCTGTCATTTGTGGTATTTTTGTTTCTAGTTGTGGCCTTTTCTTTTCTGCCTAGAGAAGTTCCTTTAGTATTTGTCAGAAAGCTGGTTTAGTGGTGGTGAATTCTCTTAACTTTTGCTTATCTGTAAAGCTTTTGATTTCTCCTTCAAATCTGAATGAGAGTCTTGCTGGGTAAAGTAATCTTGGTTGGAGGTTTTTTCCTTTCATCACATTAAGTATATTGTGCCACTCCCTCTGGCCTGCAGAGTTTCTGCTGAAAAACCTGCCAATGATCTTATTGGGGTTCCCTTGTATGTTGCTTTTTTTTCCCTAGCAGCTTTCGGTATTTCCTCTGTCTTTAATTTTGGTCCGTTTGCTTGATATGTGTCTTGGGATGTTCCTCTTTGGATTTATTTTATATGGTACTCATTGCGCTTCCTGGATTTGAGGGAATGGTTCCTTTCCCATGTTAGGGAAGCTTTTGGCTCATATCTCTTCAAATATTTTTTCTGTCCCTTTCTCTCTTTCTTCTCCTTCTGGCACCCCATAACACAGATGTTGGTGCATTTAACATTGTCCCAGAGTTCTCTAAGATTGTCCTCACTTCCTTTCAATCTTTTTTCTCTTTTCCGTTCTGCATCAGTGATTTCTGCTAGTCGGTCCTCCACCTCGCTTATTCGTTCTTCTGCCTCCTGTATTCTGCTCTTGGCTGCTTATGAATTTTTTATTTCAGTTATTGTATTTTGCATCTCTTCTTGCTTTAGTTTTATATCTTGTATTTCTTTGCTCATTGTTTCCTGTAAATTATCAATTTTCACCTCCAGTTTATTTCCAGTGTCTTGCATCATCTTCAGTGTCATCAGTTGTTGGAGACCATTAAAACTGCTGAAGCTTGCAGTAAACAAATTTGGCACACGTGCAAAATGTAACCACGAAGTGATGTTTTAATTATTACCTGCACCTGATTTTGCTCATTAAACTACGTCACACTCCCTAATAAAAGGCATGTGAGCTAAAGCCTAGGTGCCTTTGTCCTGTGGGATGGAGTGCCTCCTGGCTCCCCACTTTCAAAATGGAAGAGTCGTGTGTGTTTTATTATACCACGCTGTCCCTCTTCCAGGATTCCTCACTTCCCTGCAGCGCTGGACGCAGCAATCAGTCTAAAGTCTTTTTCCTGGAGGCTGATAATCTCAGATCACTTAGCTATTTTTCTGGGTTTTTTTCTTGCTCCCTTACCTGAGTTATGGTTCTCTGCCTTTTCATTTTTATAGGTTTTTGGTATGGTCTCCTCTTTGCAGACAATAGAGTTGTAGCCTCTCTTACTTCTGATGTCTGCCTCCCTTGTGGCTGAAGTTGGTACAGGGGCTTGTTGTAGGCCTCCTGATGGGAGGGACTGGTGCCTGCCCACTGGTAGGTGGGGCTGATTCCTATCCCTCTGGTGGGTGGGGCTTTGTCTCTGTGTGCCTGAGGGGTCTTTAGGCAGCCCATTTACTGATGGGTGGTTCTGTGATCCCACCTGGATTATTGTTTGGCCTGGGGCTTCTCAGCACTGATGGGTGGGGCCAGATTTTCCCAAAATGGCCACCTCCAGAGAAACGCACTCTGATGAATATTCCCGAGAGCTTTGCCTCTACAGTCCTTCCCCCACAACGAGCCACAGTCACCCCCTGTTTTCTCAGGAGATCCTCCAAGAACTGCAGTCAGGTCCGACCCAGATCCCTATGGAGCCTTGCTTTGCCCTGGGACCCAGTGCACATGAAAGCCTGTGTGAGCCTTTCAAGAATGGGGTCTCTGTTTCTCCCGGTCCCCTGGAGCTCCTGTGCACAAGCCCCACTAGCCTTCAATGCCAGATGCTCCGGGGGCTCTTTCTCCCAAACTCAGATCTCCAGGCGTGGGGACCTGACGTGGAGCTCAGAGCTCTCAGTCCTGTATGTGAGTCTCTGTGATACAGTTACTTTCCAGTCTGTGGGCTTCCCACTGGGCAGGTATGGGGTTGCTTATATTGTATAATCACCCCTCCTAACTCCTGATGTGGCCTCTTCTTTGTCTTCTGGAGTAGGATATCTTTTTGAAAGTTCCCAGTCCATTTGGTTGAAGGTTGTTCAGCATTTGGTTGTAATTCTATTGTTTATGTGAGAGAAGGTGAGCTCCAGTCCTTCTATTCCACCATCTTAATCCTGTCTTGACATTTCATATAAATCAAATCCTACAACACGTGGCCTTTCATGTCTGGCTTCTTCTTCTTCTTCTTCTTCTTCTTCTTTGTCTTCTGTCATTTTAGGGCCACATCCGTGGCATGTGGAGGTTCCCAAGCTAGGAGTCTAATCGGACCTACAGCCACCGGCCTAAGCCACAGCCACAGCAACGCGGGATCCGAGCTGCGTCTGTGACATACACCACAGCTCAAGGCAACGCCGGACCCTTAACCCACTGAGCGAGGCCAGGGATCAAACCCACAACCTCACAGTTCCTAGTCGGATTCGTTAACCACTGAGCCACGACGGGAACTCCTGGATTCTTTTACTTAGTGTGTTTTCAAGATTCATCTACATGGTAGCATGTATCGATTCTTCATTCCTTTTTATGGATGAGTAAGATTCCATTGTATGGATAGTCCAATTTGTTTATCCATTTATCACTTGATGAATATTTCAGTTGATTCACTTTTTTTTTTTTTTGGTCCAATGTGGAAGTTCCCAGGCCAGGGGTGGAAACTGTGCCACAGCAGTAGTCAGAGCCACAGCAGTGACACGCCAGACCCCTAACCCACTGAGCCACCAGGGAACTCTTTTGCCTGTTATGAATAACGTTGCTATGAACATTCATGTATAAAGTTTTACGTGGATATATGTTTTCAATTCTTCCTGAGTAACTCAAAGTGGAATTGCTGGGTCAAATGATGTGTTGTCACGCTGGATATCGTGACTCTTAAAATTTTGCCAACATGATGTACCAAAAGTGGTATCTCATTATTGTTTTAATTTGCATTTCCCTGATCACCTTGAGGAAGGGCATCTTTTCATAGACTTATATGTTTGTACATGTCGTTTCATACATTCATTCAGTTATCTCCATTTCCCTTCTCCGCATCCCTCATGCTCTATAAATCATTCCAGCACACGGAATAAAAGGGTAACATAAGTCTGATAGCTCACAAAATTAAGATAAAAGGATTCCCCAAAGGGAAAAAAAACTGCAGACTCAATTATGAATGTATATGTGAAAATACTAAAGAAAACAGAGGCATTCTGTGCATAAAGTGTGCTCCTGAAAATGTCTATACAGTCGAATTGCACGAGCAGAGTGCGACTGGGAAGTATAATCATTTGTAAAAGGGTAAAGGACCTGGGTGATAACTGGCTCCAGAAACTTCCGTGGGCTGTGTCCACAGAAGAGGCTGGCCTCAAGGTAAACTGTTACGTACGACACAAACAGTGGTGTGTATGAGTAGAAACGCAAACAGATGCTGGTGAGTGGGTGATGCAAATGTTCATAACAGATCTGGCGATATTTATAGAAAGCTTGAGGATCCCTTTGCCCCCAAAATTCAATTTCTAAACATTTGTTTTAAGGAATAGAATACAGATAGGCACGTCAGAGCATTATTTATTAATAGCAATAAACAGACAAACCCCCTGCCTGTAGAAACTTATTACCATGTAGTCATTTTGTAAACGACTTTAAAAATTGAAAATGCCACCTACCAATCGGTATGAGCCCTTTTTTTTTTTTTTTTTAGTTTATCATCAATGTACCTAAGTATACAGTTGGGAAGACAATATGCCAAAATGTATGTTAAAATTACTTGAATGGTAAGAATTAAGCCTTTTTCTTTATTTTGTTTTGTTTACCTCTATTTTCTACAATGTAAGGTTACTTCCTTAATAAAAGCATTAATTTAAAATAGCATTATTAGCATGGCAATAAAAAATAGAGGGAAACTGCTAATATGTTAAATGACTAATGATACAGGATTGGCTGATAAGATTGCAATTCACTGTCATTAATTTCAGTGAGTTAATAAAACCTTTTTGAGTGCCGACTACGTGCAGGACACTGTTTTAAGCACCAGGAAGTTCTTGAGCTGTTCTATATTGTATGTGTGAGTACCCCTTAGTAAAAAAGAAAGGAATTGTTTGAGAGAAGTAAGGACAGGCCCTAGGCTGGGCGGTTGGCAGGTGCTATAACCGGAGCTGAGGGAGCACCTGCTTTGGGTCGCAGGGAGGCCCCTGACTCTCCAGCGCCCCTAGTGGAGGGCTGAGCGCCATGCAGGTTTTCTTCCCTTGTCCACTAAGCCAGGCAACTCTGGTCAGGAACTGCCTGAACTGCACCCAGTTTTCTTCCCAGAGTCCCCTTGCCCTCCAGTGAACCGACTCAGGACCCATCCAGTGGCATCCAGGTGTCCCCAGGCAATGAATGCGCAGGAAAGGTGCTCAGGCACAAAGAGCAGCTGGGTGGGTATCCTGTTTCCTGAGCCGTAAAACCATTTCCAGCTGTGTGTGAACTGCTACAGGGCCAGGACTTGAAAACTAGAAAGCAGTTATCTTTTCAGAATCACAAGGAAGGAAACTAGGAACTAAGAAAGTCCTCTATCCAAAGCCCCCAACAGAAATTCACTGTTCTACTGGTACCAGTTTTGGAAGAAAAATTTTTTAATTGAAAACGGGATTAAGAATAAAGAAGGCTGATGGAAAGGACGGTTCTCACTGGCAACCTGGGCTGGGAGGAGGGGCTGCGGACCTGTCTGGATGTGGGGGCTGCGTGAGATGGCAGAGGGCAGGGGCGGGGTCTGTGGCGCACACCTGTGCCCCTTGCTCCTGGGGGGGGACTGAGCCCCACCCCGGGGACACGAGCATTCCTCCCTCAGGCATGTCGCCTTGTGTTCCCAAAGTATGAGCACAGCTTACGCTTATAACCTCCTGATGTGGGAGTCAAGCTGTCATCCCTCCTGGGGACCCAGGAGGCTGAGAGGCAGGGGAAGGCATAAACACCTGTTGCCGCCCCATCAGCTCTGGGGGCGTGGGCTGGGAGGACTGAGAGGCCTCCCCGGTTTATTCTCCAGGCAAAATGTGGAGCCTGCCTTGAACCTGACGGACCTTGGTGAACCAGGGCGCCTGGCGCGGCTGCGGAGGCCGGGGTGCACCCCCCGCCCCGTGCTGGTCTCCGCCTTGTGGTTTCCCAAAAGGACCGGTCTTTTTTTTTTTTTTCTGTCTTTTTCCCTTTTATGTAGAGCCGCACCCGCGGCATATGGAGGTTCCCAGGCTAGGGGTCTAACAGGAGCTGTAGCCGCCGGCCTTCACCACAGCCACAGCAACGCGGGATCCGAGCTGCGTCTGCAACCTACACCACAGCTCACGGCAACGCCGGATCCTTAACCCACTGAGCAAGGCCAGGGATCGAACCCGCAACCTCATGGTTCCTAGTTGGATTAGTTAACCACTGAGCCACAAAGGGAACTCCAAAAAAGGACCAGTCTTGAGGCTGCTGTGTGGTGGCCCAGGAGGGCTCAGGGAGGCAGGGCCGTGGGTCCTGCAGAGGGAAGCCCGCGTGGACTCGGGCCACCTGGAGTAACAGGCGAGAGAGGGAATGAGGGGTCTGGGAGCCAGACGGCCCCAGCTTCAAACCCTGCCTCCAGCCCCCACGCTCAGGGACACCTGAGCATGTGGGGTCTCCTCTTTATGCCTCAGTCTCCGTATCTGCAAAATGGACCTCCCCCCACCCCTGGGCTGATTAAGGCCAGGAGTGCAGGGGCGAGTCAAGCGAGCATCTTTCACGTGGCTGGACAGGCATTTGCTGCCCTTCCCAGGCTGGCCGCCTGCGGGTGGCTGGCAGGCATCTCGCCTTCCTGGGAAGCAGGCCGGCTGCCCCGTCCTCCCTCCCTCCTGCCGGAAGCCGGCGATGCTGCAGGCATCTCTTTAGCATTCTCTGACAGTCTCCCTCTCGTCCCTGCTCTCCTGACGGCTGACCCAGTTAACTCAAGGGAAATATCTGCACTTCTCCGTCTTTCCTTAGCCCTTCATTGCTCTGTTTCTGGGCCCAAAAAAGAAGAAAAATGATCGTGCGGGGACACCAGCATCAGGCAAGAGGAGAACTGCCCATTCTTCTACAAATGAGACAAGGTGAAAGGTCTATGTCGCTAAACTGCCAATGACCTTGAAGGTCGAGTTCCCAGAAGCAGGAGCAGACCCTCCTGCTCCCAGGGGCAGCCTTGTTTTCCCACGAGAATGTGCACTGCATCTTAAAGCAGGTTTTATTCCACCTTGTCATGTCTCTGCAGCAATGGTCTTTTCTATGCATTTTCATGGCGAATTACAACCCTTTAGTTCCACGTCGCCGCTGCGGGCTGGCCGACTGAGAGGCAGTCTGACGGCGGGGAGCTGGGCTCTCGCTGGGGCTGGGCCGTGTCTCTCTCACGCCCAGTTCATGGGTTGAAGCCGAAACGCCTAGTTCCTCAGAAGGTGACTGAATTTGGAGACAGGCTCTTTAAAAAGGTAAAAAGGTGAAATGAGGTCCCCGGGGCGGGCCCTGATCCCACAGGACCGGTGTCCTCATAAGAGATCAGGACACAGACATGCACAGAGGGGCGGCCGAGAGAAGACACAGGGAGGAGACGGCTGTCAACAAGCCAGAGGGGGGTCTCCCAAGAAACCAAGCCCAACGACACCTTGAGCTTCCAGAACGGTGAGAAGGTAAGTCTCCTGCTTGTTTGAGCAGCCCAGTGGGTGGTACTTCGGCCGGAGCAGACTAAGCCGGCTCTGCTCCGCATGGAGCGGGGTGGACACCAGGCGCAGGAGAGCGTCCCCAGGGGCGCCACCTGCAGGCTGCCTGTTGTCATTACCGTCACGATTCCGGCCCCTCCATCTCCCGTCCCGCCCTCTGCGCAGCGGAGCTGGGACCAGGCTGAGGGGCAGAGGCAGCATGTGCTTTCCTACAGCCCCGCAGCCATCGGGTCCCAAGGTCCCTCGTGAAAATGCATCACCATGGCCAAGTTAAGCGGTTTACGGGGTGTTGGGCACAGAGCCAAGGGCTTTCTACAACAACTGCCAGCGCGCGGGGAAGAAACTGAGGCCCAGAGGAGTTGAGACCTTGCGTCACCATTTTTTTTTTCTTTCCCCTGGCTGCACCCGGGGCATATGGAGGTTCCTGGGCCAGGGACTGAATCTGAGCTGGAGCTGCAACCTACGCTACAGCTGCAACAACGCTGGATCCTTAACCCCCTGGACAGAGGATCGAACTGGTGACTCCACAGAAACAAGCTGGATCATAAACCCACTGTGCCACAGTGGGAACTCCCTGTCATCATTTTTAACGGACAGAGCTGGGAATTGCTTTGACCGCAGGCAGTTTGGTGTCATTGCCTCTATGTTACAACTTGGTTTCCTTTACACACACACACACACACACACAAACACATTTTTTAAACTATAGTTGATTTACAAATTGTGCCAATTTCTGCTGTATTATTTTCTTTCTTAATGTGGAAATTTCTGGTAAGGAGAGGATGCCAGGGTGAGTCTGAGTAACCTCCTCCGTGACCCTGGGCGGTCTGGGCAGGGGTGGCTGTAGGTGCCACCATGATGATGCGCGGCACTGAGGATAAAGAGTGGTCAGCAGGTGACCCTGCCGGCAGGGGGCCCCCCACCCCCTCCCGCCCTCACTCAGAAAACAGGGAGCAACCTGCCCAGCCTCCTGCGAGTGTGGCTGCGGGGAAGGGAGCTCATTTGCTGGAAAGAGCACTGGGGATGAAGCCCAGGGATGGTGGCTGCAGTGGGGGAGCCTGGAGGGCTGCTTTCGAGGACTGTACAGTGAGCTGCCCTCAATCTTGTGTCCTTTCTCCTGGTAGCACATTTATGAACGTGAGTAAAGACGGGCAACCTCATGACCTATCTCTGCATGGTCCCATGAAGAAGAGACCAAAGTCAGATGCAAGTTCACCTCCAAAATTGCCTTTTTTTTTTTGTTTTTTCCCAGGGCCGCACTCGCGGGGTATGGAGGTTCCCAGGCTAGGTGTCTAATTGGAGCTACAGCTGCCGGCCGACACCACAGCCACAGCAATGCCAGATCCACGCCGCGTCTGCGAACTACACCACAGCTCACGGCAACACCAGATCCTTAACCCACTGAGCGAGGCCAGGGATCGAACCCACAACCTCATGGTTCCTAGTCGGATTTGTTAATCACTGAGCCCCGACAGGAACTCCAAAAATTGCATTGAAAAGTACTGCACATCTTTCCTAAACCCCTTCTACAAGAAAACAAAGGGCAGTTATATGCATAAAACAGAAAAGGCATTTTTTTTTTTTGCTTTTACTATGTATTTGTTTTTATTTTATTTTATTTATTTTTTTTGTCTTTTGCCTCTTTAGGGCTTCACCCCTGGCATATGGAGGTTCCCAGACTAGAGGTAGAATTGGAGTTGCAGCCACCGGTCTACACCACAGCCACAGTAACGCCAGATCCAAGCCATGCCTGCGACCTACACCACAGCTCATGGCAACGCCGAATCCTGAGCAAGGCCAAGGATCGAACCTGTGTTCTCATGGATATTAGTCAAGTTCGTTAACCACTGAGCCACGATGGGAACTCCTGTTTTCTTTTTTCCACTGTAGCTGATTTACAGGGCTCTGTCAATTTCCGCTGCACAGCAAAGTGACCCAGGCATACGTACATATATATATATCCTTTTTCTCACATTATCGTCCATCACAAGTGACTGGATATAGTTCCCTGTGCTGTACGGCAGGAGAGAAAAGTGTTCTAAAACCTCTGTCCTCTCCCTCTCAAAGCCCCCTGCCTACTGCACGTTCTCCACACCCACGTCCACGCCCACCGCACGCACATGCAGGTCCTCTGGCCTCGGGGTGGCGCTCATGCCCCACAGAGGCCATCTTTCCCAAGCACGGAAACGTCTCAGGGCTGAAGAAGCCGCAGAGCTGGACAGGGGTCCCGCCAGATCCCAGCAAGCCTGAGGGTGGCGCCGGGACCCCTAACCACAGCACCCAGCAAGTGCGACGCGGCAGCAAGACCCAACGGCAGGGTGTTGTTACTGTTTCTGTGAGTCATACCGTGTGATCAACCCCCAGTTAGATATGGCCTGGGGCACGTTTTCTCACACACACACACACACACACACACACACACACACCGGCTCGCTTTGCTGTTCTGTAATCTGCCCTTTCCAATTAACCCCACTGTGAGAAACATCTCCCATGAGCTTAACTTGAAGACGTTTCCCCCGCCACCTGGATTCAGTCCGCTTGAGCGGCCCTCGGCGTAGGCACGTGGGACGCTGCCCCGTGCTCTCTCATGGAAATAACCCTGGGCCAGCTCATCCCTCCTGAGTGCTTTAGCACATCTTAACTGCGTCCTCAGGGTCCGTCCCTAGGAGGGAAGTCACTGGGAACAAACACGGAAGCCTTCCTGTGCGCGTATTTAATTTGTCCTCCATCAGCACTCTACTGATTTTCCTTTTTTTGGGCCGCACCCGCGGGGCACGTGAAAGTTCCCAGGCCGGGAAGTGAACCTATGCCACCTGTGACCCACGCTGCAGCAGTGACAGCACTGGATCCTTAACCTACTGAGCCGCAAGGGAACTCCCAGTTTTCATTTTTGATGAACAAGTGGGAATTTCATCTCCAGGAGACTCAGGGTTTTTTTTTCTGGAAGGAATGCCACGTTCCCAGCCTCAGGCTCACGCTACATCCTGCTGGCTTCCGGCTCTCTGGGTCCCGGCTGGGGCACTCTGCCCAGCTGCCGTCTCCACGGGGGCAGGGGTCCCCTCTGTGAAGGTTACCTCACTTCTGATCTGGTCCTTGGCTGGCAGGGAGTCCTGTGGCATGGGCGACCCTCTCCCAGGGAGCTCGTCACTGTGAGTGATTTGGGAACAACACACACTTGACCAGGCCTGCTTTCCAAATCCTTTCCCTTGCTTTTTTTTGGTTCTTTGACTTCCAACCAGTTATTTCTGGGGATTTCCATGACAAAGCTCTGGAGAAGGGGCCATTCCTCCTCTGGGACACCAATAAAGCCAGGCCCTCTTATTTTAAATTAAAACTGTCAGCAGCTTCTCTCCGGCCGGCTCGGCGGACGGCCCCGCAGGCCTCTCTGTTCCCGGACCCCAGGGAAGCCCAGAGGAGCTCGCAGCTTCCAGCCTCCAGAGGCCTCCTGCTCGGCTGGGCGCTTCGGGTGGGAAACAGGGCGGGTGACCGTGATCCAGCGCGGCCCCTCTCTGAGTCTCTAGGTAGCCCTCCAGAAAGACTCACGAGAAAAGGGCAGAACCCACGGCGGGAGAGGGAGCGCGGTGCCCGGTGCCCCTCCCTGGGGAGGACCTGCAGCCCCAGCCCTCTTCCCCAACCCCACCCCACAGCGGACTCCTGAGACTGGGGTGCCAGGAGCTCCACAGCTCCTGGCTGACCGCGGCCGCATGCCCAGGTGACCTCCGTAGGCGCCCACTCCTCCCAGCACCTGCCAAGGCCAGACACCTTGTGCTGCGCTGGCTCCCTGCCCCCACCTCTTCAGAGGACGGGCCACACAGAATGCCAGGGACAGGTCTCAAGGCACCTCGAGACTCAGGTCCCTTTATTTACTTATTTATTTACTGACATGTGCAACGGCCCAGGGGTGTGGGACGGAAGCGGCTGAGAGTGGCGGCTGCCCGGAGGACCAGGGCTGGGGGCTGGGACAAAGCCACTGTGAAGCCCCGTGAATAAGCTCCAGAGACCTGAGGCACAGCAACTGGGCCCAGTCAACAAGACTGCACTGTATGCCTAAAACCGCCTTAGGAGGGCAGACCTCATGTCAAGTGTTCTTACAGCAACAAGAAGAAAACCTCATCCAGCAAAAGAGACTTTTCCCTTTAAGGTCAAGAGCCGATTTTTGTACACTTTAATACACACTTCATAAACCTGAGCAAAACACTTAAAAATTATTCATTGCTTTTCTCTCCCATTAGCTTGGATACTTTTAAAGTAATGACGTTGTTTAGTGTTCATGCTGTCTCTAAAGCGTTTTAATAACAACCACCACTAAGCCCACTAACAACCACCACTAAGAAGCCCACCAACAACCACCACTAAGCCCTCTAACAACCACCACTAAGAAGCCCACCAACAACCACCACTAAGCCCACTAACAACCACCACTAAGAAGCCCACGGCAGTGCTGGGGTCCATGCTTTGTGGGGGTGGTTCCTGAGGCTGCGCCAGGGCCCTGCTGCCAGCTCTGAAACCCATCGTGGCTTTCCCTTGGGCCAAACTTCACAGGGCCTGCTCCCTGAGACCGGAGGCCAGCGGGGTCAAGGCAGGCCTGCTCTGCCGGGACTCCCGGCCGACGGCTTGGGCAGGGGCCCCCGTGGTTGTGCTGCCCCTGCTTAGGGCAACAGCAGCTTAGGGCCTTTCCGAGCAGGCCTTTCCACCTAAGCCCGAGCCCTTTCTGGGCAGAAAACCAGGGCTAAGACAATTTTCTTAACTGCCTACCAGGGCCCTCTTGGTAGATCCTGTCACACCCACTTTATGGACGAGGAGGTGGGGACAGTGAGGACGGCTGCCCTGAGGCTGAGCTCCGCCTTTTCTGGCATGTTGTACCATGATTATTTCCTCACAGGCCATGGTGACAGGAAATACATCCTCAGAGGTTTAAAAAGGCACGTGGTTGTTTTCCCAGAATGTACGACATTCTGAACTTCATGAATTAGGGGACAGCTCTCACTTTAGACCTTTAGCTTGGAGAGCTCTGAAAACACACTCCTCCACACAAAACCACCCTCTGACTTTTGGTGACCGGTGCACCCCAGTCCTTTTGCTTTTAATGTGATAGGTCACAAGGGGCCACCTATTGACATGTCGGGGGAAAGTGGCCTACTGTCCCATAAATTACTGTCCTTGGTCAAAACTGGAAAATCTTATTTTTAATTTTTTGTCTTTTTAGGGCCACACCCGTGGCTTATGGAGGTTCCCAGGCTAGGGGTTGAATCGGAGCTACAGCTGCCGGCCTACACCACAGCCACAGCAATGCAGGATCCCAGCCCTGCATCTGTGACCTACATCACAGCTCACAGCAATGCCGGATCCTTAACCCCCTGAGCGAGGCCAGGGATGGAAACTGCATTCTCATGGATACTAGTGAGATTGGATTCTGATAAGCCATGATGGGAACTCCCAGAAAACCTTATTAATATGTGGCCAGTGGTGCAGAAGTGAGCCGCCACTCAGACCCCAGGCAGCAGATGCATTTTCTTTTCTTTTAGGGCCACACCTGACACATGGGTAAGTTCCCCAAGTAGGGGTCGAATCAGAGCTGCAGGTGCTGGCCTACGCCACAGCAACGCCAGATCCAAGCTACATCTGTGACCTAACCCGTAGCTGGCAGGCAAGGCAGGATCCTTAACCTAATAAGCGAGGCCAGGGATCAGACCCGCATCCTCACTGACACTAACCCACGGAGCTACAACCGGAGGTCCAGGAGGTGCATTTTCACCAAGTGCGACCCCACCCCCACACAGTTCCACACCACCCCCACGCCCCCAACCCTGCCCCCACCTCACACCCATCCCCAGGCACCTCCAGCCAGCAAAACACGTGGGGCGAGGACGGGTCAGATCCGCGAAGACGCCACTCTGACTCTAGAAGTATCCTTGGTTCAGCGCGGTAACCCGCGGGGCCTGGGGTCAAGGGGCCGCAGGCGTAGGGGTGGGGACTGGGCGGGCCCTGCGGCGCCGAGTGGGAGGGTCCCAGGGGATCTCCGGAGCGAGCAGGAGGTGCGAGTCCTGAAGCTCCGCCTTCAGCCGACGCACGTGTGACCGGTCATGGGCGTGGCTTCCGGCGGGGCGGTCCTCCCACCTGCGCGCCCCTCCCACCTGCACGCCCCCCCACCTGCGCGCCCCCACATCTGCGCGCCCCCGCCTCGCGCGCACGCACTGGCTCTTTAGCCTCCGGCCCGCGGCGCCCGCTCCCCCCTCCCCCGCCTGGCCCCTTTCCCGGAGGCGGATCGTCGCCGCCGCCCCGCGCCAGGCGTCCGCGTCCTCGGGGACAGCAGCTCTGGCGCCGAGGGATTGGGACCGGCCCGCCCCGGGGTCGGAGTGTGGATGCGGGACGCCCCGAGGGAGAGCCAGCCCTCGGCGCCCCCGGTGCCGCCCGCGAGCTCCCTACCCCCTCCACCGCCCTGCCCGCGGTTCATCGGAAGTCTGAGAAGCAGGTGACGTTGGGAGGGACTGGGTGGGAGCTCCCTTTAGCGACCCAGACCCTTCTGGAAGGCCAGCTATAAGCGGGGTCTTGGGAAGCATGGTGAATGGGGAGCAGCGGCCGCCTGGAGGGGTGCAGAGGAAAGAGCCCTGAAACCCCTGGGGACGGAATGGAGGTGGGTGCCTGCACCTGGGGGCTGGGAGGCATCGTCGAGGAGGGGCCTCACTTAAAAAGGTGAGCAAATCTGGCCTCCAGTGGGGCGCAGGCCATGGAGTCACTGGTTCCGGGGGGCGGGGGGCGTCAGAACCCCTCCCGAGCTCTTTCTGAGCACACACTGTCCCTTCCATGGCCGCGTGGTGCCTCCTCTTCCCCGCCCCGCGATGGCACCTCCTGTCGGAAATGATGGAACCCACCGGCGCTAGAGTTCTACCCGCTTCCACGCCCGACGGCCCACATCCTGGAAGAATGACGCTTCCCGAATTCAGGGACATCTTTTAATTGCAGACTACTCATCCACAGTCCGGTAAGGGGTTGGACGGAGCT
>PVHT021183553.1:887482-898801 GCA_004024745.2 Catagonus wagneri
GCCCCGCAGCCTTCGGAGCGGCCTACACGATGCCCTCCGGGCGCTTGCTCTTCCAGACCACCAGGGCAGTGGCGAGTAGGCTGACCAGGACGGGGACCACGATGAAGGCGCAGAGGACGCTGCCGGGCGGGTCCCGCAAGGCCCTGCCGGAGGCGGGGCAGTTTCTGAAGTACTGCTGATGGACGGCGAGGAAGAACTGGTCCACCGCCGAGTTCGGCCAGAAGCAGTCCAGCCTTTCCGCCACGTGCCTCGTGCAGTCTGAGAGCTCCTCATAGCTCCTGCGGAGGGAAAGCCGGTCGTCAGTCCCTGGTGGGCAGAGGACCAAGAGGGGGCTCGAGCCGGGGACTCTCCGCCCCACTCCCCACTGTGGCGAGCTCCCCGAAGCCCAGGCCCCGAGGCGGTGGCCCTGGTTCTAGAGACAGAGACCCGGATGCTCCTGTCGGGGCTCCCACGTGTCCCGCACCTGCCGAGACCCCAGACGCGGGTTCCAGGAGCTCCGATGCCACACCAAGGGCGGACTAGAAGGTGGACCAGCCACGTGGCTTCAGAAGGCAGCCTGGGACAAGCCCTCAGGGGTGGGCAAATCTGCGGACAGCCTCCTGGGCCCCTTGCTGTCCCCGTCACCCCATGCAGAGCTCCTGGCTTGGAAGCTCCCCAGGTGTCCACTGGACCCGCCTGGCGGCCTCCCGCGTGCCCCCCATCTTCCCACCCTCGCTGGAGTCTCCCCACACAGCACCGTCACCCCTCACTGCAGCGGGTTACAGATTTATTTTGTTGATTTGAGTGTAAACACCATGAGGGCAGGGATTTTTGCCTTTTTTTTGTCTTTTTAGGGCCGCACCTGCAGCATATGGAAGTTCCCAGGCAAGGGTTCGAATCGGAGCTGCAGCTGCCGGCCTACAGCACAGCCACGGTAACACCAGAGTCAAGCCGCACCTGTGACCTACACCACAGCTCACGGCAACACGGATCCTTAACCCCCTGACCAAGGCCAGGGATTGAACGCACGTCCATCCCGGACACTATGTTGGGTTCTTAACCCACTGGGCCACAGTGGGAACTCCAGAGCTTGTCCATCTTGTTCACCTCTGTCATCCCAGGTCAAAGACTACCTGGCACATGGTAAGAGGCAGTAAAATTTTTTTTTTTTTTGCCTTTTGTCATTTTAGGGTCGCACTCGCGGCATGTGGAGGTTCCCAGGCTAGGGGTCTAATCGGAGCTGTAGCCACTGGCCTACGCCACAGCCACAGCAACGCGGGATCCGAGCCGCGTCTGCGACCTACACCACAGCTCACGGCAACGCCGGATCATTGACCCACTGAGCAAGGCCAGGGATCGAACCCACAACCTCGTGGTTCCTAGTCGGAGTTGTTAACCACTGAGCCACAACGGGAACTCCTTTTTTTTTATGGCCACACCCACAGCATATGGAGGTTCCCAGGCTAGGGGTCTAATTGGAGCTGTAGCCACCGGCCTGCACCAGAGCCACAGCCGCAGCAACGTGGGATCCGAGCCACATCTGCGACCTGCATACACCACAGCTCACGGCAACACCAGATCCTTAACCCACTGAGTGAGACCAGGGATCGAACCCGCAACCTCATGGTTCCTAGTCGGATTCATTAACCACTGCGCCACAACGGGAACTCCAAGAATCAGTAAATTAAAAAAAAATTGTGATAAAATATCAATTACATACAATTTACCATTTCAACCATTTTTAACTGTACAGTCCACTGGCATTAAGTAATCTGCATTGTTGTGCAACCATCACCACCATCCATCTCCAGAACTGTTTCATTCCCAAAGAGAAAATGTCCCCAATAAACACCTCCCCTGCTCCCTCTAGTCCTTGGCAACCCCAGCTGCCTTCTGTCTCTAACATCCGACTGTTCCAGCTACTCCATATAAGTGGGCTCCTATGATCTTTGACCTTTTGTGGTTGGCTTACTTCACTGAGCACCATGTCCTCAAAGTGTCATCCATTTGTAGCCTGTGTCAGAATTTCTTTCCTTTTTAAGGCTAATATTCCGTTGCTAGTACACACTTCATTTTGTTTATTCATCAGTGGATATTTGGGTTACTTCCATGTTTTAGCTATTGTGACAAATGCTGCTGCTGTGAACATGGGTGCAAATACCTATTCAAGTCTCAGCAGGTTTTTTTTTTGTTTCTTTTGGGGTTTTTTTGCTATTTTTTTAGGGCCACGCCCGTGGCATATGGAGGTCCCCAGGCTAAGGGTCGAATTGGAGCTGTAGCCACTCCACAGCAATGTGGGATCCAAGCCACATCTGCAACCTACACCACAGCTCATGGCAACATCGGATCCTTAACCTGCTGAGCAAGGGCAGGGATTGAACCTGTGTCCTCATGGATGCTAGTCAGATTCGTTTAGGCTGAGCCACAGCAGGAACTCCATGTCTCAACTTTCAATTCTTTGGCTATGAAGCCAGAAGTGGAATTGCTGGATCATTTAAGTCTGTGCTTAATTTTTTGAGTAAATTATCTTTTAATAAAAGAAGACTCACTGTTGGAGGAAATTGAAATGTAGTTTCCAGGAGTTCCTGCTGGGGCGCCGTGGCTTAAGAATCCAGCTGCAGCAGCTTGTGTCACTGGAGCGGTGAGGGTGTGATCCCCAGCCTGGTGCAGTGGCTTGAAGGATCCAGCATTGCCACACAGGTCACAGCTGGGGCTCAGATTCAGTCCCCTGGCCTGGGAACTTCACATGCCATGAGTGCAGCCTTAAAAAAAACATGTAGTTTCCAGAAGTTGAGTCGCTTCTGCTTCTGCTCGGACTGGAGGAAGCTGCACAGTGTTGCTCCCACATGAAGAACAACAACAAACGCTGAGGAAACTACAAAATCATACCTTTTCTTGAGTCCGTTAGAGAACCGAGACTGCAAGGCAGCAAAGGGACTTGAGTTTCAGGGAGGAGCAAGGCAGGGACGGGCTCCCCAGGACAGTGCATTGAATAAGGTGCAGCTGCCGTAAAAACTACATGACAATGAACTGCCCAGGCTAAGCGTGGGCTGCAGGTCAGTCTGGAGCTTCTGGGGACCCAGATGCACTGGCAGTTCTGTGATTCCCCGCTCTTTCCCATGAGGCTCTGGTGCTGAGAAAGGTTAGTGGGGGGTTAGTGGCTGCTTGGAGCCAGGCACGAACACCACACGTTTCCCAGTTCTCACATAAGCAGCCACAGCCTTGGGACCCTAGAAAAAGAGCAGCTGATCACGAGGAACCGTAGCTGCAGCTGAACGGGCCCCAAGCCCTTCTCACTTTCCCGGACCCTCTTCTCCAGGAAGCAAAGCCTTGACTGAGGGAGGGGTGGCACAGCCCGTCAGCTCCAGGGCACAAGAAGACGCGCTGTGGCTGGGAGAAGGATGGGAAAAAGACTGTTCCCTGGGAGGGCAGCAGGAAATGTTCATGGACCTGGGATCCTGCGTCATACCAAACCGGGGTCTCCTGTCACTGTGGAGGGACAGGAGTCTTGCACCCAAGACCCTATAGATACAGGGCAGGGTCTGGCTGCCACCGAGAGGGGGAACAGGAATGTTGAGGCTGAGGGCATAGAGTCTTTCTACGCTGAGGCTGGACCAGCACACAAGGAACTGCTTCCTCTACACTCAGGACAAACCTGGCAAAGAAAACCAAGCAATAGTAACCTGCTGCAGGAAGGTGGACAGAGAGACCCACCCTGTGGCACAGGTGTGCAGGTGGCACGCACTGCACTGAGGAAAATTCTCTAGCCCCACCCTGAGTACAGGACAAAGGCAACACATTGCTTGAGATATTTGAGGCGGCCTGTAGTGCTCAGAGGAAACCATGGCAATGACAAGTCCCAAACCCAGTTCGATTCCTCACAAGATTGACTTAAACCCCACACTAACAGCCTGGAGAAGAGGCTCACCCATTTCCATATGCACATACTGTTTACCTCGACCTCTGCTATCCTGCACATGCACGTTCAGCATTCAGTACAACATGACGCACTGCCAAGAGATAAAGCAATCAACAGAATCAGATTCAGAGATGACCCAGCTATGGTAACTGCCACAAAGGGAATTTTAAAAAGGTTAATATGATAAAGGGTCTAGTTGAGGAGCTAGACAATAAGCATAAACAGAGAATTTCAGCAGAGAGATGGAAACTGTAAGAAAGTCAAAGAGAGGGGTTCCCATTGTGGCACAGTGGTTAACGAATCCGACTAGGAGCCATGAGGTTGTGGGTCTGATCCCTGGCCTTGCTCAGTGGATTAATGATCTGGCGTTGCGGTGAGCTGTGGTGTAAGTCACAGGCACAGCTCGGATCTGGTGTTGCTGTGGCTGTGGTTTAGGCTGGCAGCTGTAGCTCCAATTAGACCCCTAGCCTGGGAACCTCCATATGCCGCAGGTGCGGCCCTAAAAAGAAAAAAGAAAATAAAAGAAAAAAAAGAAAGTCAAAGAGAAACGCTTGGGGAGGGGGGAGGAAACTCCATGAGTATCAGAGAGTCCATCTTTGATGGGATCATCATCAGACTTGACATCTGAGGAAAGAATTAATTGAACTTGAAGACAGGTCAGTAGGAACTTGAAGATGGGTCAGTAGAAATTAACCATTCAAAAAAAGGAAAAGAAAAAAAAAACAAGGGCTGAGGTAAATTAACAGCATTATTAATGATATAAACTCCAATTTGTAATTTGAGTCCAAAAGAAGGAGAAGGAATGGGGCAGAAGAAATATTTAAGGAATAATGGTTAAGGATTTTCCAACAATAATGAGGTGTCAAATCCCAAATCTAAGAAGGCTAGAGACACCCAAACAAGACCAAAAAAGAAAAAGAAAAAAAGAGGAGTTCCCATCGTGGAGCAGTGGAAACAAATCTGACTAGGAACGTGAGGTTGCGGGTTTGATCCCTGGCCTCGCTCAGTGGGTTAAGGATCTGGTATTGCTGTGAGCTGTGGTGTAGATCACAGATGCGACTCAGATCCCGTGTTGCTGTGGCTGTGGTGCAGGCCGGCAGTTGTAGCTCTGATTTGACCCCCAGCCTGGGAACCTCCATATCATATGCCACGTGTGCAGCCCTAAAAAGCAAAAAGGAAAAGGAAAAATCTTCGAGTCATTCAGAACAATGATGGAACTACAGCAGACTTCATACTGAGACTATGCAAGCCAGGAGACAATGGTGGCGTTTTCAAGTACCAGTGGTGGGGTGCTGGGGGCACGAACTCCTGTCTGCCCAGAATCCTATACTCAGCAAAACTATCTTTTAAATATGAGCTTGAAATAAAGACCTTTTCAGAAAAAAGGAAGCTGAGAGAATCCATGGAAGACCTGTGCTATAAGAAATGTTAAAGAAAGTTCTTCAGTCCAAAAATATAACAGAAGGAATTTTGGACCCACACAAAGGAATGAAGAGCTGCATACACAGTACTGGTGAAGGTACAGGGAATATACTTGTCCTTAATTTTTGTCCAGGAAATGAGTAAATGGAGCAGAGTCCATAAATCAACATTGAGGAGACACTCAGGGAGGCCTTGAAAGGCTATGAGGAAAGGGTTGGGGCCTGTCCAGCGCCCACGCATCCCTCTGCCCCAGCCCCTATCATATGGTCTCTAAGTTGCTGGGTCACTGTTTATTTTTCTGCCCTGGCTGCCCTCTGGGTCACTACCCCAAGTGCACGGGGCACACAGCACCTCCCTCAGTCTAGGTGAGTGGCTAAAGTGGATGGCACAGCAGGCGGGAGAGAGGCGGCAGGGGCAGTGGAGGGTATGCAAGATCCGTGCCCACAGGAGTGTGTGGTTTTCCAAGTGAACAAGGACTCATGCTGCAAGTAGAAAACAGAAGTGGAAAAGCCACAGGAAGTCAGAACAGACTGGGACTCATTGCGAAAAAAAAAAAAAGAATTAGTTTTTATCAAGGGCCTATCACAAGGTTAGCACGTATGTGTCAGGGACTGTAAAAACCCTAAGTCCAGCCTTTTGAGCTGGTTGGTTTTCTTTCGCAATTTTTTTTTTAGCCAGAGCCTGCGGCAGCTTGCTTGAAAGCTCAGTTCCTACACCAGGGCTTTTGTTTTTTGTTTTTTTTTTTTGCCTTTTAGGGCTGCACCCGTGTCATATGGAGGTTCCCAGGCTAGGGGCTGAATTGGAGCTGCAGCCGCTGGCCTACACCACAGCCACAGTAACTCAGGATTTGAGCCACGTCTGTGACCTACACCACAGCTCACAGCAACACCAGATCCTTAATGCATTGAGCAATGCCAGGGATCGAACCCGTGTCCTCATGGATGCTAGTTGGGTTTGTTAGCTGCTAAGCCACAATAGGAACTCCATAGACCAGGGACTGAACCCAGGCCACAGCGGAAGTTGCCAGGTCCTAAGCATTAGGCCACCAGGGAACTCCCTTGAGCTGACTGTTGACCAACCACAGGGCGACGTGCTACGCACTCCAGTTCCAACAGCTGTCCCCTTCCCCACCTCAGACCCACCAAACCAGTGGGTGGTGTTCAGTGTTGCGCAGAGCCGGTGACAGACTGGCGACCCTAAAGCTTGCTCGCCTGAGGGGGACAGCTGAGACGTCCCCAGAAGGAGGTGCTGCCATCCCTGGGCTGGCCAGCCTGGGTGGGATGGAGTCCCTGGCCCAGGAAACGGTGACACCATGGACCCCACGCTGAGGCCATGCCGATCCTGAGCCTGTGGTGGGCTATTCTGGGACCAGCCACTGTCTCCTTGAAATATCCTTCCCGTCTGCAAAGCCATCGCAGCCTAAAAATATCTCCCAAGTACGGTCAGCTGCCCACTTCATTCTGTTTATTTATACAGAAGTGACAGCTGAGACCTTCAATAAATATCGTGAGCTCTGTCAGCGAGGGTATGATAAAACAATTCCCCTCAGAGTACACACATTCTTCTGGCCAAAAGATCACTGTTCTGACTGAAGGGGCCAAAATAACCATGACAAAATATTTCTGCTTTAACCCGCTATTTTCACTTCTCATGTAATGGAACAATCATCCTTTTTTGGCCGGGACTTTCTGTGCTGGGCGCCTGAGTGAACCTGGCTTGGAATGTTCTCGAACGCTGTGACGGGACTTTCCACTATGTCTGGGTCCCAAGTCAAGGCTTTGGCATGATTCATGAATGTTTACTTACTGACAAGGAGGTGCCCACTGACGCCCAAAGGGGCATCGTCTGCTCTGGGGACACCTAGGGTTGCTGTCGTTCCCCAACAGCCCTGACTGGCAGTGACAGGAAGGGTCTGGGTCTGGACCCTGATGCTTCCAGAACTGGGTGCAGACCCAGCTCCACCTCCCATCCTGAGTGATCCCAAGGGTCTCGCCCCACCTACCCAAGCCTCGGTCTCCTTATATTCAAATGAAGAGACAGGTACCCACCTGGCCGACCAAGTTAAACGAAATCAAGGGCCTCACATATAGCAGGTGTCCAGTACCTGGAGGTTTTCTCACTGCCTCTTCCCAACAACTGGCGGGTGGCCCCTTAAGTGTACATCTCGTTTATTTTTATTTTTTAGGGCTGGACCCACGGCATATGGAGGTTCCTAGGCTACAGGTCCAACCGGAGCTGCAGCTGCTGGCCTACACCACAGGCACAGCAACGTGGGATCCAAGCCACGTCGGTGACGTACACCAGAGCTCACGGCAACGCCGGATCCTTAACCCACTGAGCGAGGCCAGGGATCGAACCCTCATCTTCACAGACACTGTGCTGGGTTCTTAACCTACTGAGCCACAAGCAGAACTCCAAGTGTACATTTCCTGTTCTATAAACTCAAAAGTTGACCAGGTGATTGTGTCAAAGCCCTCAGAATAGCAAAGGAAGAACCACTATTTTGGGTGCCTTTCTCTGGACCAGTATTTGCCTGGAACAAATTCACATTTGGGAATTGTCCCACATTCCCCTGGGACAATTCACAACCTGGTGGCTTCCAGCAGCTTTAAATACCTGCTGGGAGGAAGGGACGCGGCACCACCTGGCGTCCTAGCAGCTACAGCAGGGCAGGGGAAGATGGCCGTTTGAGGCTGGCCCGAGGAGCCTGTCAGAATGCTAGGCTGACGTGGGGTGGGGCTTAGATAGATGGGGAGCTGTGTGGGTGGGCCCAAGACACAGACCCTCATGATGGTTTGGCTGCACGGTTCTGAAATACAAATGACTAATAAGTACCTGGAAAAACCTCACTTTTAAGGAAAAAAGAAGAAAACATCCAAATAATCCATTTTAAAGATGAGAAGACTCAGTGCTAGTCAAGGTATCACGAAATGGGGCAGGTGCTTGTATCATTACCAACAGAAGATAAATTGGTAAAAATTTCTTGAAAGGCAATTTGGCAACTATGTGCCAATAACTTCAAAATCATGGATGCCCTTTGACCCGTTCATTCTATTTCTGGGACTTACCCCAAGTTAATAACATCAAATGTAGACAAACGAATGTAAGATGTCCATTACAGATTTATAATTATGGAAAAGAGCAAACAATAGGACAGTGGTGAAAAAAATTGCTTATAAGAGACTCTGCTATATAGCTACTAAAATAATATTTGGGACGGAATTTTAAGATGTGGGAAAATATTTATGTTAAAATGCTGAACCAAAGAAGAGCAGATGAGACCAGGTGACACAATGTGGTTACTGCATTAAATGGTCCACGCGCTGGAGGGAGACCCCAGAGTGGAAGGAGGCGTTATCACCACTATGGGGCAGTGACATGAAGGGTTCTTATTTTCTCTGCTTTTTCTTTCACGCTTTCTACAAACATCATTGTTTGTCTAATTATATTTTTATTTTTAAAAATTTATTTATTTGGCTGTGGGCCCGGTAGGCTGTAAGTTCCCTGGGCCACGGATGGAACCTGCGCCACAGCAGTGTCAATGCTGGATCCTTAACTGGCTGAGCCACCAGGGAACTCCTCTAATTATATATTTTTTCCTTTCCACTCTCTCTCTCTCTCTTTTTTTTTTTTTTTTTTTTTTGTCTTTTTAGGGCCGCACCTTTGGCATATGGAAGTTCCCAGGCTAGGGGTCTAATCCGAGCTGCGGGTGCCAGTCACAGCCACAGCCACAGTCACTCGGGATCCCCGCCGCATCAGCGACCTACCCCAGTGTTTGCAGCAACGCCAGATCCTTAACCCACTGAGAGAGGTCAGGGATCGAACTGGACACCATGTGGGTTGAACCACAACGGGGTAATTATATTTTTAAACAGCTAATTTAGGAAAAAGGTCTGCAGAAAACCGGACATTGAGTCATTGCATTGGCAGCCATGGGGTGCTCCTTCCCGCATTTCGGGGGCGGCAGGAGGCCTTCCACGCAGGGGACTCACGTGCTGCTCTGAATCCCAAGTCGCTGGGAGAGGTGGGCGCGGAGGGGCGCTGCCAGCGGCTTGGCGGGCGCCCGCTGACCCGCAGGCCTCACCTCGCCGGGGGCGTGGCCAGAGGGCTGCGGGCCCCGCCCCCACTTGGGAGCCGGATCTGCAGGCCCCGCCCTCGCCGAGCCGGGCCCCGCCTGCCGCCTTTCTTCCTGCCACCCACTACCTCTTCCCCAGGGGCCACCACGGGGACACCCCCTCGCCCACCCTCTGCTTCCAGCACAGGGGGTTCTCCTCCAGCCGCTCCAGGAATGGAGGGAGCTCAGGGACCCCGCTCCCAGGGCCTGGGGACACTTGGCTGGCAGCCCTGCTACGGGCGGTAGCGCTGGAGGCTCGGCCCCTCCGAGGGAGGTAACCCGGGGGTTCCGAGGCTCACCCGCCAACTGACCCGCACCCCGCCTCCATTCCTGCTTCGCGAATGTTCCCAGGGCCTGGGCGGGCCAGCGGCTTTCCTCCACCCCTCGCCTGCTCTTGGGTCGGGGCTGCCTCCCGGGAGGAATGGATGTCCCCGCCGTCCCCGCAAGGATGCTTCGGGGATTAGATGCCAGTTCACACGGTGCCGGGACGCGGGGGCAGGGAGGGCCCTGCGGGTAGGTGGGGGCGCGGGGGTGGGCTCCGAGGGCAGGACCCCCTTTAGCACCCATCCCCACCGGCTCTGCGCCCCAGATGCCTAAGGCTCCCAGGCTCCCAGGTTCTCAGACTTCCAAGCCTCCTTGCAGGAAAGGCGAGGCCACCAGATGGCGCCCCCTTCTTGGGGACCTTCTCTCTTTGGTCCCTCCTCCCAGAACCCATTCCCTTGGGACTTCCTCTTCCCGCCCCTCGAAGTCAGCTACCCCCCCTCTTCGGGCTCCTTTTGGGTTCGTGCACCTTCTCCCTCCATCGCAGCTTGGCCGCAGGCCCACGCAGCTCCCCCTGCCCTTCCCTTCGGGTGAGCGGAGTCCAAGCTCTGTGGCGCTCAAGGTTTATTACAACTTACATTTCTTTAAAATTAAAAAAAAAAACAAAACCCTATAGTTGATTTACAGTGTCAGTTTCTGCTGTGCAGAGTAGTGACCCAGGCACACACATATATGCACCTTCTTTTTCTCCTAGCGTCTCCTATCGCGTCTACCACCGTGATTGGTTATGGCTCCCGGTGCTGCCCAGCAGGACCTCCTTGCTCATCCGTTCTAAATGGAGTAGTTTGCATCTACTGACCCCAAAGTCCCCGTCCATCCCACTCCCTCCCCCTCCCCCTTGGCAACCACAAGTCTCTTCTCCATGTCTGTGATAACTCACATTTCTAATGCCAGCTTCCACTTCTTTCCTGGGGCCTGGGCATCTCTGCACCCATTTTTCTCCCCCCACCCAGCTTAGTTAGGGCAGCCCCATCCCCTGCTTTCCTCTCCTCTGCATCCCTGGCTTAGTCCACCATCGGCTCTCCCTGCCACAGCCTTGCCTCTGCCCTCCCCCTCCCCTCCCCAAGCCTGGCTTCCTGCCTTCAGCGCTTCCTGCTGCACCTGCACTGGATTCAAAAGCCCTTGTGTGGCCCCCACTTCTCCACTGTCAGCTGTGCCCCTCCTTCTCACTGGCCACACCTGGCTCAAGTTCCTGCCTCCGGACCTTTGCACACGCTGCACTTTCCACTTGGAAGCCTCTTAACTCGTCTTCACAAGGCCAACATCTGCTTATCCCTAGAATGTCACTTCCTCATACAGGTCTTGTCTGATGCTTCAGCCTCAGCTGGAACCCCAGAAAAGTTGGGTTTGCCTTCGTGGTTGTGTCTTACTTTGTACTTTAACGCATGTGATGACTCACTCACTGTTAGTCTCAACAGCTAGACGGCGAAAGTCACGAGGGCAAGGAAAGTGAAGGAAGAAAACAAAGTCCCACTCATCCTGTTCACAGCAGTCAGCCCAGCAAGTGAAATAAAAGCAGAAGGAGGAGAGGGAGTCAGATCTGCCTGGAGATGCGTGGGGACAG
>PVHT021183553.1:899801-984138 GCA_004024745.2 Catagonus wagneri
CTTACTTTGTACTTTAACGCATGTGATGACTCACTCACTGTTAGTCTCAACAGCTAGACGGCGAAAGTCACGAGGGCAAGGAAAGTGAAGGAAGAAAACAAAGTCCCACTCATCCTGTTCACAGCAGTCAGCCCAGCAAGTGAAATAAAAGCAGAAGGAGGAGAGGGAGTCAGATCTGCCTGGAGATGCGTGGGGACAGCAGGAATGTTGGTTCCAGAAATAGCACGAGCCAGCACCAGAGGCAGTAGATGGGAAGAGAGGGGCATTTCCCACTGAGAAAAGTGTTACCATAACTTCATAGGATACCGCGGGAGTACACACGGCAGAATCAACAAAATCTTCCTGGAAGGGACTGTTAACACACCTCTCCAGGTTAAGTGAATAGAAGCTAGTGTACCGATGAAAAATAGTTAATAAGCCTGATCAGTGACCATAGGATGAAGGTTCCATCCTACAGAGGCAGCCAAGAAAAACTTGACAGGCTCTCAAAGCGAAGATTTAAGCCACTATTCTTTGACTATAACATTAGAAACTAGAAATTGGTAAGAAAAAGGATAAATTCAAAAAATCAAATCCTTAGAAATGAAAGAGCACTCCTAATTTGATGGCCAAACAGGATTTAAAAATTCAATTATAGGCTTTAAAAAAAAAGGCAGCAATGCATGTAAAAATCAATGAAATAGAGGCAAAACTAAATTCTGAGAAAAATCCACAGCTATAAGTTATTACTAAAGAAAAATAAATGAAGAATCTAAATCAAGACTTTTTTTTTAGGAGTTCCCTTCGTGGCACAGTGGAAACGAATCCGACTAGGAACCATGAGGTTGTGGGTTCGACCCCTGGCCTTGCTCAGTGGGTTTAAGGATCTGGCGTTGCCGTAAGCTGTGGTGTAGGTCGCTGACGCGGCTCGGGTGTGGCATTGCTGTGGCTGTGGCCTGGGCCGGTGGCTACAGTTCCGATTCGACCCCTAGCCTGGGAACTACCATATGCCGCGGGTGTGACCCTAAAAAGACAAAAAAAGAAAAAAGACTTTTTTTAAAAAAGAACCACAAAATAAATCTTTCCAAAGGGTAAATAATTTAAGTGCGTTAATATGTATTAAAAACCAATATTTATTGATATTAAAAAAATGAATAGGTGGATTCAACAGCTGATTCTTTAGAATAATAGCTACAATGAAACAGTCACATTTCTGGATAGTCTAATTGAGAAGAAAAGGAGAGAAACCACCACTATTCAAAACCACAGATAAAAGATTAGAAAAAGTATCAGAGATTAACATGGAAAATATGTATATATGTTAAAACTGGAAAATCTTTGATGACTTGGGATGCTTTCTGAGAAACTGTAAACTATCAAATCCTGACTTAAAAAACAGAAAATCTGAGAAGAAAAACCAGAAAAAAGTTTTAAAGAATTACTTTCACAAAAAGCGCTAGACCCATGCAATTCTTCAAGTTCCTTTTTTCTCTGCCTGCGCCCATAGCACACAGAAGTTCCGGGTCAGGAATTTAACCCCTGCCACAGCAGCTGCGTGAGCCACAGCAGTGACAGTGCCAGGTCTTTAACCCACTGAGTCACCGAGGAACTCCTTCAAATTCTTAAGATCACAGCGAAGATGTCAAGCTTCCCAGTTTGAAAAAGTTAACAGAACCCTGATCCCAAACCTCTTAAGACAGCCCGTACACGTGCCTCAGGACGCGCATGCACAAGCAACAGATGGCCTTCGCTTTCATTTATAAATAGACACAGAAGTCCTATTTAAAACGCCAGCAATTAGAAGCTAGCCGTATAGTATAGGGTCTTTAAAGTCGGTTTGTTTCAGGAATGCTTTAATGCCACTGCTATAAAATCACTTTGATTTGTCAAAGGAAAATAATATACAGTCATTTCCATGCATGTCAACAAGGCATTCGATAAAATTGGACATTCATTTATTTATTTCTTCTTTCCTCCCTCCCCTCCCTCCTTCCTTTCTCTCTGGCCGCACCAGTGGCACATGGAAGTTCCTGGGCTAGGGGCTGAATCAGAGCTGCAGCTTCGGTCTATGCTGCAGCTGCAGTCTACGCCACAGCCACAGCAGCACTGGATCCGAGCCACATCTGTGATCCAGGCCACAGCTGTGATCCAGGCCACAGCTTTGTAGCAACGTGGGATCCTCAGCCCACTGAGTGAGGCAAGGGATCGAGCCCACATCCTCACGAAGACAACATGGGGTCCTTAACCGGCTGAGCCACAATGGGAACTCCTGAACATTCATTTCTGATTAAAAAAAACCCAACCTTGTGGAGCACAAGTTCTCAATGTGATAAAAATCTCTCAAACCAACAGCAAATACCACGTTTATTGCTAGAACCCTACAGGCCTTTTCATTGCAATCAGGATTCCGGTTATTTAAATTTTTAGGTGGCTAGGTCTCTCTTCTCCCTTATGGTTTCTGCCTTTGGTGTCAAGGCGTCCACCCAAGCCTTCAGAAACGGTCTCCTCAGAGCCTTTCCAAAGCGGGGAGGGGTGGCTGCTCACGAGGCTGCTTCCTCTGGTGACAAGCCAGAGGGAGGCCTGGCCTACGTCAGGCTCAGAGCGAGCATGCCAGACCAGCTCATCTGTGCAAAGGGGTTCCCACAGTCTGGAGGGGCTGAGTGGCCCTCAGGGAAGACAGCCACGCCCACGTGGGCACTATTCCCACCACCCATGGTGGGCACGTGCCAGCTGCCACAGGACAGGGCATTTTTTGTTTTCCTTGATACTGCAGGGAGCCTATAAGGGAGTCTTGTTAACTGTGTGATTAAAATCATTTCACTTTAGGAGTTCCCGTTGTGGCTCAGAGGGTTAAGAACCGGACATAGTCTCTGTGAGGATGTGGGTTTGATCCCTGGTCTCGCTCACTGGGTTAAGGATCCGGTGTTGCCACAAGTTGCAGTGTACGCTGCAGCTGTGGGTCAGATCCGGCGCTGCTACAGCGTAGGCCATCAGCTGCAGCGCCAGTTCCACCTGTAGCCCAGGGAACTTCCATATGCTGCAGGTGTGGCCCTAAAAATAAAAATAAAATAAAGAACAACACCAAAAAAAAAAAAAATTCAGTACCCTGGCATTGCCTGGGCCCGTGTGCTGGGCCGGGGGGACTCCGGCCTCCCCATCCCACATCCCCGGGGCTTGCGGTGGGACAGGGGAGGGGCAGGTACAGTCAAGCCCAGCTGGGAAAGTCAAAGGGGACCAAGTGGCAGGAGGCACCGTGCAGTCCTGCTGGCCCGGGGTCAGTCGACCCACCGCTGCCTCGATGGAAACCAGCGTGACCGCTGCGTGCAGATGCACACCTGCAGGGGATGCTTCTGACCACAGTGTATGTTGCAGAACTTCTGACTGGGGGCAGAAAACCCGGTTTCCCCAGGGAACACTGGGAACTGCCAGCTCCATCCCTGCCCAAGAATGACAGCACTCGTGAGCACGCGCCGAGGTTCCCACCAAGAGCCTTGGGTCAATAAATAAAGAGAATGCGGCAGGTTTCATACAAGCCTGCTGAACGTCAGAGGCCAATCCCCTCCCCCACTGCCGGGACCAGCTCCCCGGCTAAGGGGCGCCTCCCCAGCCGTGGGCCCTGGCTGGGCCAGGTGGGCACTCGCCATCCGCTCAGAAAACAAATGGTATGACCACAGTGGAGAAAAGAATGGAGTTCCTATTATGGCTCAGCGGTTAAGAACCTGACAGTGTCCATGGGGATGCGGGTTCAATCCCTGGCCTCACTCAGCGGGTTAAGGATCCAGCATTGCTGTGGCTGCGGCCTAGGCTGGCAGCTGCTGCTTCAATTCGACCGCTAGCCTGGGAACCTCCATATGCCATAGGTCATAAAAGGAAAAAAGAAAAAAAAAAGCAGAGGGAAAAAAGCTCCCTGGTGGGGTTCAGGCAAGAAGAGGAAGACAATGGACATGGGCCGGAAACACTCCAGTGCATCTGGAGGTGGCGGCGGCTGAACAGCAGTGGGGGCAGGTGCTCGGCGGTGACAGAGGGGCCCTCGCCCTCTTTGTCCCCGCTCTCGCCTTCCCGCTCCCACCCTGGGTCTTTGCTTCAGCCTCTTTTGTTTTCTAAGCCTCTCTCCTGGCCCAGAGCCGCCCGGCTGACCCTCCCCGGAGACACCCCAAGGAACGTGCCGGCTCCAGTCCCGGGGTCAGTTTGGAATCTGCCGCGCAGAAGGCGCCCCACTCAGCTAGCGGCCCTGTCCCCACAGACAGGCCCCAAGGGGCCTCAGGAAGCCAGGGCTCCTGATGGCGCGTCCCGGGCCCACCTTCCCCTAGAACTCCAGGGCTCCTGATGGCGCGTCCCCGGCCCACCTTCCCCTAGAACTCCAGGGCTCCTGATGGCGCGTCCCCCGGCCCACCTTCCCCTAGAACTCCAGGGCTCCTGATGGCGCATCCCCGGCCCACCTTCCCCTAGAACTCCAGGGCTCCTGATGGCGCGTCCCCGGCCCACCTTCCCCTAGAACTCTGATTCGTTCTCTACCCACCTCCCTAGAACCCGCAGCCTGAGACACTCGGGGAGCGCCTGGCCTCTGGGGTTTGAACCCGTCTCCTCTCCACGCTCGTTTCTTTCTCTCAGGACCCTCTCAGGAATGACCCACTCCAGGGCCCTCAGGCTGGGAGCAGATTGCCAGCTCCTTTCTCCCTGCCCGGCCTCTGCAGCGGGGAGGCCAGAGAGCTGTCGTCCGGCCGCTGCCCCCAGCCACCCCCGGCAGATGTCTTTCTCCAGCTCAGTACTGGGGTCTCGAACTTTGGGCCCCCGTGCCCCCAGCCTGCACCTGCCCCATCCCTCTTCACGTGTGCAGCTGCCTGTCTGCTGTCCCACTTCCTCCCCAGACTGTGACCCCAGGGAGGGAGGGCATAGCCGGTCGGCGTCCTGCTCTACCCCCGGCGCAGGTGCACAGTAGGGCGCAGGTGCACAGTAGGGCACAGGTGCACAGGAGGGCTCGGGTGCACAGGAGGGCTCGGGTGCACAGGAGGGCGCGGGTGCAGAGGAGGGCGCGGGTGCGCAGCAGGGCGCGGGTGCGCAGGAGGGCTCGGGTGCGCAGGAGGGCTCGGGTGCGCAGCAGGGCGCGGGTGCGCAGGAGGGCTCGGGTGCGCAGGAGGGCGCGGGTGCGCAGTAGGGCTCGGGTGCGCAGTAGGGCACGGGTGTGCAGGAGGGCACGGGTGCGCAGGAGGGCTCGGGTGCACAGGAGGGCGCAGGTGCACAGGAGGGCACGGGTGCGCAGGAGGGCTCGGGTGCACAGTAGGGCACAGGTGCATAGTAGGGCTCAACGCACAACAGTCAGTGGATGACGAGGCTGACGTGTCTGCGACTCCGGGAGCCACACGTTCCTGAGCCTGGGCAGGGAGGGGGGGGGAGTCGGAGGTCACCGTCCCTTCCAGCCTGGGCTGCTCAGGGCCAGTGTGGGCAGAGGAGCGCCGGGGACAACTGCGGTCCCTAATTGGATATGGGGTCTCAGCGGGCAGTCCCAGGGCACCCGCACACACACCTCTCAGAAGCACAGTCCAGTCCTTACGTTCAGAGCCCCAAGTGTCCCCGTGCAGCCCCGCAGCCCGGCCCTCCGAGCCCGTAAGTGGGAGCTGCACTTTGGAGGAGCGGGGAACGCCCACATTCTTCAGCTCACCGTCCAGGCCGCTCAGTCAGGGACACCAGAAGCAATGTGTGCGGTCACCTGGGGGCCAGACGCAGCGGAGGAGGGGCTGTGCGGGGCCCTGTGTGGGGTGGGGAGGGGGTCCCCCCTCCAGGAGGCCGTGTGGCTTGGGCAGAGGGGCACCAGCTGGATTTCAGCCTCCGTCTCAGCTAGCCCTCCGTGCAGCTGCTGCGTGTCCTTGGGCAAAAGACTCGGCGTCTCTGAGTTGTGGTATCTCCATCCGGCCCGGGGCGAGATGGAGGCGAGGGAGCCGATGCACGTGGGCGTGGGGGTGGGGGTGGGCCGGGGGTGCACCCCCCACTGCCAGAGGGAAAAGCCCCCGACCGAGGCGACTGCTCTCAACTGAGGACACCAATGTTTTCTTGGGTTTCTGGAAAATTTCAGCATGTGTTTGGTGGACCACCCACCGGGCGGCTCTTGACCCGTCCCTGGTGTCCCGAGCTCGGCACCGGTCAGGCACTGCATCTGCCCCCTCTCCAGGGTCTGCAGACAGAGCAGCAGCCCCTTGCCGGCCTCGGGGCTCCTCAGGCAGGTGCGGCTGCGGACACACCCACGGCAGAGGATCGGGCTGGGGCAGAGGGACTGCCGGGCACCCTGCTGGGGGTCAGGTTCCAGGCACCCAAGGCTGCAGGGACCAGGGAGACGGGCACCAGACCAGGTGGGCAGAGCTCACCCCATTGCCTCTCCAGACGCCCTGATGCGGCTGGGCCTGGTCCCACACCCACAGGTGGTTCTGGGCTCCTGTGGGGAGCTCGTGCGTGCTGGGCCCCGGGCCCCCCAGGCCCCCGACCCCCGGTGACGGACACCCCGTAACTGAGGGGAAGCTGTGGGCCTGCAGAGGAGGAACCGCTTAGGCTGGGGTAGGCGCCACACGCTCTGGCCGGCTGTGGGCTCCGAGGGCAGCCCCCGGCCCCGGCCCGCTGCCCCCGGCCCGTCGCCCCCCACAACAGTGAAGGGCCCGGCCCCTGCTGCTCAGAGGGCAGGACACACTGAGGCTTGTTTACTCCTCGAGGGAGCCGGGGAGGTGACGGTGCAAGTGGCCGGAGGTGGCAGGGGGGTGGCTGGCCCAGGGGTCTGCTTCGGGGTTTGCTTGGCTCCTCCACGTAGGCCGCTCTCCCCCGGCCCCAGGAGCCCCTCTCGGGGGGCAGGTACCCTGGCCGCCCCCAGCTCCCAGCCCGGGTGGGGCCCAGCCTCCTCAGCCTCGTCCCCGCTTCTGCTTCCACTCCGGGCAGGAAGGGTTCTGGGCGCCTCGGCCAGGCCGCGAGCGACGGCTGTCTAAACCCACTCTGGCCCCGCGGGGGCCCCGTGGGCGGCGGGCACGATGGCTCCTTGGAACGGGCGGGCGGGGGCCAGGCTGCGGGAGGCCCGTGGAGATGAAGCCGCGGCTTCCAGAGTCAGGGGTGTCCTCCGAGGGCCCAGAGGTGGGGCGTGACTGTGCCCAGGGGTCCTGCCCGGGGGTCTGACGACACAGGGAGCTGTGTCCACGGTGGGCCTTGACCTGCTGGAACCCGGGGGTATCCCGGGACCCCCCTGCAGACACACAGGGCTGGCGGGGCGACGTCACCAGCTGGCCGCGCCCGGGCCTGCCAGGGCCCCAGGGCTCCCACTCTGGGAGGACATGGGTGTCCACGTGTGTCCGAGTCCCAGGATTAAGCAGGACAGCGTCACACTGTGTCTGCACACTAACCCCTGGGGACACTCCCCTTGTGAAGCAGCCCGGTGGCTGGAAGAAAGGGCTTCTCCATCCGTCCACCCTCGGCCCCGCCATCAGCCCTGTGCCAAGCACCGCCCTCGCCCGCCCCGCCCAAGAAAGCCTTTGTCGCCCTGATGCCACTGGATTCTGCAGGAACCCCTGGGAGCTCCCAAAGCCCTAAAGCTCCCACCCTTCCCCCCCAGCAGCCCCCCCCGTGTACCGGCTTCACCCCCCCAACGTCCCCCCGCTTGCTGCCTCTGTCCAGGTGCCCCTTCTCTCTGTGCCCCTCCTGCCACTCTGTCCTACCTCGTTCGGAGCTCAGGGCAACACCAAGTGGGAGGGGCCGGGGCGGGGCAGGGCCGTGGGATGTTCTACTCCATGGGACACCGACCAGCGGTGGACTCTGAGCACTGAGCCTCAGTGCTTCCACCTTTAAAATGGGTACAGTGGTCCCGTGCTCACCGTGGGGGGGCGTGAGGCCCCCGCCGTAAGCAGGAGGCAGTCGTGAAGCCAGGAGCCCCCACCCCGACCCCGGCTGACCACTACACACCCACGCTGGCCCTCGGTGGCCTTACAGCTGCGGGGGAGCCTCTGGACCGGAGGCCCCGTGCGGGCAGGCACGGAGTGGGCGCGGGGGAGGGGAGGAAGGAATCTTGGCCTCTGTCTCCCTCCCGAGTTGATGGGCCCCTGAGACCTGCCAGCAGGTGGGACATTCACGTGGGCCTCGGCCTCGGCCTGGCCCAGGAGGAGCGGTCAGGAAGTGCAGACACCAGGCTTGCGGGAGGGGAACACAAAGAAATGACCCATCCCGGAAAGCACGCCAGCGTCAGGGCGGCCACGCTGGCACGGTGGGCAGCCGGCAGCCCCCAGGGTCCCAGGAAGGTGACCTCTGGGCAGGGGGGCGCTCTCCCGGGCCAGCTCACCGTACCACCGGGACAGGGACAGCGGCGGCGGCTTCTCCACACCCTGACAGTTTCTCGTCCTGCCCTTGGCCGGGCAGAAGGCCATGCCAGCTGGTGGGGTGGTCGCTCCCCAGGCTCCTGCAGGTGCCCTCGACACTCGGGCAGCGCTGGAGCTGGGGCCTACTGTCGGGCTCACCCTGGGGAAGAGTGGGGGCTCCCGAGCAGCCGGGGTGCTGGGAGATGCGGCCGAGGCCCAAAGCTGGAATCCACGGGGTTGTGGCTCCAGGAGGGGACAGGAGCTGCCTCCGCTCCTGCGAGTCCTCAGCAAACAGCTGCCGAGTCGATTAAATATCATCGCACCAAGGTCACCTGACTTCTTAAAGGAGAAGAACCACAACCAAAGGCAGGTAGGAGCAGGCCACCCTGGCCCCCCGCCTGGCGACACTGCGTCCCACCTCCCTGGGGCCGCTGGCACCCCAGCAAGGACGAAGCTCCCAGCCACATCCGCAGGGGCTTCTTTGTGAGCCCAGATCAACCCGGGACGCAGGCCTGGACCAGGAGCAGCCCCAGCACATGAAGGGGCCTGAGTGCCATGGGGACCCTGCAGACCCACCTGGCTTCTGGGGGGGGGGCCTCAAAACTCCCCCACCTGCTTTGGGACCAACTGGAGAGGGGGTGTCAGCCACCAGAGCTGCCGGTTAGCTCACGTCCTCAGGGCTCCCAGCTGCCCAGGGCCTGAGGATGTGTTTTCCTGAGAGCTGCCCCCAGGCAGTCCCAGTGTGGTGACAGGGGCTCTGGCCTCACGTCCTATCTGCCCTCTGCCTTTACTGTCTCTCTCTGGTCCTCTGGTTCGAGCACCCTGCAAACAGCCATGCTGGAAAGGAGTTCATATTTAAAAGCTAAACCAAGATCTGTCCTGCCTTTTCTGATAACATAATGAAAACCCTGCAACAATGGAACGACAGCGACAAGGACTTCAGAAAACAAGGTGTTCTCTGTAGACTTATTACCCTGTCAAGCTGTCACTCACATACAGGCAGCAAAGAGCTCCTTGGAAATTTTGGAATTCGGAGGAGGTACTAATCACGTGGCTTAATTCTAGGCTTTACTTCAAATTGTTGCCTAAATTCAAAAGATGCATGTGAAAAAAAACATAAAAGATGCGTGTAAGGGGAAGGGTGATGTTAAAAATAATGATGTGTTTGAGTCAGTGACCTGCCTGCACAGATACGCAGCCACAGATACAGATGAGGAACTATCAGACCAAGAGTTATTACTGATAAAAATCGGAACAATGAAGAGTCCCCCCCCCGCAAAAAAAAAAACAAACCCAAAATAGGGGCAGAAAGAAAGAAGCAGGCTTTAGAACACTAGCTGCAATCAGTGAGGACAGGCAGGGGGGATGAGATAGACAGGTGGACAGACAGGTAGACAGCGAGATGGATGGGCACGTGGACAGACAGGTAAGGAGGTAGAAAGATAGACGACAGATAGACAGACAGATGGATAGACAGACAGGTAGGTAGGTAGGTATATAGACAGACAGACAGACAGATACCCACATGTAGAGACAGACAGATGGACGGACAGACAGACAGGTAGATAGATAGGTGTGGAAGAAACCGCAGAGACTCCTGTCCTCTTATCAAGCGGAAGCCAGAGTCGGTGGTTTGATAACATAAGACAGTCAGCACAGGAATAAGAACGTCTGTGCTCCATGTCTCATGGCTGGTGAGTGTAAAATAGCTTGTCCAGACTTCAACCTCATTTAAAAGGTAAAAGAAAATAATCGCGTTTTCAACCATAGGAAGGAGAGAAAAAAATCAGCAACAACAAGTGGAGTGTCCGAATATAGGACAAAAATGACAAATTTGACATAATCTTCTTCTACAAGGCTTGTCACTCCCCAGATGGAAAAATAAAATCCAGCCATAAGCTCTTTGCAAGAGAGGTAATAGAAACAGAATTATGTTGGAGAACAGGAGACCTAGCTATAGGTAAACTCCAAGTAGTTGCAATATTAGGATTTCGGTGTTAATATGAGGCTAATAGTCATTTAAAGCAAAAAGTATAAAATGTGATGAGGGGAGATATAATGATATTTCATGGGTTTTTTTTTTGTTGTTGTTTGCTTGGTTGGTTTGTTTTGCTTTTTAGGGCTGCACCTGCGGCATATGGAAGTTCCCAGGTTAGGGGTCGAATAGGAGCTGTAGTGGCCGGCCTAACCACAGCCACAGCAACGCCAGATCCCAGTGGCATCCGTGACCTACACCACAGCTCACGGCAACACTGGATCTGTAACCAACTGAGTAAAGTCAGGGATTGAACCCTCGTCCTCATGGATACTAGTCGGGTTTGTTACTGCTTAGCCACAAAGGGAACTCATATTTCCTGTTTGATAAGGCAGAATAATGCCATAAAACAGCAAAACATGGACCTAAGACCTGCCAGAAACACAAAACAGAAACAATCACAGTATGATTAGACTGGGAGAATCTCACGTCCCACTACCAAGCCCACTGAAGTCCAGAAACACACGAAGGGGCTGGATAACACAACACAGAACTGACGACTGTTTTGATGGGAATCAAACAGAATGCACAGAACATGCCTCATTCTCAAGGATGCGTGGTGTTCACAGAAGGCCATCGTATACTAGATCTCAAAGAAAATCTCAAGAAAAATCCAAGAGCAGAAACAGTCCACACCTCATTCTCTCACTACATCAAGAAGAGATTAAGAAACAAACTGTGGTGCAGTGAGTTAAGAATCTGACTGCACACTGGAAACGATGACTGGTCACTTATGATGCAGCATGACAATGTGAGAAAAAAATGTATACATGCATGTGTGACTGGGTCACCTTGCTGTGCAGGAGAAAACTGACAGAACTCTGTAAACCAGCTATAATGGAAAAAATAAAAATCATTAAAAAAAAAAAAGAAAGAAAGAATCTGACTGCAGTGGCTTGTGTCGCTGAGGAAGTGTGGGTTCTGTCCCCAGCCTGGTGCAGTGGGTTAAAGGATCCGGTGTTGCCACAGCTGAGACTCGGATTCAAACCCTGGCCTGGGACCTGGGACCCTCCATATGAGACAGATGCAGCCATGACATTAAAAAAAAGAAAAAAGAACCAAACAGAAACAAAACATATGAGAGTTAAAATATACCGCCTAAGGAGAAAACTGTCTGCAGAAGGCTATTAAGAAAATGCTTGTCTATAAAGAAAAAAGCGTGGAAAAACAGATATACCAAAATCTACAGAAAGGGATGAAGGAGGTCCTTAGGGAAAAGCATCACAGGTTTAAATGCCTTTATTATGTTTAAAAAAAAAAAGAAATGATGAACTAAACATCTAAATGATATCTTCAGAAAGAAGCATTTTTTTTTTTTTTTAAAGAGGAAAGAGTGAATGCTAAGAGTTGATGCCAAAAAGTTCAAAAACACATTCTGGGAGTTCCTGCTGTGGCATATAGCGGGTTAGGAATCTGACTGCAGTGGCTCGGGTAGCCATGGAGGCGAGGGTTCTACCCTCAGTCTGATGCAGTGGGTTGAGGGTCCGGGATCTCTGCAGCTGCTGCTCTGATTCAGTCTCCGGCCCAGGAACCTCCATACGCCTCAAGTGCAGTCAAAACAAACAAAAACATTCTTTGAAAACCTAGCCTATTCTCTAGACACTATAAAAATGCGCACCTTAATGAAAAAGTGGGGCTCCTGATTTCCCTTTGATGAATGAGGTGAATCTAAACAAAGGAAAAGGGGGAGAGAAACACAAAGTTAAAACTCGGATGGACAGGATGGTAAACATTTTAGGGCAGATTACGCATCACTGTGTTTTAGCGAGAAATCCGAACGGTGTGGACCAAAACGACATGGCTGAAATGCAAACAGGGAACAAGAAACAGAGACAAAATTAACCAGTAGTGGAGCAAGAAAGTGGAGAAAGAAGCCCATTACACTGAAGCTGAAGGCTTCAACGATTAATTCAGTCAAACTTCCAAAACAAGTAATTCTCCGGAGACATCGATTATTTCCCGCCCCCACACCTGCTTCCTGCCTTGATGCCTGATGGTCAGCTAAACACATATATCCCCTTAGGCCAATATGAGCTTAATCTTAAAACCCAATTAAGCAGACGAAAATGAACACGCTGGGAGAGAATGAAGTCATCCAAATTGTAAAAAATATCCTAAAGCCACAGCCATTTACGTGGTGAGATATGGCCAGAAAACACAAGTAAAACTTAATTGAAATAGACTCAAATGTGCACAAATGCATTAAATGTGTTAAAGTAAGCATGACAATGGAGGTAGGAAATATTATTTAACAAATGACACTAATAACAAATATGATTAAACACATGATTTAACAAAATAATTGAGGTAGAAAGGACATACATTTTAATTCATGTCTTAATGCAATTACCCACTGCATTAAGAATAAACATTATTTGGAAACACAGAACAACTAAATGGAAACAGAGCATAATAACGTGGGCACGTGACTCAACTGAATTTGAGGAACAGATAGGACCGCGCCCAAGTCACAGAGCTGTGAGTGAGACAGGGCTCGCGTGATATCTGAATGACTAATTAACCAAAACTAGGGGTTGAATCAGAGCTCTAGCCACTGGCCCGCACCACAGCCACAGCAACGCCAGATCTGAGCTGCGTCCATGACCTACACCACAGCTCACAGGAACGCTGGACCCTGAACCCACTGAACGAGGCCAGGGATTGAACCGGCAGCTTCATGGTTCCTAGTTGGATTCGTTTCCACTGCGCCCTGACAGCAACTCCAGAAACAGCTATTTTTGTACATAGCTGGTAACATGAATGAGTGAAATTTTTTAAAAGGGCGATGGGACAAAACCGATCAAGAACCACGGAATGTTCGTGGCCTGTGCTCTACTGGGTGCGTTTGCTAGAATTCTTAAAGAAATCGGCAAACAAGGGAAGTGAGTCTCCAGCACAAATTTCTTAGAGCAGCGTCATTTATGATATCAAAAACCTGGAAATGGCTCAACCGGGACACGTACCTTTGGCCTTCCTGCCCTCGACCCAGGGCAGGGACGGGGAAAGTACCTCCCGGCTACCCAAAAGGACTGGGCTGTTAAGAAGGTGGGGTCTCCATCTCTACCACGAGAAGCTGGAGGAGAAGGACCTCAGACCCGAGTGTGTCCACGGGGCGCTCTGTGCACAGGTGTCGAGGGCTGAAGTCCTGCACACGACACCCGGGGAGAGAGGTGACCTCAAACTGTGCCGGGGCGGGGCGGCTACTGTGCCGTGCTCAGCTCCTGCAGCCCCTCCTGCAGTGGACCCTGAGTGCGTTCAAGGCAAGGCCGCCCACCAAACGCCCGAGGAGTGCAGAGGTCCTGGGAGGCCCCATAACAGGCCTGGGGGGCTGTGTGGGGCTGGATGGGTGCTGGGAGAAGGCCGGCATCAGGAAGGGACATCTGCTGTGACCCCCCCCAGGAACCCCCCCAAGGCCCTGTCCCCCAGAGTCCACCGCCACCACCAGCACCGTCACTCTCGTCCATCTCCCACGTGGGCCCGCCCTGCCCGCTCCCGTGTGTGCACAGCCCCAGGCCGCCCAGGGCGAGCCAGCCCGGCCCATCTGCCTGGATGGCCTGGCCCTGGACCGTCCTGGGGTTCCCGGGCGGAGGGGGGGTGCGCAGCAGTGTGTCCGAGGGGGAGGCTGGGGTGCAGGGAGCCCCTGCCGCCAGACAAGCTCCATCTGCCCGCCCTTCTGCTCTCCGGGTCCGCTTAGTGTGGCCCGGCTCCCGACCTTCTAGGTCCTGACACGGGCCTGGTTTCATCCGCCAGCCCAGGAGGCTGGGAAACAGACGTCAGGCCAGGCTGGGTGCCAGCGCAGCACTCCCTTACCCTGGGTCTGCGGACGTGTGTCTGTCCTTTGCAGGGGGGGGAGGTGACAGTGGAGATGAGGCTCTGGGGGGGAGTGGGGGTGGCAGTGGAGACAAAGGTAAAGACGATCTGGCCTCCGAGCCCCCCCACCCCCCACAAGGGTTTCTTGGTTATTGGCTTCTGCAGAGGGACGCATTTTTCTGGGAGCTTTCTGAGCTCCCCCTGCCCCTCAAGCTCACCTCTAGGAGCACAGCGGGGGAGGTGACGGAGCCCGGGGCCAGCCTGCCTTCCTCCTCCAGGTCACTCCGCCTCGCCCTCTCTGTCAGTCCCCAGGCGAGATGGGGATAGCGGCCTCCCAGGCCTCCGGAGACCCCCACTCACAGGTAGCTCTCGTGCTGCCAAGTGTCGGGGGTGCACAGCTCACTCCTCCACTGGGAGCTGGCCTTCCAGAAGGCTCTGCCGGGAGGCCGTCTGGCTGGGGGCTTTAGGAAGCTGGCTTTGGGAGGGTGGGGAAAGGGTGCCCCTTCTTGTGCCCGCCCAGCAAGCCTGAGTGCCCTGCTGCCTCCCCGTCACAGTCTCGGCCTGACGCTCCCATGGCTGGCTGGCCGCTCACAAGCAGCAGCAGAAGTATCTGCCTGCCACGGCCATGCGCCCGGCCACGCGCCTGCAGTGCGAGGGGAGGGGAAGTGCACGGTGGGAGAGGGAAGTGCTGCGAAGGCCCAGGGCAGGGGTCCCCCCACCCCCGACCCCGCACGCCCTCGGCAGGCTACTGGAAAGCCGAGTCTATACCTCTTCTGGCCAGAGGGCTGGAGTGAGGCCCTGGGCATAGCCAGCCTGGCTCCTCAGGGCGAGCTGGTGGTTTTCCTGGCACAGCCCCTCCCTGAAGGCCCCTAGAGGTCAAAGGCTGGCCGCCCGATTGCTGGGCTCCTGGGCTTGAGGTGCCTGTGTGCTCTGGGACACCTGCAGGGTCCCCTGTCCAGCCGGGCAGAGGCCGGGAGCGGCACCTGCACCGCGAGTGCGTGGCCAAGCGCCGGAGGGCGTGGAGGTAGGGGGTCCAGGGCCAGCTCTGAAAGCCCCCTGCTGGGAGGGGACGGCAGGGGGCTGGTCCCGTGCCAGGGGTCCTGTGGGGCTCTGGTGAAAGGCTGGCCCAGCGCCCTGGGCGTGGACCCTCCTGAGGCGCAGGCGGGACAGATGGGGCACAGCCGGAACCCGGGAGCGTGCCAGCCGCCGTGTCTGAGAAAGACGCCTGCTCTCGGTTCCCGTTGGAGTCAAAACGAAAGCAGCAGCTCCATCGCTGACTTGGCTCTTTTAATGGGACAAAGGCCCTGGCTCTGACTGCAGGGGGTGCACAGCAGGCCCGGGAAAGACCCCGTGGTGGTCGGTGCACCCCGGTTAAGCCAGCAGCCGCCCGGACCTGGGGTGTCAGGCTCGGACCGGTTCCCCGTCCCTCACTGAGTTCGCTGGGCCGCCCCCTCCCTCCCAGGCCAGAGACCCCTCCTCAACGCTGGGCTGGGGCTCGGGGCAGCCGGCGGGCTCTCAGGGCCCAGCACGGTCGGCACGGCTGGGAGGGGAGTGGGGGGCAGGCTCTGGACCCCTGGAGCCCTAGGGCCCCGAGGCTGCTGTGCGAAGAGGAGACCCCGTCAGGATGTATAAACCGGTGGCCTGGGGGCAGAGGGACTGGGCCGCTGGTGACCAGTCACAGAGGGTGAGGCCACGCCCCCCTGTCACCTCTGATCCCCTCCCCCACCCAGGCAACACCTCTGTGCCTGAAGCTGTGCGGGAAGAAGAGGAGGGGGCGGGCTCCCGCTCCCCAGAGGCCACCGGTGGGGAGAAAACCAACATGCAGTCACCTTAAAACCAACCCTTTCCTACCTGAGTTCTAAATGTTTCAGATTCCTCCCCCTCCCCCACCAACACCCACGGGAAGGTCTCTGGAAATGAGTTTCTGACGACACGATTTTTCCATGTCCTCGATAGCTTCCTAAATGAGATTCTATGCCCAGTTAATAGGTTAAATCATTTTCAATTGCCATTAGTGAACCAGGGCTATAGTTGAACGAGTTGGGACACGGTGAACTTGGCCTGGCACATGGGGGGGCCTGCCCTGCTGAGCTCATCGGCCCTGTGGGGACCTGGGATGGTGACAGGTCAGACCCCTGCGGAATCTGAGCCCCCTCTCCAAACATGGAGGGACTCAGGAGCGACCCCCGAGCCATTCTCATGACGGAGGACATGGGTTCATGGTCCGGGGTCATGGTCGGGCTGTCGGAGAGAGACACCTGCATGGGCTTAAACACAACCCGAAGGACAGCTGCCACGGTCCCACCTAAGGACACTCGTGAATTCCCGCTGTCCGCTTGGTGGAACACGTCATCAGCCCTTTTCTATTGCTTGAGAAATTTTTATCTCTGATAATGCCCAGCACTGCTGAGAGGTCCTCTAAAACGGATGCAATACTTCATCCCACGTCCCACGTGAAGTGGGGCTGCTGATGGCCCTGCCCTCCATCTGAGCTGATGCAGGAGGTGGAACCAAGCCGGGACCGAGAGCCAGCCGGCAGGAGCGGGCCTGGCGCCATGGTGTGCTCCCTCCCCATCTGTTCCAGAGTGTGCGTCCCACAGAAGGCCGGCTGGCCAACGCTCATCCCTGTCGCTTCGTGGGATGGTTATGGCCTTGGACTTGCAGCTGTTGTAAACTTAATGTTCACCCCTGTCACTTGGCAAGATGGTAATCGCCTTCGACTTGCAGCTATTTTAAACTGGAGTCTTCTCTGGTTTTAAGGAGCCCAGAAGCTTCCCTCTGTCATATCGGAGCTACCTGAAGGCCTAGCCCAGCCCCTGGGACAGCCGTGACTCCGGACAGCAGGCACTGGGCCTTTGGAGTTCCCCGCTCTCAGCTTCAGGCAGGCCCTGAAGCCCAGACCTCAACATCTACCCATGCTGCTCTACGGGCCACGCCTTTGACTCACATACAGCCTTAGCTGCGCTTGGCTTGGGGGGGAAGTCCTTCCCAGCACCTGTGCCTTTTGCCAGATGCCTGCCTGGCTCACAGTCTGCCAGCCCCAGGAGACTTCCCTGAGCCAGCCCACTGTCTGGCCCTCTGCCTCCTGGTCCCCCACTTGGGGACCTGCCCTCCTGCTGGACACCGTCCCGCCCCTCACGTGCTTAGCCTTCTCTCTGGGTCCCTCTTCTTTTCTCTTTTCACCCAATCATTTGGATTAGCTTGTGCACCCCAAGCCCCATCCCACCCCCCGACTGCCACTGTTTCAGGAGACCCTGGAAAGCCTCCCCTTGACTCGGGCACCGGGCTTAGTATCCAATGGGCATGGACCTCACTGCGCCCACGGGACGTTGGCAGGGGCAGAGAGGGCCACTGCAGGCCCGCAGCCCCCTCTCAGAGCATCCCTACCCCCCTGATTCAGGAAGGAGCCCCCTCGTGCCCTCGAGGAGCGTCAAGAGCTGGGACTTTGGACTCTGAGAGCCCTTCCTAACTAGCGATGACCCTGGGCAGATGTGGGGGTGGGGAGGGGGCGTTACAGCAGTTCCGCCTCCTCCTGCCAAGTCGCCACCTCCTCGAACGAGAACACGAATGTCCGTGCTGGCCCAGCACGCAGCCAGTGCTCAGAAGTGCTATCAGCCATGAAGGAAGCCCTGCCGTGCAGCACAGGGAACTCCACCCAGTATTCTGCGATAACCGAGATGGAAAAAGGATCTGAAAAAGAGTGGACGTGTGTACATGCACGACTGAATCACCTCATCGCACGGCAGTGGGCGTGGGGGGGCGACACTCCTCTGAACCCCCGCCGAGGACGGCGCCCACTCGGCCCCAGCAGCACGGTCAGCTGTCTGGGTCAGCCCACCCAGGACTTAGTCCCCTGTTACTCAGCCAAGCACTAACGGAGGCTGGGGTGTTTTGGAGGTGCGATCACGGCTACCACCGGCTGGCAAAAGTAAAGGGGATTATCCTTGATGCCGTGAGGGGACCTCATTCTCTGCCGAAGGACCCTGAGCACGTTGGGAAATTCTGCCTCAAGGCCGCAGCACCGGCCCTGCCCCAGGCCCTGCAGCCGCAGCTGCCCTGCAGATCCTGGACTCGCCAGACTCCACCGGCCTGCAAACTGCATCCCTGAAATAAACACTGTTATATGCAGCCTTTCTCTACAGCACAGCTAAAGGAGGATTCGCCCGGTGTTTTTCTTCTCATGTCTGCGTGGTTTCACCGGCTACATCTAAATCCAGGGCAGGAATATATGTACATGTTTATCTTGGCCTCTGAGCCATTGCTTTTGGGGAGAGGGGGCATGACGGGCAGGCTTGACGTGGGATCTCAGTTCCCGGATCAGGGGTTGAACCCTGGGGATGCTCACGGCAGCGACCACCAGGGAACTCCCTGGGCACCATCCTGTAATAAAAAGACCAGGACTGCTTGGAGAAATGGCTGATCCCAGGGCTGGGGCAGAAAATGCAGGAGATGAGCCTGGACCATCTTCTGGTGCCGGAAAGGGAGTGTCCCCGAGGGATGGGGAGGGGCGTGTCAAAAGGACACAGAAGCGGATTTGAAGGCGCTGTAACTGCCACAGCTGGGACAATACAAGGACCCTTGGAACGGTGCTGGACCCACCCAGACAAGCTGGGTCATCTCCCCATCCTGGTCACCTGGCTACGGACCACAGTTCCATCTGCGCTTTTCTTCCCCTTCGTGGAGTAACGTAACACAGCCCCAGGTCCCAGGGACTGGGACGGGGACGGCCCTGGGGCTGTTATTCCGCCCGCCCAGACCTGAGGCTGGCCGGCCCCATGACATGCTGGGACGCTCTTATGATGAGGCCTTTTGCTTCTTCCTCCCTCACTGATCTCGATTTTCTTTTTTTCTTTTCTGCTTTTCTTTCTACAGCCGCACCCGCGGCATATGGAAGTTCCCGGGCTACGGTTCGAATTGGAGCTGCGGCTGCCAGCCTACGCCACAGCCACGGCAACACCTAGCTGCACCTCAGCCTAGGCTGCAGCCTGTGGCAACGCTGGATCTTTAACCCACTGAGTGAGGCCAGGGATCGAACCCGCATCCTCACAGATACCAGTCGCGTTCTTACCCGCTGAGCCACAACGGGACATCCTTGATTTTCTTTTTGAATAAAAACATTTCTCAGCAATCCCACCCCCGACCCCGTGTCTATTTCCAGCGGTAACCCCACGCGGCTTAGCTTGGATGCTGGCAAACCCTGTGGCCCCAAAGTGATAACGTCTCCTGTTCGCACCCTCAGTGCTGGCGGAGACCATGCAGCGGCCTCATTTCTAGTAACATGTCGCCGCGGCTTCACTCACAACCTGCGCCACCTCGCCTGCTGGGCCACCGGTTTGGAATCCATCTACACAATTCACTCGCCCTGAGCAGGGGCGGGGTAAGTGGGAGGTGGGGGGGCAGTGGGAGGTGCCAGTCCCCCAGGCAACCCCTGCAGCGTCCTTCCTGCATCATGAGAGCAGCAAGACCTTTAAACACAAATCACTCAGCTGGGGGCAGAAGGCCAATTAGCCTAAAGACGGCTCTCCTGATTTTTAACAGCCTGCTCCCCGTTCGATTTTTACCTCCTGATTGATTTCTTAGCTCAGAAAAGGAGACCCTGGAGTGTGGGAAGAGGCGGCAGAGAAGCGGAAGTGAGAAGCGGGGAGGCCCCCCCGCCCCCGCAGGCCATCCTGTGGCGACTGCAGGAGGAGGAAGCAGGCACCCCCAGCTCCCGGGTGCCCCCCCTGAGCTGCAAACCCAAGGTGCAGGTCTGGACCGGGATGTCAGAGCCGAGCTGGGCCTGGAAACGCACACCCACTGCGGACCCTGCGTGCCCAGCAGGGTCGGCCACCAGCTACGATCGCAGGTTCTCAGGTTCGGGGGTATTTCTCTTTGTCTGAACTTTCCCACTGGAGCCCCAGGTGCCCCCGGGCCCTCAACACTGAAGCAGACACCCAGCCTAGAATGCAGACTGTAGACACGCCAAGTTCCGGTTGCTGTTCCAGAAAATGCAGGAGCTGGGCCCGGTGGGGAGAGACCCGGACCGCCTGAGCGGCCAAGGGGGGACAGTGACGAGCCCTGTGGGGCTGGAAGAAAGGGCTCAGCGAGCTGTGCTCAGCGAGAGCGCGGCCGCCCCATCGTTCCAGGAAGCTGCGAGCCCTGGGCGGGGTGGGAAGGACAGGCTTGGCCTGACCACGGGGCTCGGGAGGCGCTGCAGGGACATCCTGGGGCTCCTGTCACGGGGACTCGGGCCCTGGGCACGAGCCCTGTGTCCCCCCGACACCCGTCCTCACACGCACCAGGCATCCCGGGGGCGCCTGCTCAGGGCCCCTCTGCCCACGGCCCCACCAGCCACCATGACCCAGGTCCTCCGGGACACGGGTCCCCCGGCTCGCTGTCCACGCTGCCCTGGCGCTGGCACCCTCCTTCGCCCTCACCCTGTCCCTGGCCCATGGCCGCGTCCATCACCCCGGACTTCAGGGAAGGACCGCCCACCCGGCCGGCCGCCCCGCCCCCAGGGACGCTGGGGACTCACCCGACGGTCTTGCCCCAGTCACACCACAGCGCCTCCCCGAGGGCCTCCATGTCCACCCGGAACTGGGCGAGGCAGTACCTCCGGAGGAGGGCACCGAAGTCGGCGTCCTGGCAGGCGGCGGCCACGACGAGGTGGTTCACTGCAACGACAGCCCCAGACCGCGGGCGGGTCACCCTCTGGTCCCGCGGGGCCCGCCCTCCCCCGCCCCTCCCCGCGGGTCAGGGGCTCGTCCGTCCACAGCCCCCATCCACAGGCGCTCCCGTCCCTGCCAGGGAGCCCCGTCTGCCTCTGAGGCCACCAGGATGCCCTGGGGGCTCCGACTGGTCCCTGGAGGGGCCATCTACGGCTCCGACTGGATCACCCATTTCTGGTCCCAGCAAAGGCCCTGCCTGCTAAGCGCGGGCTGACACCTCCTGGGGCTGGCTCGGCGGGAGCCAGGCCAGAGTGACAGGCCGGGATGGCACTTCCTCTTGTCCTGGGCACAGGGTATGACACTGTCTCATCATCACGGTCCCCAGGGCCTCCTCCTCACAGACACGGAGACCAAGGCAGCGAGGACAACCTGCCGGCCGGACCGGGTTCCTCACCCGGGGGGCCGCCGGGAGGGGGAGGAGTCAGCTCAGCCCCGGGAGGGCAGCGCACCGGGGCCTGGAGAGCCCTGCGGCCCCGGCCCGCGCGCGGGGGTGGGCTGCCCCACCCAGCCCCGGCTCCTGCCCCTGTGTAGCGGTGTCCGCCAGTTATAAACCAGGCTGGCCAGCGGTTATGGGGAATGTCTGCACCTTCCCACCGGGATAAATGCACGATCAAAAGTAAAAAGTACAAAGTGACGCGCCCATCCTCCAAGAGTCCAGACCGCTCCGTGGGTGCCAGGCGGCGGGCGAAGCTCTTCCCCGGGCCCCCTCTTCCCCTTTCAGGATGAACGTCCACGGTCCACTTTCTTGCTTCTCTCTCTGGGGCAGGGCTAGGGGCCTTCCGTCCCCTGCCTGGGCTCTGGCCGCTGAACCCCACCAGCCCCCAGGCCACGCTGGGCCCTCTGCCTGCGGGACACCCCAGCCCCGCCAGAGGCCCTTCTGAGTCCCTGGAAGGAGCTTGCAGCTGGGAAGCCAGGGCTGCACTGGGAATTCCTGGATTCCTTGTGGCCTCAGGGACACGTGGACAGCCAGCGGCCACTTGAGGCTCCGGGGCCTGGTTGGGGGAATGCACTCAAGTGGGCAGGGCCCTCAGTCCCTCGGGCTCCTCCCTCTCCGGGGCTCCGTCTTCCACGAGTAAAATGCAGAGGAACTGGTTCTCTAGGACCCGCCGGGTCTGCCCATGCACAGCCATCTCGAAGGTGGGTCCTTTCATGGTCATCAATTTACAGGTGAGGAAACTGAGGCTTCGGGGCTTGGAAAGAGGCTCAAGTTCCCAGCACCAGGAGCCGTGTGGACTAGACTGAACCAACTTTGCCTCCCTGGGGCCCTGCCCCCAGTTCCAGAGGCTCAGGGCCAGGAAGCGGGGCAGGAAGCCGGGAAGAGCAGCAGAGGGCCACCTGTCCGGTGCTACAGACCTGGGTGGAGGGGGCACCCGGTGAGGAAAGGTGGGGAACGGTCGGGGAGGCAGGGACGAGGGTGGCGAAGTGCCATTCTAGAGTTCGATTCCCGGGGGCTCAGCAGTTACTGGACAGGTGGACGGGGAGGTAGGTGGGTGGATGGACGGACGGACGGATGGACAGATGGACGGGGAGATGGATGGCTGGGCGGCTGGGTGGGCAGGTGGAGGTGTCGGTAGACGAATGCAGAACTCCAACCCGGCCGGCAGCTGCGTAGAAGGCAGTACCGGATGAGAAGCTGAGGCGCCAGCAGAGGCAGAGCTGACGACTGGCCCTCGAAAGAGGGTGTGTCCACTTGGGAGAGGAACAGGGACAAGGGTTACGGCGAAAGAGCTGACGGCTGCCTTACATGAAAGTGAAGGCCAGGCTGCCACTGGGGGCGGGTGGGCACGGGGCACTCACAGGCGGGGGAAGCATGCCCAGTCCCCGCCCCCCCCAGAGTCCTAGGTGAGGGTGCTGGCGTGGAACCCCTGAGGCTACAGGGCGCTCACCTGCCCCGGCCCCGGAGCCTGCGCTTCTGGAAGCCGGGCCAGGATGTCCCATGGGCAGGAGCTGTTCCCTCCCGGCACTGGTGGTTCTCAGAAAGGGGACCCGTGGCTGGTGACAAATGTGCAACCACACAGGCCTGTAAGGGGTCAGAGACACGGGGTCGGGGAGGGCTGTGCTCAGAGGAGCCGTGGGTCCTGAGAGGCACGTGACGAGGCCTCTCTGCCCAGGGGCGGGGTGATCGGGGCGGCTGGAGACCCACACTCTTCTCCAGGGTCCACGTGAGGACCCCAAGGCCCGAGGATCCCAGCAGGACGTGCGACAGGGCTGGGGGCTAACCAGTCCATTTACCTAACTGAAGCAACAGACTGGACACATCTCGACAGGGCACCAAGCTAACACGGTGACACCTCACAGCAATCAAAGGACAACTCTGTGATTAGTTAAAAATAAAAACCCAGAGGCAAGGCATGTGCGTGGTGAGGAGAGGCCGGCAGCAGAGCTGGAAAAAGCCCCTAAGCAAGCCCACCCGTGTGGGCCTGAAGCAGCAGGGGTCACAGGTAGCTCAGGAGGGTGCAGACACCCACTCAGGGCAGGGCTGCCAGCCTCATTCTCTGCCCGCCCCGCGCCCCTCGCACCTGCCTGTGCTGTTCCGGACGCCCTTCCCGGCCGAGCCCTGGCTCCAGTGCGGCCTGTCCCCTGCTCCCACCTCCTCCCTAAGGCCCCCCTTCTGCCTTTAGGGCCCATAGACGGTTCTTTCGTAGAACGTTTCTGCCACCCTCTCATCTCCCACTCTTGCTGACCCACGGGGACACCCGCCCTGGCACCCAGCAGCTCTGCGCGTTGACATCTGCCGTGTGAACGAGGCGGTGACAGCCGGCTTTCTCAGCGACACGGTGTGTGGGACCGAAGCCAGAGCCTTGGGCCAGGCTCCGAGGAGGGCCAGGGAGCAGGCGGCCCCTTTTCCGATGGGGATAAATGCGCCTCTGTCAGGCCTCTGGGGGCACAGAAAGCGGCCGGGCATGTGTGGACACCGGAGGGGTCTGGTATGAGGGCGCTGGGCGGTTCCCGAGTCCCGTGGGTCCGGGACGCAGAGGCCACGTCGTCCCCAGAGCCGGCGCCAGGGGCAGGTGTCGGGGCCGGGGCTGGGGGTCTGGCTGGAGTGGGCTGGTGGACAAGGGGACGTCCCCAGGCCCCACTCCCTCCTGGGAAGGTGTCCCTGCTGTGTCTGCTCAGTGTCCTCCCGCTGTGCTCCAGACAGCTGACAGCAGCCACCTGTCCCGCCCCAGCCGGCGGGGGCCTCAGCGGCCACGCTCTGCCACCCTCGTCTGAGCGAGCTGCTGCCCTGTGCCGTGACCTGGCCTGGCTCTGGGCCAGTCCCCGGGTGGGCAGCTCCCGCTTTTCCGTGAGCCGCTGACTGTCTTCCAGAGGCAGGACCTCTGCTCCATAGGGACGGCCCCCACCCCAGACCGCCACCGCTTCCTGCCCCAGGGGAGCCCAGAGCCCAGCTGTTCGTCGCCTTGTCTGCAACCGCGACGAGGCTGGGCCAGCCGCTCGGGTGAATTTGGAAACCACTTGCATTTTTAAGGACAGGAGCGAGATTTTTTTTTTTTTAAGAAAAGGAGCCTGACGCGGTTTCTTTCACTGGAAAGAGGCAACATCATGGTTTTAAAACAGAACAAAAGCGCCAAAGGTCTTAAAACCAGCTGCCGAAAGTGCCGAAGGTTTTACAGCCAGCTGCTTGGGGCTGGACGCGCTCCACTCCCGTGTGACTGCAGGTGCTTCTTTCACAGCTCACGGCCCTGCACGGTGGAGCGGAGGCCGGGCGAGTCGGGGCGGGCCTGCCTGCGTCCACGTCTACTCCGCGCTGGAGGCCCCGGGCTCGGGCGCTCACAGAAACGGCAGGAAAGGGCCCTGACCGAGCAGGCACGGCCGGGAGACCTCTCAGGCAGGGCCTGGGGCCAGAGCAGCAGGGGCCTCGGGGCTCTGGGCCACCTGGGTCTCTGACACCAGGCGGGATGGGGAGGGAGGACAGACAGGCCCTGCGCCTGAGGCTGCACGTCTGCCAGGAAGGGCCCATCACCTCACCGCTGCAAGACACGGCCCGCGTGGTCCTCCCTGGGCTGGGGGGACGGGTGCGGGCGGGCTGTGGGAACGGCACCTGCTGGGGGCTGAATTCAGAGCCTCCCCTGTGGGGTCCGTGAGCCCTGGGGGCCCGGCACACGGAGGCCTCGTCTCCCCTCGGCCACAGTTTCTTTACCTGTAAAACAGGGGCCTCTCGCACCAGGTGGGCTGGTTTCCAGAAGACATGTTCATAGAATCAACCCCACCTCTGCAAAAGGGTGGCCTGTCCTCACGCCTTGGGGCCCAGCAGGGCACTGGGGGGATGTGTGTGCTGCAGGGGGACGTGACAAGAGGCTCGGGGCCTCTGTGGTGATGGATACACACACTCACGGTCACGTGGGTGTACACATATGCCGGAATAGTACCCGTCAAACACATTCTAGGTCAGTTACATTGAATAAAAGCAATAAACCTGAAGGCAATGTCAAGAGTGGTTATCTGAGTGGTGTGATTTCACATGGTCATTATTCTCTGCGTGACGCCCATCTATGCTGTCCACAAGTTAAAAAATGTAATTTCTAAAGTCTTATGTCTGCAGTCTGTCCAGCCCTTCTTCCTAACAAGTCATTCTTCCGCTCGTCCCGCTGGGCCAGCAGGGTGAAAGCCACCCGCCTCCAGGCACCCCCCCACCCCGCCCCCGGTTACAGCCACCTGGGAGCCGGAGCCCCAGGAAGCTACATGCCTGGCCTGTCACTAAATTCCCCAGAGGATGATGTAAGCAGAATTTGGTTGGAACATGTTACTTTCAGCTTTTCTCAGTCTCCTCTGGAAAAAGAAAATAAAAATGCCATGACAAATTGAAAACACAAAAACTGTGTCCAGTAAAACTCCTACTCAACCCTCAAGGGCCCGGGAACCATTACTGCCTCCACCCCGCCCAGTTCAGGGCGCTGTGCCGCTGGGAAGCCTCCGTCAGCCGACCTCGGGACCTCGGGGCCTGGGCCTCCGCGCAGCCCCCGCCCTCGCAGGCTTCTGGCACAGTCGCCGGAGAAGCAGACGTGCTGGGGGACACCGCATCCCGGCCACGACATCTCTCCTAACCTCCAGGTCTGTTCTGGCTTCCAGAAAGCTCAGTGTGGTTTGGGCCTCAACCTTGCCCCAGCCGGCATCTTGTGATGGTTTTCTCTTCTCCCTCGTTAAATATTCTCTTAATCCCTCCTCTCTTGGGGGGTTTCCGTGCTGTGTGATGTGACACCAGACCGTATCCGGTGCCTTACGGTACCTGCGCCTCTATCAAGGGCCACCCTGTGTGTTCTTCTTGGAAGCAAGCTGGGCATAAACAGACAGGATGAGGCGCAGGTTCTACACCGATTCCAGAAGGCCTGCTGTTTCCCCTCCCACTGCCACACGCCGGGAAAGCCCCATCTAGGGTGGCGACAACCACAGCTCACATGGCCAGGTCCTGCTCTAAGCGCTCTGGGGCATCCGTGTATTTAGGCCTCGCAAATAACCAATAGGACATGTGGTGTTCTCTCATTCTACAGATAGGGCCAGAGGGGCCCAGAGAGGTGAAGCAACCTTCCCGGCGTCACACAGCCCAAGCACACAGGCGTGGTGGAGCTGGGGTGCAAGCCCCTGGTGCGCTCACCTCAGAACACAGGGGAGAAATGGTGACAGCACCACCTCAACCCAGAGACCCTGAAAGCAGCCTCGACGACCCATGTCTGCAGGTGATCGACCTCTGCTGAGGCTTTCGGGCGCTCGAGGCACCTCTGCAGACTGGCTCTCCCTGCGCCACCTCCCCGTGAGCGGCCTGGAGGGGCCCCTCTGGGGAGGGAGTCCCATGAGATCACTGACGCCTGGCGGGGTGGAGGTGCCTGGGGAGTCGGGCGTGTGGACGACTCTGGCAAAGGAGCACGGGCGGAAGGAACCTCGAGGTCAAGAGCAAAGGCCGAGCTGCCTCTGCCATTAGCAGCAGGTCCCCCGAGGCCCAGGGAGCCGGCACCGCCCACCCAGGCAGGCAGAGCCAACTCAAGCCCGCTGCTCCCGCTCCCATCGCTGGCGGCCTTGAGGAGCACATGGCGCTCTCGGAGGAAAGCAAGAGCGTTTTCATGAGTTTAGGAACTAACTTCCCAACGTCCATTCATGATAAAAACTCTTACCAAACTGGGTATAGAGGGAACATATCTTAACACAATAAAAGCCATTTATGACCAACCCACAGCCAATATAATACTCAGAGGAGAAAAGCTGAAAGCCTTCCTGCTAAAATCTGGAACAAGACAAGGATGCCCACTCTCACCACTTTCATTCAACACAGTACTGGAAGTCCCAGCCACAGCAATCAGACAGACAAAAGAAATAAAAGGCAGCCAAATCGGAAGCGAAGAGGTAAAACTGTCACTCTGTCTGGAGGACATGATACTACGTACAGAAAACCCCGAGGACTCCACACAAAAATGAATCAAACTGATCAATGAATTCAGCAGGGCAGCAGCAAGATTAACAGTCAGAAGCTGGCTGCACTTCTGTGTTCTAACAATGAAATGTTAGAAAAGGAATATAAAAATACAGTGTCTTTTAAATTTGCACCCCCCCAAATTAAATACCTAGGATTTGACCTCGCTAAGGAGGTCAAAGACTTACATGCTGAGAACTAGAAAACATTCATCAAGGAAATTAAAGAGGATTCAAAGAAATGCAATGATATTCCAAGCTCTTGGATTGGAAGAATTATTGTTAAAATGGCCAAAGCACCCAAAGCGATCTACAGATTTAATACAATCCCTTTCAAATTACCCATGACATTTTCATAGAACTAGAACGAACAATGCAAAAATTTATACGGAACCATAAAAGCTCCAGAATTGCCCAAGCAATTCCAAGGGGGAGAAAAAAAAAAAAACCAAGCAGGAGGCATAACTCTCCCAGACTTCAGACCATATTACAAAGCTACGGTAATCAAGACAGTGTGATATTGGTACAAAAACAGACATACAGATCAAGGGAACAGAATAGAGAGCCCAGAAATAAACCCAGACACTTATGTTCAATTAATCTTTGACAAAGGAGGCAAAAAATACAAAATGGGAAAAAGACAGTCTTTTCAGCAAATGGTGCTGAGAAAACTGGACAGCTGCATGCAAATCAATGAATCTAGAACACACCTTCACACCATGCACAAAAATAAATTCAAAATGGCTTAAAGACTTATTCATAAGATAAGACACCATAAAACTCCTAGAAGAGAACACAGACAAAATATTCTCTGACATCAACCATACAAATGTTTTCTTAGGTCAGTCTGCAAGGCAATAGAAATAAAACCAAAAATAAACCAATGAGGCCTAATCAAATTTACAAGCTTTTGCACAGCAAAGGAAACCATAAAAAAAAAAAAAAAAGACAGCCTATGGAATAGGAGAAAACAGTTGCAAATGATGCAAGCAACAAGAGCTTAATTTCCAAAATGTACAAACAATTCATTCAATTCAACAGCAAAAAAAAAACAACTGAAAAATGGGCAGAAGACCTGAATAGACATTTTTCCAAAGAAGACATTCAGATGGCCAAAAAGCACATGAAAAAATGCTCAACATCACTAATTATTAGAGAAATGCAAATTAAAACTACTATGAGTTACCACCTTACACTAGTCAGAATGGTCATCATTAACAAGTCAACAAATACAAATGCTGGAGAGGGTATAGAAAAAAGGGAACCCTCCTGCACTGTTGGTGGGAATGTAAATTGGTACAGTCACTATGGAAAACAGTATGGAGGTACCTCAGAGAACTACACAGAGAACAACCATATGACCCACTAATCCCACTCCTGGGCATATACCCAGACAAAACTTTCACTGGAAAAAGATACATGCACTCCTATGTTCACTGCAGCACTGCTCACAATAGCCAAGACATGGAAACAACTTAAATGTCCATCGACAGATGAATGGATTAAGAAGATGTGGTGTATATACACAATGGAATACTACTCAGTCATAAAAAAGAACAAAAGGATGCCATTTGCAGCAACATGGATGAGATCCTGCTGTATAGCACTGGGAACTGTATCTAGTCACTTATGATGGGGCATGGTAATGTGAGGAAAAGAATGTGTGTGTGTGTGTGTGTGAGTGAGAGAGAGAGAGAGAGAGAGAGAGAGGAGAGAGAGAGAGGGAGAGAGAGAGAGAGGGAGAGGGAGAGGGAGAGAGACTGGGTCACCTTGCTGTACAGTAGGGGTCACCACATCCCATCCTCAGTGGGCTGGAGGGCCCCCGTGCCAGCCCCACGTGGGTGCTGTGGTCCCTCTGGCATTGCCCACGTGGCCCCAGGTGTCTCCCCCATGCCAGGAGTTCCTCTGTCGCACGGAGCTTCCTCTAGCGGGACAGGCCCTCAGGTTCCCCGGAGCTCCTTCTCCAGGCTGCACTAGCTGTTGCCTCCTCCACACGCACGACCCCGCCACCTGCCTTCCCTCCACCAGCCCAGTCTCTGTGGCGAGCCTGCTGCCCCTGCGGTGAAATCGGAGCTGGTTCCCTGGCCCAGGGTGTCAGGTCCTCCTCCAGCACCAGCCTTGGCTCAAAGCCCTCTTCCCCCTCAAGTTTCTGTCACAAAAGCTTCCAGAAAGTTCCAAGGACTGACCATTGCATAACTGCTGGTGTGCTCTGGAGCGCTCTTCCCAGCTCCTTGGGGCTGGAAAACAGGGCCCTTGCTGCCCACGGCTCACTTCCTTCTGCCTAAAAAGCACCCTTCCTTTGTACGCTCACCGGGGGTGGGCTCCTTGGCCTCAGCCCCCCAGGCAGTTTGTGCTGGGTCTTTATTTCGTGGGGGCTGCATGGGGCAGCCTCCAGCAGCAGGTGTGTGGCAGCACCCCTGGCCTCTACCTTCTAGAACCCCGATTCCAGGGCCACAGGACCCACTTGTGCTAGGTGTCAGGGAGAAGTCACCGGGAGAAATAGTTAGTGCTTTCCCAGCGCTCCCGGGTCTGCTCATCCACCCCGCCCGCTGCCAGTCGTCCTCTCACAAACACACCCGTGGAATCTTCTAGACGTAACAAAGGCACCAGCAGAGAGCGTCAACCCGGGGCATCACCAGGTTTCTGCTGACTGACTATGCTTTTCAGGCCTCTTCCCTGTAATGTGGGGTCTGCTATGCGACATGTGAACTGCTTTCCTTCCAGTCGCCACCTGGCCAGAGCGTGGGCCACTACAGCAGGCCTTAGGTCCGTCGTTTGCTGGGTACGTTGCTGCCCTGTGCCCCCGGGCGAGGCCTGGCTCAGAGCCCGTCCCCGACGCCCCTGCGGTGCGGGGCTGCGGGGCCCCAGGGAGCGTGGCTGGGCGTTGGCCTGGGCCACTCTGCTCCGCCGGCCCCTTGCTTTCCAGCAAAGCCTCAGCCAACTCAGGAGATGCGCACGGGAGGGGCCTTGAGGCCGGCTGACCCGGGTCCAGCGTGGTGCACGCGGGGGCACCGCCCGTGTGGGGGGATGAGGGACACAGAGGGTGACCCGCCCCAGGGGAAGTGGGTGGGGGGACAGGAAAGGCTTCGGGCCAGGAAAGGCTGCGCAGTTATCCGGAGGGCGCGTAGGTGGCACTGCCCAGAGCACTGCCTGTGGACAAGGACAGCGGGCAGAGGGCAGAGTGGCTGTGGGCCTGTGGGAGGGGGGACGGCTGGGGTCTCTGGTCTCCATCCCACAGAAGTGCCCGTGGGAGTGCCACCTGGGAGGGCGGGCACGGTCACAGGGGACGTAAAGGAGACACCGCGAGGCCTAACAAGAGACAAACAGGGAAGGCCTGGCTGTGGTGTGGTGCTCAGACGCAGGGCCCCTTGCTCCCCCACTGGGACCTGGCCGTGGACTTGGCTCCAAGGAAGCTGCTTAGAGTCCGTGTTTCCAGTGAGGACTGAAGCTGTGTCTTTCGATGTCAAAGAAAACACTAAAATAAAACAATCTTAGGAGAAAAAAGTTTTCTCCATGGACAATAACGTCCTTATGTTACAAAGAATAAGTTCTTGTTGAGGTTGGGAGCCTCCTGGCTAAGAACAAACGGGTTCTCTAGAAACAGTCCCCAGCCCGAGGTCAGCATCCGGGGGGAGGGGGGGCTGGTGTGAGGACATTCCCCCCGGGGCTCCGTGTGTGTGTGCGCGCACACGCGCGCTGTGTGTGTGTGTGTGGAGAGGGAGGGACCCATCAGCTTCGTGTCCGACTCCATCAGCCAGGAGGAAACTGAAGAGTAAGGGCAGGCAGGCTCTGGCCGGCACAGGTGCAGGAGGCCACAGCCGTCACCCGGGCCTGTCTCCCCTTCTCCCCACTCCCAGTGGCTGCAGCACCTCCTCCCCAGGTCTTCCCCGAGTCCCCAGGAGAAAAAGAGGCTCTTGGGCAGGGTTCCCCCGGCCCCGGGTCTGCCCCTCCACCAGGCACTGTCCTGCAAAGGAACACACCTGGCTCAGATGCCATGCGGTCACGGGGTTGAAAAGTTCACCTCTGGGGCTCAACCTAGGCACTGGGAAGTGTCAGGAGAACTCTGTCTCTTGGTCTGTCTGTCTTGCTCACAGGGTGGGATCTGGCAGCCCAGCACTCAGATCCGGCCAAGAGGAAAAGTCGGTTTTCCCCGGAGGCACCCGCAGAAAGCAGACCGTTCAGCCTGCGTTCCTGCCCCTCCCTGAGCAGGCAGGCCGGGGCCAGGGCGCACCCAGGCGGGAGCCCACCTGCCGGCTGGCCCGGGAAAGGCGGGCTCTGTGCCCAAAAGAGAGGGATGCTGGCCGCCAAACCCTCAGGGCTCCACCACAGGGGCTCTGCACCCCCACTGGGATTTATGCCCCCCGGGGCAGCCACATCACTGTGCCGACACCACCTCTGAGTGGACGCTGTGGCACCGCTTCACTCTGGGGGAAGAAAATCAGAGGAACAGACTTTCCCAACTAGCTGTTCGCATTAAGGGCTCCGGCTCGCATGCCTCCTCCACTGTTGCTACCGCCGCTTCGGATGCAGACGCAACATTTCTCAACAGCCCTGGCCCGGGGCCGACAGGCAGGCACCTATGGAAAGAAGACAATCCAGAAATTTCTCCCTGCAGCTAAATGCCCACAGAGAGGGGAAATAAACACACCGAGCTGATTAGCAAAAGAATCCTTCAGATTTGGACTCCAGAACTGCCTCTAGACCTAAAACAGCGCGACGACCCAAAGTAGTAGCATCTCGTGCATTTCCTGCGATGTCCCAGTCGGCTCCCAAAAGTCAAACCTGTATTTACATAAAGTCGTGTATTTCAATAAATACAGTAGCCTTGCAAGGAAACGCCCCCCTCCCCTGCATGCCAGGAAAGATGCCAGATGATTTCCTGTAAGACAGGGTCAGCCAGGGCTCCTGAGTGAAGGAGGGCGCATAGCAACGGAAGCTTCCAGTGAAGGCCTCAGAGACTAACCCTGGATCCTCTGCAAACGCCTCTTTTTTTCTGGCTGCTGAAAAACAAGAAATTTCACCTTGCTACTCTGGGTAGCAAAGTCTTCGTCACCAAGGAGATGTGGTTAATGCCAACACTCGGGAAGAAAACTGTGTGCTCTTGTAATCCTAATTACTGCTGGGCTGCAATGACACTAATTCACTGATAATCTCACACAGTTTATTTTTCCAAGACAGAACATCAGCCAGACCTCGCAGAATAATGTTAAGATTATAGGACTCTGAACTTTCACCAGAACATGTCATTTTCTTGGCAAACAAGGATGGTTTTTACACGCATGGATGACATAGTGTTTTATTTATACAAGCTATGGAGGGTGCAGCTTCCGGACATCGGTAAAGAGCACTTGTTTATTCATGTTTAAAAATGACACGACCCAGCCCTCCTCCTTGCAAACAGAAACATTCAAGTCTCAGGAAATTAAAACAGTAAGTTCCAAGTCAGGCCCAGAGATCCTAATGCAAGAGAAGAGAACGGTAATACTCTAAGACTGCGTTTTTCACACAACTTTAGCCAAAACGGTTAAGTGGCAAGATCAGCTTTCAGATCACAGTCTATGGAGGCAGAGGCTAGGGGTTTCTGCAGATCCAGCAACAGTCCTTGATGAGACGGGAGCTGCAGGCCCCCCCGGGGCGTCCGCAGTCCCTCTCCTCCCAGACAGCCCACAGGCCCCTTGAGCTGCTTCTCCTGCAGCTTCAAGTGCGGTGCCTCCCCTGCACCCAGGGGCACCCGAGCAGCAGGTGTTTCTGTCCAACATCCAGCTCTGAAGCAAGGACAAGAGCGCCAGCAATGACTGTGGGGGCCTTCCCAGGGCCCCCGGATTCTTCCACTTTAAACGACCTATTTCATTTTTACTAGAAGGTAAGTAAATACACTAAATTCAGCCAATAGTTAAAGCAGTTTAGGAAGTCTGATTCGCGTTTTATAAAAACACTGCGGACTGGGAAGTCAAGACGACAATTTCTCTAAATCTTCCTAAGGCTGGTACCCGTTCCTGTCACCGCTGGGTTTCAGCCCATAATCTCTCTCAAAGCAGAAAGCCCAGCACGTCCTGCTACCCCAGCAAGAGTGCCTCTTTGAATTTACATTAGCCAGAAGTGCCAATAACAAGCAAACAAACAAAAAAGCTGTGGAAATGTCCCGGGAGAGGACAGCTGGCCTCCTTTCTGCAAAGGACACCTGCAAAGGGGGCTTATCTGCAGATCAGCAACTGCTGCACGTGACAGAGTCAGATTTTCAGTTTTAGCTAATTTTCTGGATAAGCGGCCCACAGTTCCGATTGCGAAATCCTGAATCTGCAAGGTGCCTCCGACACCGCGGTTCAGAGCCAGAGCAGAGGTGCCACCGGGCAGGGGGCAGGGGGCGGCCTGCGGCCTGAGCCCCGGCGTGCGGGGCGGGGAAGCTGCCCGCGCCCGGCAGAATCCCGATCCCGCGGTGCCTCCTCAGCTAAGCCCTGGCCCCGAGGGAGGCGCCCCGCGCGGCCCCCGCCCGCAGCCCCATCCCCGTCGCGCGCGATGCCTCCCAGGACGGCGGGGACCCGGCTACTCACCCAGGAGCAGCCAGAGGCCGCGCAAGCCCCGGGCCATGGCGCGCGCTGCCGAGCCGAGTCCGCCCGCGGCGCGCCCCGCACAGGACTGAGCCCGCCGGGGGGCGCGCGGGAGGCGGCGGCAGCCCGGCGGGGGCGGGGCGCGCGGACCGCAGGGAAGTCGGGCGGGCCAGCACCTGCCGGCGGGGGCGGGGCGGGGCCGGGGCGCGCGGACCGCAGGGAAGCCCGGCGGGTCAGCGCCGCGAGGCGCGGGCGCGGGGTCCGAAGCACGGAGGCGGCGACCCTCGGCGGCAGCCCTGACAGCGCGGAGCGAGCGCGGGGCCGGCCGGGAAGGCTGCGCCCGTGGGAGCCTCGCGTGGCACCTCCCAGGAGCCTTACCCGGGGACCGTGGCGGGGAGGCCTGGCGCCGCAACCGACGCGCGGATGCTCCTGAAGCGACGGATCTTCCAGACCCGGCCTCTCCGTGTCGGCCAGGGCACCATTCCTCTCTCAAGTCCAACAGCCCACTCCTGCTGCGGGGACCTGCTTGGCAAAAGGCCGAGGCCACCCTTGCTCATCTGCTTCTCCCAAGGTGCAGGTCCTGGTGTCCCGAGAGGACAAAACCAGCCCCAGCGCTTGGAGGGGCTCACAGTAGTCAAAGGGCACAGGTCCAGTGAGGAACTGGAATAAGGATGAGGAAGGGTGTGGGCTCAGGGAAGGCGGTGCGTGCAAGGTGCCCAACTAAGGCCCCGGGTCTGGAGGGAGGAGTGCTCCCTGCGGGGTGCGGTGCTGCCTAGGGTGACGGGTGGTGGGAGGCAGAGGCGGCTGGGAGGGCCTGGCTGCCCTTCTGACTCAGCGCTCCCTGGGTGACATGAGCGCCCAGGGAAGCCTAAGCAGGTTTCCCCAGCCTGGGTCTGACCTGAGGCATAAACTCGGGAGGCGTCAGTCCCACAGTGGGGCTGACCTGGCCTCTCTTAAGCTCTCCTGGTGGCTGGGTTTCTCCTTGCAGTAGCTCCTTCTATTTTTATTTTAGGACCACACCGGTGGAATATGGAAGTTCCCAGGCTAAGGGTTGAATCGGAGCTGTAGCCACTGGCCTACACCACAGCTACAGCAACGTGCCAGACTTGAGCGGAGTCTGTGACCTACACCACCCTATTCCAAGGAGAACGCTGAACAACTGGTACGTTTATGCTCATGCTAAGGAATCAGGCAGTGCCCTTGGGAGGAGGAGGAAGACACTAATCCTACAGCAAGGGCCACATCACATACACTTAGCAGGGTGCCTAGTGCAGGGTTCTGTGGTCAGTGGTCAGGCCCTTCCCTGCTAAATGAAAGGGAAGAGAGCCACCTGCTGTCAGCTCAGAGAACATGAGGGAGGGCACTCAGGCCAGCACGCCTAAACCTGGGTGGCATCTGACACAGACTCCCAGGTGACCAGAGGGGTGTCAGATGGGAAGGGGGCATAGGCTCTCGAGTGCCCCTCTTCCTGAACCTGAGGAAGATACACCCTCGCGGGTGGCCTGGCCTCCCTCAATTTATTAAGAGACATTTGAGTCCTGACCATGTGCAAAGCTGTGCCAGGAAAGGAATGCAGGTCCCGCCCTGCAGCTGGTGGATCTAGCGAAGACCCTCCAGGATCTCAGTCACTCACAGGGGCCCGGTACGTAGCTCAGCCACAGTGCAGGGAGTCTTGAGGGTTGGGTGGGAAGAGTGTATGCGAGGACAGGGTAGAGGGCCAGTGACCGGGGACCCTGCCAGGTGGGAAAGACTTAGTTTGTGGAGATGAGTGGGGCCCTAGCCCAACCCCAGGACAGGTCCGCTGCTCCTCTCAGACTCCAGCCTCCACTCGCCCTTTTGAGCCACCCTTTCCAGCCTTGGCTGGTGGGCCTCTCTGCGTCTTCTTATGGCTGAGCCCCCTCTTACTGCTCAGGGCACCTGGGACTCCTGTACCTGCACCACTGGGCTCAGCAGGGCCATCCTTTGCATCATTCTCTCTTTGAGGCTCAAAGGCAGCAGGAGGCAGGCTTTGGGCGGGAGAAGCCCTCTGCCGCTTCTGCCTTCTATCTTCGTGCACACACATCTCTAATAGATACGCGGACCTCACAAAAAGCCGATTTCTCAAGTTCACAATTCTCTTGGGAATGCCAAAGTTGGTATACACAGCACACACTCTCTCCCCTGGTGGTTGTCACATCTGCACCTTGGATAAGAGAGGCCCCAGTAATTACTATGGGTTTCCCCCTCTGCAGAGGTGGGAGAGACAGACTCACTCACTCTTGTCCCTATAGCTATGACATGTAACCCGAGGTGACAGTGTTGCCCTGGCTAGATTCTGTCCAATGTATTTGTATTTCTAGCCGGCAGCATGGAAACTCAGTCCTCTCCCTGGGCACCTCCATCTAGACAGATGCTAGGTTAAACACTGGAAGAGTTGAGAAAAGGGCCAAATGCTTTCCCGCGAGCAGAGTTGGGTTAAAGACACAATCCGGACAGATCAACAAGACCTGGTCATCACTCAATTTTGACCTGTCAAAATTCAAAACTAACCTAAGACTTCTGCTTCCAGCCGTGATGAAGTAAGAGGGAGTGGATACTAAAAAACCGTACAAAACAGATGAAACAGCAGTTGTCACACTGGACCAGAGGCCGTGCAGGGCAGGACCCCTGAGAGCAGGGAAGGAAGTGAGGTGAACCTGCCAGCTGCTCGCCGCCTGCAGCCTCCAGACCCAAGGAGGGAGGAGAACAAACAGAGCCTGGGCTCTCCCGGGGCTGAGGAGACAGCGGCGGGAGGCCAGGGGAAGCCAGGCAGCTAGAACTGGCAGGGCCGCGGGGTACCTGAGAGGAAGAGCTGCAGAGAGAAAAGCGCAGAGGGTCCCCCTTTGAGTCTCAGCTGAACACCGGTCAGCACACGAGGACACGGCCTGAGGCAGGAAGTCCACCCACTGGCAAGGAGCAGGTGGGGAGACTCCCTAAGAGCTCATAGGGGGCGTGGAAAAGCTCCAGTTCCACCAGCCATAGTGGCAAAACCTTGAGAAAAGCAGAACTGCGAGAGGGTTACCGCCTTCGCAGTTGTGAAATATTATACAGGCTGCCCTAGGGCCACCTAACAAGCTTAAAAGCAAGAACTGACAAGATCGAAATGATTTCCAAGGAACTACCACACCTCAGAACAAAGGCGTAAGCAAATAAAAGAACAAAGCACCAGAGAACTGTGAGAACTTCAAGTGGCTTTACTGGAGTCCTGTCAGACAAAAACACGTCAACTGTTGTGTAAAAATTGTTCAGTAAATCTATAAATTCAAGAATATCGACAAACTACATCAAGGCGCACAACAATCAAATTGCTTAAAACCAGTATTAAAAAGAAAACCTTTTTAAAAAGAGCCAGAGAAAAAAGTATGTACAGAGGAACAGAGATAAAGGTGGCAGAAGAGTTCTCAATGGAAACGGTGTAAACCAAGACATGACAGAACAACACTATCTGGCGTCCCACATTCTGTTGACGGCTTCTCAATCAGCTGCCGACACAAAGGGGAAGATGGCTGGTGTCCTCAAAAACCCACAAGTCACGCTCCAGTCATTATCAACGAGGAGTTTCGCGGTTCCAAAGGCGTTCTTATAAGCAGTTACGACCGCTCTGAAAAATGCTCAGAGCAACTGCTGGATGAACATTAAACACAACCAGCCACATCTCAGGAACCCTCAGCTTCATCAAATTCAAAGCCCCGGAAAGTCCTACCGTCCAAACCAAAACCCTTGGGACTTGCAAGTGGCTGAGAATGGTTTGCATATTCTCCTACTTCCCAAAACACTTTCTCCAAAATCAAACAAAAAACAAGGAGTAAATTCTACACAAAACCACACTGTCAAGCATCACTTTGGAGAACGCTAGAACTGCAAAATAACGGAGTAAAGAGGACAATTATGAAAGGCTGAAGTGTGGTCTTTCACACCCCACCCCACCTAGTGGAGGGCAAGGGCAGACCGAGAAGAACGGGGGTGGGGGGTGGGGGGATGGGGAGAAGGGGCTTGTCAGAGCGGCCTGCGGGTGATCTGGAAGTCACGGGAAGGATGATGTCTTCGAGCAGATATGAAAAGAACTTTTAAAATATCTCAGTACCGACTCAATAGAGCTGCTGCAGAAAACCCTGTAGAGATTCCACATATATGAACTGAAGAACCACCCCCTCCCCCGAGACTTTGTACAAATACTTTGTACAAAAGCAAATTTGGAGAATAATATGCCGACTGCACACCGTTCAATCGCTGTCCTCCAGCCAGCAACGTCTCTCCCGGGGTACGACTGAGCAACGCTGTAACGACTTGCTGTGTGCCCAGGGATCGAACAGACAAACACGGACGTGTCTGGATGCAAAGGCTGAAGGAAACGTGTGTTTCCTGGCTCTGCCTGCCAAGGGCCTGCACCAGCCCTGACAGCAGCGAGCCCATCTACTACCCAGGTCTGTTTCTAAATATCACGCTCAAAGAAAAGGCAGCGTTCCTGCTGTGGCTCAGTGGTAATGAACTCGACAGAATCCGTGAGGACACGGGCCTCACTCGGCGGGTTAGGGATTGGGCATTGCCATAAGCTGTGGGGTAGGTCACAGATGTGGCTAGGATCTGGCGTTGCTGTGGCTGTGGTGTAGCTGGCAGCTGCATCTCCAATTTGACTTCCATATGCTGCCACTGTGGCCCTTAAAAAAAGGAAAGAAAAAAGAAATGAAAAAAAGAAACAGAAGGCTCTTGATCCAGTTACTAAATACTAACTTACGGCTTGCTTCATTATAAGAAATTCTGAGGGAGGTTACAAACCCTTTCTATTCACAGAAGAGAAAGAAAAGAGAGTCAGGAAAGCAGAATGAAAGCAAAACAAGAGGGTCCTACAACAAAGTCAGCGTCAGGGTACAACACCGAAGGCTGCACCCCCCTTCATGACGCACAACCAGCAGCAGCAGACCTTGGAAATACTCTCGCAGTCTAACGAGTACTTTACTCCACGCCTAGGAGGGCAGACACTCCCAGCTGTTTCACACACCTGGCAACTGAGGCACAGGGAACACCTGTCCAAGGCTAAGCACAGCTGACAGAGCTGGGGCAGGAGTTTGAACCAAGAAAACCCGACTTCGGAGCCTGCCTTCATATACAGTAAGCCCCCTGTTAGAAATGATGCACAAGGTTGGCTCTCAGCTTCCTGGCAGGAAAAGCAAAGCCGTTCATAACAATCAATGTTGATGATATAAATACTAACGACATTCTCAGGAGACTATCACTATCCCTAAGTATCACATTGTTATTAAGATATAAGTTCTACATAAATATTGATAGCTGGGGTTAATTTAATACTCATAGCTCATACCCATTTTATCCTTGAGAATGAAAAGGCAAATACTGTAAGTCAACTATACTTTAGTATGAAAAATATTTTAAAAAAGAAAATTCAGGCAGATACACAGAACCTATAAGCAATTTATATTGTTCCTAGCAATAAACAATTGCTTAAACAATACAAATTTAGTATCTCACACTTCTGAAGGCACAAGTCAGATATGGGTTTCGCCAGGCTAAAATCAAGGTGTCGGCAGGGCTGTGTAGCTGGTAGCTCCAGGGGACAATGTGTTTCCTGGCCTTTTCCAGCTCCCACAGGCCACTCGCATTCCTTGGCTCCTAGCCACCTTCCTCTACTTCCAGGCGAGCAACTGTGGGTGGAGCCCTTCTTGAGATGCCATCTGTATGGTTCTGTCTTCTGCCTGCCCAGATAAGGCAGGACCCTCTTCCCATCTCAAGCTTAGCTGATTAGCAACCAGACTTGCTTGCCAGAGCCATAATTCCCTTTTACCATGTCATGCATTCACAGCTTTGGGTGTGAGGACCGGTCAGTTTAGAGGGCCATTATTTGTTTGTTTGTTTTTTCTTTTTTAGGGCTGCACTGCAGCATATGGAGGTTCCCACACTAGGGGTCAAATCAAAGCTACAGCTGCCGACCTACACCACAGTTACAGCAACTCAGGATCTGAGCCTCGTCTGTGACCTATACCACAGCTCATGGCAACACCATATCCTTAATCCACTGAGTGAGGCCAGGGATTGAACCTGCGTCCTCATGGATCCTAGCCAGATTCATTTCCATTGCAACACAACGGGAACTCCGAGGGCTGTTATGTCGGAGACCACAATACCTAACATTTATTAAACATTTTCTGTATGCCAGATACTTCGTAGTAAGTAACAATGATCAATAATGAAAAAGAAGCTAAGTTAATACATGGAGAACTCTGGCTGAAGAAATGTTTCTTTAAAAAGAAAGTACCTGTAATACTGAGCTTCTCAGTTACACATATCATCTCTCCAGAATTAATATTGGCATTGGATAGAGCCAAGTGGGAGTTTTAGTCCTACTTTTTTTTTTTTTGGTCTTTTTAGGGCTGCACCTGTGGCATATGGAGGTTCCCAGGCTAGGGGTTGAATCAGAGCTGTAGCTGCCAGCCTACGCCACAGCCACACCAAAAAAACTCCCCACATTTTTTGTGCGATAGTCTCAGGGTATTTTTTTCTTCTTACATTATCTTAAAAGAGTTTTGTGGTGTTATTTACTTTGAAGTCTATAATGTACCTAGAGTAAATCTGGGATACAGTATAAACTGGGGGTCCAATTTCAGTTTGATCTAGCACCATTCACTATTTTTTTAAAGTACTTTCCCCACTGCTCTCTAGTCACCTCTCTGATCAGATCAGGCACCGGTAAATGTGTGTGTCTGTTTCTCAGCTCTGTGTTCCTCTCCCTCCTTTTTTTTCACCTGTGGCAAGTGGAGGTTCCTGGGCCAGAGACTGGACCCAGGCCACAGCAGTGATAATACCAGATCTTTAACTCCCTGAGCCACCAGGGAAGTCCAGTCTCAGGGTATTTTACAGCATTCCAGGTCTCTGGTTTTCTCCAAACATAATTATCTGCATATTCCAGCTGATACAGCTAAAGTGCTCTTTGAAGTGTCAATAATACACTATAAAATAACAATGATTCTGAGCAACACTTAAGAATGTTAAAATTATCTGAAACTTTGCTGGTTGAAGATATTTGGAAATTTGGATAATTCAGCCAGTCTTTTATTTTTATTTTTTTTTTGTCTTTTGTCGTTTTTAGGGCTGCACCTGCAGCATGTGGAGGTTCCCAGGCTAGGGGTCTAATAGGAGTCGTAGCCGCCAGCCAACACCACAGCCACAGCAATGCGGGATCTGAGCTGTGTCTGCAACCTACACCACAGCTCACGGCAATGCTGGATCCTTAACCCACTGAGCGAGGCCAGGGATTGAACCCTCAACCTCATGGTTCCTAGTCGGATTTGTTTCTGCTGAGCCACGACGAGAACTCCTAGCTGGTCTTTTAAATTCTACATTTTTAACTAAACAATGTCAAATTAGAGAATTTAGAGAATAAGACAAATACTGATTTTTCACTTGCATTTCTAAAACATTAATGAATTACTCCAAATTCTCCATTCTACTTGGGAAGCTTACTGAGAGTGATCATTTCAGTGGTCACGGCTCACTACAAGCCTTCTGCTCTAAAAGCTGTCTGATCTTTATAAAAACTTTTAGGTTTTGAAGAGGACATCTTTGTTCCAAAGAATCTCAAAGTTATAATTTCCAAAGATCAATCCTTCCGATATTTCCCCCAAACTGAATTCAGAAATTTGGTCTATGTATTCTAAAAGGGCATTCCACTTCAATAAATCCTTTTGGAAACAAACGATCAGAGGCGTATTTCTCATTGCTGCTAGTATAAACAATGCAAGTATAAATAATAACATGAACGTCTAATCCATGTATCAATCTTATTCAAAAAGGCTAGTCTGAATGTAGCCCTTTAATATAAACAACCACATGATTCAACATACAGGAAGAAATCTCCATAATTCTAGGATTCTACTAACTTGACGTATGGCCAAAAGTAGAGAAACCATCTATTAATTTGATGATTCTCAAGTTTTTTTTAATGGAGTCCCTTTTATTTCTCACGTCCTGGAACTCAATTCTTGGTAGACATTTGGAGTGGATCTGGTAATAACTGGAGACAAATTAGTATATGAAATAAGCCCAAAAATTCCATGAAAGACAAAAAATTTGAAATCCAATAGTTTGATCTATAGCCTTACTGTCCGGGTACACTCCTTATAAACACTGGTAGGTTAATTTAAATGTGGAAAATGTCATCAAACCTGCAGAAAATATTAAATCTTACCATAGAGCCTATCTTTATTAAATATAAGTACACCAAATATAAATGTTAAATGGGTAACTTTTAATAAAACAATACCAACTAAATACGGAGTGCTTTAAACATTTGAAAAAGAAAATGCAATTAAAATGTTTGTTCATCTTACTACTCGTAAAACCCCAACTAAAACAGTATGTTAAAGGTAAGCAATTAAAGAAATTTGTTATCAGATAAAGCATAAGGTCAGGTTTTGAAATGAGTTCCAGTGTAACCTAATATAACAGAACTTACTACAATAGGAACACAGTCAATATGGTGACCATTTATATATTTAAGTACTTTACCAAAGCACAAATGGGTTCACTCTTCCTAGTGAAAACTGGGAAAATACATCTAAATGTATCGTGACAGTAATTTAATTGCTTTGGAAGTTTAAAAAATACATATTCCAAAATGGGTAACTACAGATTCAGTTTATCTATTACCCTATTGTGCAATGTAAGAGTCTTAAGACAACTGAAAACTAGAACTAAGGACTTCAGGTAAATTATATTTTTCATGGATGAACATCACTTAAAAAACTCTGAAACAATAATAAACCTTTTCTTGGTCAATATTTTAAAAACTGATTTAAGGCAGATTTTAAAAATTGACATCAGCTTTGTTTGTGATCCAAAATATGCAGCTTCAAGTTTCTAAGTAACAAGTTTGAAATATAAGGGTTATAAGTATTAAATTTTATCCTTTTATTTTATATAGAGAAAATCATTATATTGTAGAAACAACAGTTGCTAAATATTGAGAGGGCTATATACCAAGTAGATTATTAAAAACAGCTAAACCCATTTATCAAAACTATTTAATCCCATCATCTTGCTATTACCACAACTTTTACCTAAGTGCTGTAGAACATTCTCTGTAGGAGGTAGCTCACGCTTTCCAAGGAAATCCTACAGGTCAAGAAAAGAAGGAAGGAATCAACGATAAAATGTGTTGATTAGGCTAAACCCAAAATTCCAGAAAAATGTAGTTATCGGTACACTCTAGTACTAAACAAATCATTGTCATTAAATTCATTTATCATATAGGTATTATATGTATGTACCATTAAACCCTACCTCTTGACTAAGCCTATCACTAAACTCAGTAAATACTGAGAAGCAGAATTGCTGGATCATATGATAATTTCAGTTTAAAAATTTGAGGAACTGGGAGTTCCCGTCATGGCTCAGTGGAACCATGAGATTGCGGGTTTGATCCCTGGCCTCGCTCAGTCGGTTAAGGATCCAGGTTGCAGACGCGGCCTGGATCCCGTGTTGCTGTGGCTGTGGCGTTGGCCGGCGGCTACGGCTCCTATTAGACCTCTAGCCTGGGAACCTCCATATGCTGTGAATGCGACCCTCAAAAGACAAAAAAAAAGGAAAAAAAATTGAGGAACTGTCATACCATTTTCCACAGTGGCTGCACTATTTTACATTCCCATCAGCAATGCATAGTTTCCACTTTCTCCACATCCTCACCAACACTTTTCTGTTTTTCAGTGGGTAACTGCCATCCTAATGGATGCAAAGTTGTTATCTCACTGAGGTTTGGACTGTATTTCCCTAATGATGAATGACAGTGGACCTATTTTCATGTTCTTAATGGCCATTTGGATATCTTCTTTGGATAAAAATATATTCTGTCCATTTTTTAAATTGGGATTTTGCTTTTGTTGTTGAAAAGCCTGTTGGCTCCACTTTATATATATATTCTTTATATATTCTTATATATATCAAGAATATTAATCTTTATCAGATAAATGATTTACAAATATTTCTTCCTACTCTGTGGGTTGCCTTTTCACTAATCTATATAGTGTTTCTTTATGTATCAAAGTTTTAAATTTTGATCAAGTTTATCTTTTCTTTTGTTGTCTGTGTTTTTGGTGTCATATACAAGAATCAATGCCAAATCCCAATGTTGTGAAGCTTTTAGTCTGAATTTTCTTCTAAGAATTCTGTAGTTTAGCTCCTATGTTTAGGTCTCTGATCCATTTTGATTTTTTTTTTTTAATTTTTATTTCTTTTTTGCTTTTTGGGCCACACCTGCAGCATATGGAATTTCCCAGGCTAGGGGTCGAATCGGAGCTGCAGCTGCTGGCCTACACCATGGTCACAGCAACATGGGATCTGAGCTGCATCTCTGACCTACACCACAGCCTGGGAACCTCCATATGCTGCAGTTGTGGCCCTAAAAAGCAAAAAATAAAAATAAAAGTATATAGGAGGATGTGTGCAGGTTATATGCAAATCCTACACCTCAGCTCACAGAAATGCTGGATACTTAACCCACTGAGTGAGACCAGGCATCAAACCTGCATCCTCATGGATACTAGTCAGGTTCTTAACCCACTGAACCACAAAGGGAACTTCTGGTCATCTCCAAATTTTGGTATCTGCAGGAAGGTCCTAGAACCAATCCCGTGCAGATGCTGAAGGATGACTGGAGTTGCTTGTCCTCTAAGCAGGCCACTGGGGCTTCTTCATGTGGCTGTGGCAAACTTCCGAGACAGCAGAGTGATTAAAATCTCTTGAAGGACTAGGCTTGAAAATGGTACAGCTGGGAGTTCCTGTTGTGGAGCAGTGGAAACAAATCCAACAAGTATTCATGATGAGGTGGGTTTGATTCCTGGCCCTCATCAGTGGGTTAAGGATCTGGCGCTGTTGTGAGCTGTGCGGTATAGGTCACAGACATGCCTCTGATCCCACGTTGCTGTGGCTGTGGTGTAGGCTGGCAGCTGTAGTTCCGACTTGATTCCTAGCCTGGGAATATGCCACAGGTGCAGCCCTAAAAAGCAAAAAAAAAAAAAAAAAAAAAAAACAACCCACCCAAAGCTACAACTTGTCAAAGCAAATGGCAAGGTCAGCCCAGATTCAAGGCGGTGGGAAAACAGATTCTACTTTTTCATTAGGGGAGCTTAAAAGAGTGTCTGGTAACTTAAATAGCTGGAGTCCCTGTGGATAATTTCTATTACCTAATGTTCATGCTAGTTTTCATTCATATAGTCTTATTTCATTTGTGATTAGTTATTTTTTTGACTGTGTATCCTTATTTACAAAATAATCAGTTATGTGCAAAATTTTTGACAGAAACAATTTGAGGCCTAAAATGCTATTACTTTCTTCCTGAGGATTCTTACCTTCCTTTCCTCTAGGTGCACAGCAGGACCAGTAACACTACATCATCACAATCCAATTTAGGTAACGAAACTGGAAGCTCAGTTACAGTCCCTCAGAGGGACAATCTGGTTCAAAGTTATTCCTAGAGAAAAGCCTGTTGGCTCCACTGCTGAGAGTTCACCAAAGCTCCATCCCCCTGGCTTTAATGCCCTCAGCAGGATCCCTATAACTCCTAGGGCCCCATATGCAAATGTACAAGGGGAAAGTGTTCCCAAACAATGGGTGTATTTCCCTGAAAATCATCTCTTACCACGACCCAGCAGTTTGCAGTATCTTGATGGCTCTCTAGGGCCTTCTAGCAGATGTCTGGATATTTATCCAGCTTTTCTAGCTGTTCTCCCTGGAAAGTCAGCTTTAATCATCTAGGTAGTAGCTACAACTGGAAACAAATCCCTATCCATTATTTTACAAAAAAGGATTCTACGTTTGTGTGTGGCAATTTAAAGTTTGTGGTATCTACACAAACTCTTTGAAACACCTTTCTTTAAGAGGTGGAGCTTAATTCCCCACCTTGATTGTGGACTGCACAGTGACTCGCATCTGATGGAATGTGGCAGGATGATGGCGTGTGTCCTGAGGGTAGGTCACAAAAGATACTGCAGCTTCCATCTTGTGCCCCTGCCCTCATCCCCACCTGCTGATAGCTCCTGCTCTGAAGAAGCCAGATGCTTTGATATAAAGGACACTCAAGCAGCCCTATGGCAGAAGCTCACGTGATAAGTAATAGGTGCCTCCTGCCAACAGTTATGTGAATGAGCCACCTGACCAGCAGGTCTTCTAGTCTCAGGCAAGCCTCCCAATGACTACAGCCCAGGCCAGCATCTTGACTGCGACATCATGAGAGTCCACAGCTAAAGCCAGCTAGCTAGGCCATTCCTGAATCCTGACCTGCAAACTATGAGGTGATAGAAGTTGTTTAAGCCAATTAATTTTGGCATAATTGGTTTTACATTATAGGTAACTAATATGTCTATTTTTAGCCTTTATAGTATTTTAAATTTAATTATTTTTATTTGAGAAAACGGAATCCATTGTTTAAAATGTTTAAGTAATATTTAAATACAAAAAATAGGACTGACTTACCTCTTATTGCTTTTTTAAATTCCTAACTGGAAGCAGAGTCTTCCAAAACAGAGGAAGCCATTTCCACAATAGTATTAATAGACAAGCCATTCAGAAAACCTTTATGATTTATTCTTACTTCCTGAAGAGCATCTATAATATGGTCTCTACACAAAAGGAAAATATACGTGAGTTTTTTGTCCTTTCCAAAGTAACATACTCTATATGGCTAGGTTATTTTTTATATACACATTTTAAAAGTTAAAATGTAATTATTGTTATTACCTACTAACTTCTGGATGTAGTTCAGTCAGTCTCCTCATGATCTTGGTAAAGCTACGCAGGTTCAACGTATTTGGAGGTATGAATTGAATAGGTGTATCAGGTAATAATTTAGTAGATTCGATCTGTTTACAGTTCTTCTTGACATCCTAAATAAACATTTTTGAAGTTTTCTTTAAATCATTAACAATTATATAGAGACAATCTAGCTTATTCTTTTTTTCCTTTTTTTTGGGCTGCACCTGCTGCACATGGAGGTTCCCAGGCTAGGGGATGAAATGGAGCTGTATCTGTTGGCCTACACCACAGCCACAGCAATGCCAGATCCAAGCCACGTCTGTGACCTACACCACAGCTCACGGCAACACCAGATCCTTAACCCACTGAGTGAGGCCAGGGAACGAACCTGCGTCCTCATGGATAGTAGTCAGATTCATTTCCACTGAGCAACATGGGAACTCTTTTTGTGTGTGTGATTTATTCTAAATTTAAAAATCACAAATAGTAAAATCAAAATTTCTAAGACATTTACTTTGATTTGGAACTATTTTTTCTACCAAGCATATTTACTTGAGTACTCAGGACCTGTAGTTCAAAAAATGCCAAACACACAATAAAGTAGAAGGGCTTGTTTAAAACAGCCTTTCTTAAACAGGATTCCTCACCTAATCCACAGAACACAGAAAATGATGTTGACTATTTTCTCAATTTTCCCTAAGACAGGACATAACCAGTTCTATTCTAGATGCATAGGAATGAGAGGTTAATTCATTACACACAATGGATATCTTAGTATTCCAGTGTGAAGGCTTAATTTTCTCACCCAACCTGAGAGGGAAAGGCTGGTCTTACAAGGAAATTATAAATACCATATTTATATCATGTTTTCTATGTCTTACTAACTAAACATTTACTGAACACAAACTATATGCCCAGAATATGATATGGGAAGGGCGGGGTGGGCGGGGGAGCAGTGCTATAAAACAGGACCTCCATTTCTTACATATCCTCTAATCCAACTTGAGACAACTTTAAAATAACCCATTAATTACTTTTAACCATGCAAGTAGACTATAAATTATATGAAGCCACTGTACAACCCATAAAAGTTCAACAAAGGAAGAGCTGATACTTTAAAGCCTAGATGAAAAGTCAGGGTAAGATTGGAGTTCTCCAGTGGCTCAGTGGGTTCAGGATCTGGCGTTGTCAGTGCTATGGCCCTGCTTTTAGCTGTGGCACGGATTCAGTCGCTGACCCTGGAGCTTTCACCTGTCATGGGTACAGCCAAAAAAAAAAAAAAAGATTAAAAAGTCAGGGCAAGATATACACAATATGAGATCTGTCACATCAGAATATTACATATTTTATTTACTTATTGTCTTATCTCCTTCATTAGCTTTTAAGCTCTATAAAAGCACAGATTATTGTCTGTTTTGTTCACTGCTACTTTCCCAGTGCCAAAAATAGTGTACACAGTTGGTGTACTGTTTGCTGAATAAATAAGTAATCTGGGGATACAATAGTTTAAGTAATAGTTGAAGTCACAGAGAGGATCAAGTTCTCCAAGAAAGAATCAAATTACTAGTAAATAACAATAGCTACTATTTATGGAGTACATTCTCCACGTCAGGCACCGTTTTAAGAAATTTTCTGTATCAAACTCATTTAATGCTCACAACACTTGTGAGTTAGGAACTCTTACCATTTAATTTATCATTGTATTGGCTGCCCCGCAACATATGGGGTTCCCGGGCCAGGGTCAGATCTGAGCTGCAGCTGTGGTAATGCCTGATCCTTAACCCTCTGTGCCAGGCTAGGGACTGACCCTCTGTCCCAGCACTGCAGAGACACTGCCAATCCCACTGCACCATAGTGGGAATTCCCCGTTTTAAAATAAGGCAGTTCAGACACAGAGGGTAGGCAACTCGCCCAGTCACATGATGAGTAGGTAGCAAAGCAGGTTATGAATGTGTTATTAATCATCACTACTCTACTCATGAGAGACAATGTTTTCTAAATAAATGGATATAATGAAAAAAATGTCGAGAATATGAGAAGAAAGGTGATAAGAAACTGCTAGAAAAGTAAGAGTCCAGTTTAACAAAGATGGCGGTAAGAGCCGCCCACGGTCCCTGCTGACACCACTTAACCTTCCCTCTGGGGACTCCTGGCCTACCGCTTCAGCTGACAGGACCGTGAGTGCTGTCACTTGAACTAATGAAAACAAAATCACAGGCTGGATCCAACTCCCTGTCTAAAGAATGGGAACTGGAACACAGAGAAAATGAGAGCCTGAGCTGAAAAATACTGTAGAGTTAGAATTAAGCAAATAAAGTCGAATGGAGGAGGAGAGAGACACGAGCAGACAAAGAAAGCCAGTGTGCAGAGAGAAGCAGAATGGAGCTTACAGGGACCTAGAGGCAGGAAACCACTGCTGAGAGAGGAAGGGAGGAGACAGAACCCCCTCCCCAGCTCAGGCCCCCAGGCAGCCCAAACCACACTTTGTTTCCTTTCTTCCTATTGTGGACTGAGGTTATGCACCAAAAAACAAACAAACACCTATCCTATACATGAAATGTCACTGAGATGAAAGGAAAAACACTTGAGAGAAAGAAATAATCAGATCAAATAGACTACATGGTCAAAAGGAAGGCAGATGGGGAGAAAGAACAAGAAAAAGGTCACTAGTGACTACAGAAAGAGCAGTTTAAGTAAAAGTTGAGATACTGAAGTCAGACTATCAGGGTGAAGAAAAACAATCAAAGAAAGAAACCTAGATGTTGAACATAAACTATTCGTTTGGGAAGTCTGGCAGTAAAACATAGAATAAGGACGGTAACCTTAAAAAAGAATGCAAAGTCGAGTGAAAAATGTTGTCATAGGAAGAGCTGCACATGACTGCAAGTAAACACAGATCTGTGCGTATAAAAGCAGCCACGAACGGTACAGAAAAGTAACGGCAGAACTCCAGGAATTAGGAAAGGATGCGATACAGGACATAGGTAGGAGAGACCCCTTTATCTTATTCTTAAGTAAAAAAAAAAAAAAAAACAGATTCATTTATTCAACAAAAAAGTATTCTTTCATCCATTCATTAAAAAGGGATTTTCTGGAGTTCCTCTTGTGGTACAGGGGGAAAGAATCCGACTAGGAACCATGAGGACACAGGTTCGATCCCTGGGCTCGCTCAGTGGGTTAAGGATCTGGCATTGCTGTAAGCTGCTCTGTAGGTCACAGATGTGGCTCAGATCCTGCATTGCTGTGGCTGTGGTGTGGGCCGGCAGCTGCAGCTCCAATTTGACACCTAGCCTAGGAGCCTCCATATGCTGAGGGTGCAGCCCTAAAAAGCAAAAAAAAAAAAAAAGGGGGGGGTTTCTCTGATCAGCAGAGTCAAAATAATTCCAGTAAGAATCTAAATATAGGTTTTTTTTTTTTGGGGGGTAACCCAACTCCCTTGGGTTTACAGATCCATTTATTATTGCTAGATTTCAAGCTACATTAAGAGTCCAACAGAAACATATACACAAAAGTATATGAACAGAATATGAATAATACCAATTGTATAAAAATATACAAATATAAAATTTCTCAATGCTACAGGGATTGAAAATACAAATAGAGAAAGTTGCAAATATCTTGCAATAGCAAAAACAATGAGATATCAGTTTCCACCATCAGCTTGGAAAAAAAAAATACTTTTTTTTTGTCTTTTTGCCTTATCTAGGGCCACACCCGTGGCATATGGAGGTTCCCAGGCTAGGGGGTCTAACAGGAGCTGTAGCTGCCTACGATACAGCCACAGCAACGCGGGATCTGAGCCACGTCTGCAACCTACACCACAGCTCACGGCAACGCCGGATCCTTAACCCACTGAGCAAGGCCAGGGATCGAACCCGCAACCTCATGGTTCCTAGTCGGATTCGTTAACCACTGAGTCACGACAGAAACTCCAAAAATACATTATTTTAACACAGAGTAGCAGATATTCTTACTCACTTTTGGTAGGATTATTAATTACCTTGTTGTGTAGATTGGTTAAAATGTTCCCTGAGGGCAATTTGACAGACGCTACTAAAACTGAGAAGGTACTGATCCAAAATTGCCAGTCTTTTTTTTTTTTTCCCCACCAATGTTCACAGCAGCTTTATCCTTAAAAGCCCAACACTGGAAACAACTCTAACTTTCAAAAATAAGCGACTAGATAAACAAATCGCGGTACAGCCACACACTGGAACACCACACAGCAATAAAAACAGAAACCATTACTGATCTGCACAAAGACATAAATGAATCTCAAACATACTATAAAAGTATATAAAATGGGATTCCTTATTTCTAAAACTCTAGGAAAGACAAAACATGGAACGACAGAAAGCAGGTCAGGGCTGGCCTGGAGTTGGATGGGCGGGAGGTTGATTTGAGAACGAGGTCTAGGGAACTTTTTGGAATGATGGTGTTTACACGGGGTATATAAATTTGTTGCAACTCTTTGATCTGTGCACTTTAAAAACGTGCATTTTGGAGTTCCCATTCCAAACTGGGTTTTTAAATAGGTACTGACAAGTAGAATTATGAAATTTATAAAGAAAGACAAAGAGAATAGAATAGCCAAAACAATTTTGGAAAAGAATAAAGTTGGAGAACTAATTCTACCTGATTTCAAGACTTCTGTAAAGCTATAATAATCAAGACAGTGTAGCACTGGTGGAAAACATGACAAAGAGATTGACAGAAAAGACAGTCTAGAAATAGATCCACACAAATACGGTCAAATGATTTCTGATAAAGGTGAACTCAGTAGAGATAGGAGAGTCTTTTCTTTCCTTCTTCTTTTTGTCTTCTCAGGGCTGCACCTGCAGCATATGGAGGTTCCCAGGCTGCGGGTTAAACCGAAGCCATAGCTGATGACCTATGCCACAGTCACACCAGATCTGAGCCACATCTGCAGCCTATGCCGCAGCCTGTAGCAACGCTGGATCCATAACCCACTTAGTGAGTCCAGTGCTCAAACTTGCATCCTCGTGGATGCTAGTCATGTTCTTAACCCACTGAGGCACAACAGGAACTCCAGGATAGTCTTTTCAACATGATGCTGAACAATTCCACAAACGAAACAAACACACAAACCAAAACCTCAATTCATCTCACATATTATATAAAAATTAACTCAAAATCTTTGTGACCACGGATTATGCAAAGATTTCTCAGATAAAATTTTAAAATCACAATTGTAATTCATCAAAATTTAGAACTCCTGCTCTGAGAATGACACTATTAAAAGAATGAAAAGACAAAGTACAGGCTGGGAAAAAGTACTTGCAAATCATACATCTATCTTATAAATGATTTATATTCAGAATATAAAAAACTCTCAGAACTCAGTAGGAAAATACATTAAATGAAAGAAGCCAGACTAATGAGGCTAGAAGACATTCTTATTCACAGAATATTCTGGAAAAGGTAAAATTATAGCAATGAAACAACAGAGCCCAGGAGAAAGTTTTCGAATGACGAGACTATTCTACACCCAATGGTGATGATGGTGGTGGTGGTTACATGCCTGTGTGCAGGTGTCTGAACTCAAAGACAATACAAAGGAAGAACTTTACTGTCTATAAATTTTAAGAAAATCTGTGGAATGCCTGTAGATGCCAGGCATTTTGCTGAGCAGTGGAGAGATCAGAGTGAACAAGTCAACTTTATCACCTGCCATGTTGTGTTCAGAACGTCAGTAAGGTAAAGATGAGAGCATATATAATAAAAGGACTATACATAATGGTTTTAATAATTATGAGACAAAGTTAGCTGTGGAAAAAACAGAATTATGAAAGTGTAATCAGCTATTTATAGAGTAATACTGTCCAAGAATAAAGAGACAAAAAGACTGTAAAGTGATTGCAAAGAACCTTCCTAAAGAGAAATGAGTTTCTCTGAAGCTAGGTCTGCAAAGATCTGTATTTCCTCCAGGAGGAACTAGAGGTGTACAAAAGCAAGTTAGGACAGATCCAGGGTTAGAAACAAATTAAAATTCTTATCCCATTTCAGGATTGCTGCCCTAGAGTAATTTGTCTACAAAGCTACTTATTAAATATGGTATATACAAAGACCATTTAAGGGTTCTGTCAAGAAAACTAACCTTTTGGTCAAAACGGAAAAACTCACTGTCTTGCTCAGATCCCAGCTGCCTTGGCCTAGTTCTGGGCAATCTAGAAATAGAGGAGGCTGAGCTGATTTCTCTGCTGATGCTTTTCTCCAGATTATTGAAACTAACTTTATTTCCATTTTTGGAGGAAAGTGGTGATGTGTATTCTCCAGGAGTTTTGACAAGCCGAACATTTACTGATTTCCCATTTATTTCTATACCATTCAATTCTTTCACAGCCATCTTTGCATCAGTGTTTTTTTTAAAAGCAAGAGATGCGTATCTAAAATATAAAAGCAGAAAATCAAAATGTTAATGACTTTAAATTGCTTCAAATTTCATTGTGTAACTACTGGCTACCATACATCTTTCACAAGAATAACTGCTCTTAAAAATAAGTTACTATACTTACCTTGGGATTAGAGGAATACTTAAGATAACTAAATAAAAAAAATTAAAGACTGGAAATAAAAGATAGCATTTCTTCTGAATTACCACCTACTCATTTTGGAGTTCCCGTCGTGGCTCAGTGGTTAACGAATCCGACTAGGAACTATGAGGTTGCAGGTTCAATCCCTGGCCTTGCTCAGTGGGTTAAGGATCTGGCGTTGCTGTGAGCTGTGGTGTAGGCTGCAGACACGGCTCGGGTCCCACGTTGCTGTGGCTGTGGCGAATGCCGGCCCCTAGCCTGGGAACCTCCATATGCCGCGGGTGTGGCCCTAGATAAGGCAAAAAGACAAAAAAAAAAGTCCACCTACTCATTTTATGTTAAAATGTAATGTAGGGAGTTTCTGTTGTGGCTCAGTGGGTTATGAACCCAACTAATACCCATGAGGACGCTGGTTTGATTCCTGGCCTCACTCAGTGGGTTGGGGATCCAGCATTGCTGTGAGCTGTGGTGTGGGATGCAGATGTGGCTCAGATCCCTTACCGCTGCGGCTGTGGTGTAGGCTGGCAGCTGCAACTCCAATTAACTTCCATATGTCGGAGGTGCAGCCCTAAAAAGAAAAAAAAAAGCAAAATATTTGCAAAGCTGATATATGAGACAGTTGCATAAATTAGTGTTCTTGGTTATCCACACCAAAAAAATTAAAATTCATCCCTATCCACAAACATAACCTCCAGATACACTAAAAGTTTACATGTGAAAAGCAAAATTTAAAAACACTCCACAGACTACATAAGAGAATGTCATTATACTTCAAAGTAATATTCAAAATAATAATATTCAAAATAATAAAAAAAGTTTTTTTCAGAGGATTTGACAGACACTAAAAGAATCTTTCACATCAAGTGATTCTAGGATTACAACACTACTTTAATATAATGAAACATATTAACATTTCAGTAGGTCAAAAGGGGCACTGATCTTAGGTGAATCTATTTAAGACAAAATTCAATACTCATTTTAAATACATTTCAACCCTAACTACAAATAAGATCCTTTATTTTTTTTTGCTTTGTATGGCCACAGCTGTGGCATATGGAAGTTTCCACGCTAAGGGCTGAATTGGAGTGGCAGCTGCCAGCCTACGCTACGGCCACAGCAACACCAGATCTGGGCCACATCTGTGACCTCTACCATGGCTCATGGCAACACTGAATTCTTAACCCCCTGAGCAAGGCCACAGATCAAACCCGCACCCTCATGGATACTAGCTGGATTCTTAAGCCGCTGAGCCATACTGGGAACTCTGGATCCTTTCTTAATTGATAAATATTTTCATATCTGATATAACAAGCTATCATTTTCTGTGATAAAACATTAAAGGCATTTTGTTTAACTATCAACATTATTATTTGATACTTGTGAATTTCCTTTTTTTTGGAGTGCTCTTTCTTTAATTAATGAGAACAGAATGACTTGTAACTGATTTGTGGTGCAACATTATTTGGTTCTTGTCACTAGGGTATACATACACACCACCTAAAAATCCTGTGGCCCTATCCTTTTGTACACATTCTTGAGAAAAAAAGAAAAGAAAAGAAAAGGAAAGGAAAAACAACAACAGGAGTGTTCAATACAAAGATAAATCTTGGTTCAAGCTGTTTCCAGATCCTCAGAAGGATTATGAATCGGCTGAGTACACATTTCTTGAGATAAGAGATGGATAATCAAAGTGGAAGGGGGATTGATGGGAGGGGGAAGAGACAGCAAGCCACGCCCAAAAGAAGCGTTCTGTGAATGGCTACTGGAGAATTGGATGTGAGGTGGGGAAAGGAGACTTGGGCCAGTGGGGTCAGGAGCCCCATTCTAGGAATGACAGTTGAAGGAAAGGGGGAATAAGCTATTAACAAGAACGGCCATTCAGGAGTTCCTCCTGTGGCTCAATGGGTTAAGAACCCAACATAGTAACTGTGATGACGCAGGTTTGATCCCTGGCTTCACTCAATGGGTAAAGGATCAGTGTTGCTGTGGCTGTGTGTAGGCCTGCAGCTGCAGCTCTGATGCGACCCTTAGCCCAGGTGTGAATTTCTGATAACGTCACAGAACAGAAAGTAGCAATATACATATCATAAATGACTATATGTAGATGATATAGCAATCTACCTAAAAAAGAAGTACCGACTAAAAAGTAATTAAAATAAAAAATAATGAAATTATATGTAATTTTCTGAGTACCTTCTACATGCCAGGCTTCATTCCTACTGGTTTACTTATTTAACTCATGACAGTTTCACAGCAATGCTACATAGGTACTATTATCATTCTCGCTTTATAGAGGAAGAGCCAGAGATTCAGAAAGGTTAAGTAACTTGTCAAATTCATTCACCAAATTACTGATAGAGCTGAGAAGTGAATGCAAGCCATCTAGCCGTAGAGCTCACTCCCTTAATGAATGCACTCTATTCCCCCCATGAAATGGTACAAAACAAGGGAACTGCAGAAAAATTCATAACTCACTCATATCTCATTAACAGCAAGTTAAAAAGTATAATGAAAGAACGACTTGATTAAGAACAGCACCAATAGGAGTTCCCGTCGTGGCTCAGTGGAAATGAATCTGACTAGTATCCAGGAGGATGCAGGTTTGATTCCTGGCCTCGCCCAGTGGGTTAAGGATCTGGTGTTGCCGTTGAGCCGTGGCGTAGGTCACAGACGTGGTGTGGATCTGGTGTTTCTGCGGCTGTGGCATAGGCTAGGGACTAGCTGTGATTCGACCCCTGGCCTAGCTTGGGAACCTCCCTCCATATGCCATGGGTGCAGCCCTAAAAAGATAGACAAGGAAAAAAAAAAGAGAGAACAGCAACAATTAATTACTGCATTTATTTGTCTATTTGTCAATGTGTATCTCTCTACTAGGCTGGGAAAACCTACTGGGAACGGCTCCTAGCTTAATCACCGTGACCAATATTAGTACACAGTAGACCTGTTTAGAACCTAGGGCATACTGCAGACATCCAGTAAATGTACATTTATTGAATTTGGGAAACATACCTGTAATTAGAAGAATCATAAATTGAAATGTCAGAAATTTCGTATTTCTGGAAATGAGATCTTAAATCAGCCTAAAAGAAAATAAAGGTTTGTGAAAGGTAGAAAAACAACACAATCACAATATGAACAATTAATAGATTTGAAAATAAAGCTCAAAAAAATAAATCCTGGCATACCTCAGTCACTGAAGGGCACAGACCACCAACATGTACCAAGTAACCTTTATCTCTTCGTAAGGGTTCAACAGTCTTCATTTCTGCTTTAGATAAACATAACATACAATAGAAGATGATCATTACTGTATCAATATTCTTAAGAGAAAATGTGAAAATTGTTAAATGTTTCATTTTTTATATCACAAACATTATAACTATGAAGTTATTAGCAAATATCTGCACAAGGCTGAAGATCAAGAGCTTAGAGTGCGGCTTCAAGATTTCTGGGCTTTAATCTCATCAAAGATTTAATAAAGAGGTTGGACCGGTTGACATTTAATCTCTGGCTCAAAAACTGATCAATCACATCTAAACAGAGTAATCAATTACATCATCACTCAGCAAAAGCGTCTTCCGTTTGCCTCTGGCTCTGGGAAGGTGCTGGAAGCACACGGGATCCCCACCCTGCTATGCTGATGCTGGTGAGGGCTCTCTTTACGTAAATTCCTTTGCTGGGAAACATCACACCAAGAAAACCTTTAGATTAGACAAAAATAACAGCAGGCATATAGCATAGTGGTAATGGTAATGGCATATAAGAAAAAAGTGGGAGATAACTTGATTTAGATAACACTACTTTAGAAACCACAAATACTAGGACTATAGAAATTTTTTCTCATTTCATTAAAATTTCAAAATTCTCAGACTATATCTTCATAGTCTCTTTTCTGAGGCAAACCTGGTACGAAATCAAAAAGGATTTAGTGAATTGAGATTCTTTCAAGCTACAAAATCTATACCTGGCACACAGGCGGTGCACAATATTTGGTAAGTAAATTCTAAGAGTAGCTTTTATTTACGCTTTATAATTTTTGTACAACAGAGTATTTGTAAGTTTTATGTTTCACTTAATAATAATAATAATAGCAGCCTAACACTTGCCCAGTGCTTCCCCTACTCAGGCAACATGCTAACACCTTATATGCATCACCTACTGTAACGCTCAGTCACCCTGTGAAGTACCAATTGCTGCCACACCCACTTCCCACTTCCTTGAGTACGGAGGTCTGAGGATTGGCTCACAAAGCCAGTAAGTGATGGAGCTGAAATTTAGGCAGAATCCTTCATCTCGAGGGAATAATACCTAACCTCCTTCATTAAATTACTTTATTTACTTGCTAATTTCCTTGGTTTGCAACACATTGTATAGAGAAAATGATAAAACTATCTTTAAAATTTATATTGTTACATTGAGGTGAGGAGGGAGCAAGGAACTACAACAAAGAAGAAAAAGGCAACGAATAAGAAATCAGGAGATAAACATTTTACCCATCACCTCACCTTTCACCAGTTCAAAGTATCTACTAAATACCTCATGGACTGAATGCTGTACCTGGCACTGGGGACAGGCAGTGAACAAAATCTAAAAAAAAATCCCTAAACTCACTGAGCTAATATTTTGAGTGTGAGAAAACAGTCAATAAAGCGAATAAGCAAAATGCATAGTATCTGATAAGTGATATGGAGAAAAATAATGCAAGGAAAGATGATATAATGCCATTTATTTGAAACCATATTATGTGTGTATTAAACATATGCATAGAGAAACACGTAAAAGAATGATAATGAATATAAGCAGTAGTGGTTACTGCAAGTAGGAGATGCTTTAGATAATTTTAATTTTCTTTTACTTTTATATGTTTTGTTTAAAAACCTTAAAACATTTATATGAGCAGAACAAAACAATAAAACTACTGCTATTATGCCAGATAAAAGAAAATTCCAGAAACACGCAGGAAACATAGGGAAGATAGCATATCATTAGCAATGTCAGAAAAGCAAAAATCGGATACTAGAGGAAATTCCAACTACTGTAAGCAATTCAGTACTACCTAAAGATGAAAACATTTCAGAAATAGACTAGTTAAAGGGTTTAGGGAAAGCAAACAGTTTTCAGCTCTCAGGCAAACGAGACAGGTAACCCCTGCTGCCTGACAGAAACTGAGCAGCTCTTTGTGAGCACCAGGCACCCCACACCTGGATGGTGCCTGACCAGGGGGCAGAGTTCGAACACCTGAGGGAGCACTAACGCTGCATCAGGGCAGGGAGAGATAATGGCAAAATGGTATTAGATTTTAGCAGTTTTCTGAAATAGAAATGAACATTTAAACTGATTTACTCTTTTTAAAAAAACTGACATCTAAATTTTCTCATTTTTCACATTTATAAAGACAAGACATAGACAGGAATAAATATTAAAGCAGTGCAAGTCCCCAAAATACTAAAGAAGGTGAGCACTATTTTACAAGTGAGCTATTAGGTGTTAGGAACCAACCTTGTGTAAACTTTGGATCCCCGCTGTCTTGTTCTATCTGACTTTCCAGTTCTCCTGAGAAGTCAGTTGCTGTCAGGTTCTCCTTAGCATCAAACCAGTCTTCACTTATTTCTCTGTAATTTTTGCTGTCTGAGAAATTGCTCACATTTAGCAACAAATTATGTATATAACGTTTAGCCCTGAGAGGTTGTCTGAGTGATCTGCTTCCCAGTTTTATATTCATAAACACTGACTCCCATCTTATTAAGAGCCTTTATTTTTTATTTTTAATTATCCTTTATTGAAGAAGATACTATCTTTGTAGACAGAATAACAGTAAACATTTTTTTTTTTTGTCTTTTTAGGGCCGCATCCGCAAAGGTCTATGGAGGTTCCCAGGCTGGGGGTCTAATCGGAGCTGTTGCTGCCGGCCTACGCCACAGCCACAGCAACGCCAGATCTGAGCCGCGTCTGCAACATACACCACAGCTCACAGCAATGCCGGATCGTTAACCCACTGGGCGATGCCAGGGATTGAACCCACAACCTCACGGTTCCTAGTCGGATTCGTTTCCGCTGCGCCATGATGGGAACTCCAACAGTAAACATTTTTAAAAAGTTTAAGCAGTGCTGTCGCTCTTTATTTCATTAAAAACTGAATTAATGATCTTTTTGGAATGATCATAACTTCTCTTTTCTTTGAAGACAAGACTGAAAAAAAAACCCCAAAAAAACAAAGAAAACCCCACACACAATTTACAGAGACACAAAGAGGACAGAAATATTTTCAAACTGGAAAACATGAACCAGAAGAACAAAAGTCTATTACTACCTGGCATTATCAGATATATTAAACAGCCGTAAAGATATCAAGTAGCTGTAAAACTAACATTCATAATCAGAATGACTGCCATTCAGTCAATTCATTCAGTCAATTAAATATTTACTTTAACGTAATGAATGGGCACAAGGGACATTTTAAATCTTATTTGTTTTCTGGTGATGACACAAGACAAACTTTTTTTTGTTTTTTTTGGTGTTTTTGGCTTATCTAGGGCCGCACCCGTGGCATGTGAAGGTTCCCAGGCTAGGGGTCTAATAGGAGCTATAGCTGCCGGCCTTCGCCACAGCCCCAGCAACGCGGGATCCGAGCCACGTCTGCAACCTACACCACAGCTCATGGCAATGCCGGATCCCTAACCCACTGAGCAAGGCCAGGGATCAAACCCGCAACCTCATGGTTCCTAGTCGGATTCGTTAACCACTGAGCCATGACGGAAACTCCACAAGACAAACATTTTTATACTCACCTTTATCATCAAGTTTCAGCTGACCAAGGTCTACATCGATATCATCATTCTTTAAAACCTCCTTCTTGGGTGACGTGTCCTGTTCAGGATGACTACCGTCAGATGAGAGCGACGCCTGAGGATTAAAATAACAAATACAACACTAATAAATCAGGACTGCCAGTTACTGCACTCGTCTTAACTGACAGGCACGCCTCACTGGCGTTATTTACCCTTCACAGCCACCAAGGCAAAATCATTATCAACCCAAGTTTATGGATGAGCAAACTGAATCTAAGTAATCAGTTGCTTTATGTCTGTCACACAATGAGAATTATGACTTGAAACTAGCCACTGTATAGTGACTATATGCTGACACACCATTATTTGGCAAAGTGTGGAATACACAAATTTGAAGTACTTGAGATGATCTGGGGGGTACACATCTAAGTATTTTTCACATTAACATTTAACAGCTATACATTTAACACGTTCTTATGTAGATCTTTTATTTTGGGGGAATAACATTTCTTCCTCATATGTAATAAGTTACTCTTTACACATACATTTTTTGAAAGACATTTAAAAAATACGAAGAAAAGAACACTATGTATAATTACGACTATGAAAAATTGTGAATTGAAATGTCTATGAAAATATGGATGGCTATGAAAAATTCAGATACATAAAAAGCTGAAATTTAGAAACACTACCCTATACTATATTGGTTTCCAGGCACAACTTGTTAACTTAATGAGACAGGTGTTAAAAGGACTAATCTTTTTTTTTTTGCTTTTTGTCTTTTTAGGGCTGCACCTGTGAAATATGGAGGTTTCCAGGCTAGAGGTCTAATCAGAGCTGTAGCCACCGGCCTACACCAGAGCCACAGCAATGCCAGATCTGACACACATCTGTGACCTACACCACAGCTCATGGCAACGCCAGATCCTTAACCCACTGAGCAAGGTCAGGGAGCGAACCCGCTACCTCATGGTTCCTAGTCAGATTCGTTTCCGCTGTGTCACAACACGGGAACTCCTTAAAATCTAATCTTAAAGTAGATATTGTTTTAGAGTCAAAAGCAAGATTATAAAAATGTTAGACTGCATCCTGCACTTCTAAAAAAATTTACTGTTCTGTCCAAATAATCAGGTTATACCACTGCTACCTTTACAATAATGGAAAAAAAAACCCTCCAGGAACATTACATCATTAAATGGATAAGTTGTTTAAGCAAACTAAAAAGTTTGAAAACATAAAAATCTGATTTTAAGCTTGTTAATTCTTTGTGGGTAACGGAGATTTCCATTTTTTTGTGTGTGTATCATTTTAGGGCCGCACCCGCGGCATGTGGAGGTTCCCAGGTTAGGGATCTAATTGGAGCTGTAGCCACCGGCCTACACCAGAGCCACAGCAACGTGGGATCCAAGCTGCATCTGCAACCTACACCACAGCTCACGGCAACGCCGAATCGTTAACCCTCTGAGTAAGGCCAGGGATCAAACCCACAACCTCATGGTTCCTAGTCGGATTCGTTTCCACTGTGCCACAACGGGAACTCCTCCATTTTTTTTTTTAAAGGGCAGAACAACAGAATAAATTGCCAAAACACTTTACTACCTTTTTTTTTTTAAGGGCCGCACTCACAGCATATGGAAGTTCCCAGGTTACAGGTCGAATCAGAGCTGCAGCCTATGCCACAGCTACAGCAATGCCAGATCTGAGCCACGTCTACAACCTACATCACAGTTCACGGCAACACTGGATTCTTAACCTACTGAGTGGGCCTAGGGATTCGAACCTGAATCCTCATGGATACTAGTTGGGTTCATTACCACTGAGCCACAATGGGAGCGCCCTAAAGTCATTTACTTTTAATCATTTATCTTAGTAGAAAGGAATATAAATCAATCAAGTATTTACTTCACTTTTGTCTTTGGGATGCATCTTATCAAGACTACCAAATAATGACATAACCTCAAAGACCAAGGTCAGAAAGTAGAAACAGGAGTTCCCATTGTGGCTCACAAACCCGATGTGGCCTTAACCCATGGTTAAGGAACCCGACTAAGATCCATTAGGATGTGGGTTCGATCCATGCCCTTGCTCAGTGAATTAAGGATCTGGCGTTGCCGTAAGCTGTGGTGTAGGTCACAGATGCGGCTCGGATCTGGCACTGCTATGGCATAGGCTGGCAGCTACAGCTCTGATTCAACCCCTAGTCTGGGAACCTCTATATGCTGCGGATGGGGCCCTAAAAAGATGAAAGACAAAAGACAAAAAAAAAAGAAAGAAAACAGAAACAAACTTTGGTTTTCCTACTCCACTGTCTCACTGGTAAGAGAATGTAACTCATGATCCTCTATCACTTCACAGTCTGCAGAGTGTCGTTACACAGACGGTCATATGACAGACATTTCTTTAGGGAAACGAGCAGTTAAGAAAACCTATGAAAGGCATTTAAAAACTATTTTCATCATTTCAATAAGGGAGGAATGAAAACTTTGCCCTGTCTAAAATGAATGGGGTATTATTTTATACTACCTCATGAGATAAAGGCATAACATATTAATTTTAACCACACTGGATTAACACGATGGAGGCCATAAATTATGATTTGCCAAGACAGTGAAGGTTTACACCAGTCGTCATGGTGAATTATTAACAACACTACCCTTCATCCCCAAAGGTCTCCTCATTGGATGATAAATTACACAGTCACCTTACCCAACATATACTACTGACATGTTTGACCCGAGCATTATGTTTTCTACTCAGTTCTAGCCCTCAAACGGTAGTACACAAAATCAGCCAACTGAGTGAAAAGGATGTGAGAACTCCTAAGAATTATAGTTTACTTTGTGAAAGCCGTAAAATTAAAGATTTACACTTGATGAAGTAACTTAAAAAAAAAAAACCCTCACTTGAGAGCGTGTTGTTTTGAGACCTGAAGAGACACCAACATCAGGAGCACTCTGATTATCTAGTTCAGAGTCTTCTCCTGAAAAGCTAAACAGATAAACATTTCATTAGAGAATTTACCAATGTTCCATTAAGGACCAAAACAGAAAATAAAGTTAACGGAATTCAGCAGTTTTTAAGAACTAGTAAATTCTAAATTAGGTGAAAAACATAACTTACACATGTGATTCTTCTTTCATTAACTAGAAAGAGAGAGGGGGAAGAAACAGCTTTTAGCTTACAAGGCTTTCCATATAAATGAAGTAAAAATTTTATTTCTAAAACGTAAATACGTACCCCAGAAGCAAAGGTGGAGAAGGCAGACAGCAATTTTGACTCCAGCGACAGTGGCGGCAGCTCTTCTAGGGGTACACCCTTGTTTATTTTTTCTTTCAAATTCACATATCTAACTTTCAGGTCTCCTAAAACCGACAGTAGTGCTGATCCTAATTCCTTCTGAGTATAATTACTTGATAAATTCCTATTCAAAAGTTAAGTTTACAAAACTAAATTACTTATGCCCAAGCTATTCATTTAAAACTAATACCAAATTATACATTTTATTCTAACTCTACTAGATCCCGAAAACAACTTCTTCTACATGTTTAGTAAAAGAAAATGAATTACAGAAGATGTGTTTCTCTAGGGGCAGAATAAACAATGCTCAGTATACATATGAGACAGAGAGAATGAGGTAGAATGTCATGAAAAACCTTCCGGCTGACTTCACCCATGCTTGGGCTTTATAAAGAAAACACAATCTATATTTTCACTGCATCCATCATTTCAACACGTATTGCTGTCTCTCCATGAAATTAAAATGTTCTACTTTTTATTTATTTATTTTTGTTTTGTTTTGTTGTCTTTTTGCCTTATCTAGGGTCGCACCCGCAGCATATGGAGGTTCCCAGGCTAGGGGTCTAACAGGAGCTGTAGCCACCGGCCTACACCACAGCCACAAGCAACACGGGATCCAAGCCACGTCTGCAACCTACACCACAGCTCAGGGCAATGCCGGATCCTTAACCCACTGAGCAAGGCCAGGGATAGAACCCACAACCTCATGGTTCCTAGTCGGATTCGTTAACCACTGAGCCACAACGAGAACTCCTAAAATGTTCTACTTTTTAAAGTCCATTACCCCTAGGCCAGTTAACCCAGTTATAATCTATCCCTCATTTTGCCCTTCAAAAATGAAAACCAAAGAAATTCTCTAGAATAAATATAAAGTTAGCAATAAGTTTCTAGGAAGATACAGATTTAAAATGAACAATCACCCGTAACTATAAATGGAGTCTAATCTTTAAAAAATTATGAATCATTATGACACACCTGAAACATACAATACTGTAAATCAGCTGTATCTCAATAAAGCAGGTAATAAACAAACAAACCCAAACAATCACCTGTTTAATACTTCCCTATTTTCCATGACGAGTTTGTAAATGTCACTGCAGTGGTGATGACACATTTGATAGTGAACATTTAAAAGGTGCAACTCTGCTTTGATGGCTCTCTGCATTATTTGCTGACAGCACTTCGATGGCAAATTCTTCTCCACCTCTTTAGTAAGTTGAGGTTCTCTTTGAGATAAGAAATTGGATTAGGGAAGATTCCAAATATTTGTCTGCATTAACGACATGCCTTCAGAAACAGATTTTATTTAAATTTATTACATTTCTCTTTCAAGCTTAAAACAATTTCTACTAAAGATGGAAAGGTTGTAGGAACACATTATAGCTGCAGAAAACAAGGATGTCAAGAGTCAAAACTAAATATATTCTTTTTAGAAGAGAGTAAACAATTCTCAAATTCATACTTTATTTTACTAAGAAAAGGATTCTAAAGTAACATACTAACTTATTTATCAAGAATTAATATATTTTCAACCTAAATCAAGTACTGGCCAATGTTTTTACAAGTTACAAACATTCTGAAGGATAGTATTTGAGATGCTATTTGATAGAAAATAGACATAATTCATGTTTTTTCTAAATTTTTTTTTTTTTTTTTTTTGTATTTTTATGGCTACATCTGCGGCTAATGGAAGTTCCCAGGCTAGGGGTCAAATCAGAGTTACAGCTGCTGGCCTACACCATAGCTCAGGGCAACGCTGGATCCTTAACCCACTGAGCAAGCCAGGGATCAAACCTGGATCCTCATGGATCCTAGTAAGGTTCGTTACCGCTGAGCCATGATGGGAACTCCTACGTTTTTCTTAATAATGCTTACATTATTACAAGCAAATGTTATGTTGTTATTATATCAAAAAACTTCAAACTCACTATGTTTTTGAATTTTTTTTTGGGCCGCACCCCCGGCATATGGAGGTTCCCAGGCAAGGGGTCTAAATCAGAGCTGTATCCACCAGCCTACACCACAGCCACAGCAACGCCAGGCCACGTCTGCGACCTACACCACAGCTCACGGCAAAGCGGGATCCTTAATCCACTAAGCAAGGCCAGGGATCGAACCCTCAACCTCATGGTTCCTAGTCGGATTCATTTCTACTTCACCACGATGGCACCTCTAATATTTTTGAATGTTAACAGTTCTTGGTTAAAAATTCTTCCTTTGCTACTAGCTGCCACTTCTAACTGTTCGCAATACTTCTGCCTGTGGAAACCAACTCTTTAATTTTATAGACCTGGATACCACATTAAACTCATTAGAAGAATAAATGATGAATGGAAGAAAAAGCAAATGACCTCAGAGCATGAATTTTTTTTATTTTTATCTTTTTGCTTTTCAGGGCCACACCCATGGAATATGGAGGTTCCCAGGCTAGGGGTTGAATCAGAGCTACAGCTGCTGGCCTATACGACAGCAGGAGCTGAGCCACGTCTGCGACCTACACCAGAGCTCATAGCAACGGCAGATCCTTAACCCTCTGAGCGAGGCCAGGGATTGAACCCTCAACCTAGTTGGATTCATTTCCGCTGCACCACAACAGGAACTCCCTCAGAGCATGAAAATTAGTTTGGCTTCTCAGAGACTTCTCCCTTTCTCTCCTCTGCCCACCTCCTAGCGCTGCGTGGATGCAAAGTAAATCATACAGTGAAAAAAATCAAGATTAAAATATCCCAGTGATGACAGCTGTTTAGTTCTTCCAGTATATGATGTTTTCCAAAGGTGCTCTTTTGTTCTACAGCAGACCAAATGACAGAAAATGAAGTAATTAAATCAGTGTGGGTTTGGCTTGAATAAAGATGCCTTGAGTTTCTCTGAAGGAATTACTCAGAGTGAAATTCAAATAAGTGAAAAGCTTTAACATTCTATATTGTTCTAATATATATTTGTCTGAAGGCAAATTGCTAAAGCAGATGATCTCTTAAATTCTCTCTTAGCTATTCTTCTCTATGGTTAAATACCCTACACAAAAAACAAAAAACTATTTCGATTATTTCCTCATACGTATTTGCAAGCTTATACATCTGACTTACCTTTCAGAATGTTTGCTTAAGTCTGTGATATCAAATGTTTTTCTTAATTCCAAGGAATCCTGAAAACATGATTTAAAATCAAATTAGACATATACGACAATACATGCTGCATCTAGAATTTCAAACTGGCAAGGTGTAAAGTGCACTTTTAAATGACTTTGTGGCAATAGCTGCCACCAGAGAACAGAAGTCGTAGCAATCTATTCACCCATTCCCGTCATAAAACAGGACGGGAACAGGCTTTTTGTTTTCTCACAAAAGCCTCAGAAACCCTTGGTATAAGTCAATAAACCAAAACATTTACATAGCATGCAGTTCCTCTTTATCAAGCCAAACATACTTTTATTATTAATCATACTAGTTTTACCTTATTTAGGAAATTTCCATTAGGCTTTAAACTGCCAACTGAGAGAGACTTTCCCAAAGATCCTTTTGGCACTGCTGTCTGGGCATCTTCAATATCGTCACTGTGTGACTGATCTGCATTACAAGCCACACCTCTCTGTTTCTCACTTTGCCCTTCACCAGGTCGTTTTTTATTCATCATTGTTACCTCTGTGTTGCTTGATGCAGATACTACAGAAGATCTCGTGCTCACTGCCCTGCTGGTTGTGAAACACGCCCTAAAATCAGTGCTAACATCCACTGTCTGGTTAACTGTGACCGAACAACTTGCCGCATCTGTCACTGGTTTAGGACGTGGTACTCCCACACCGTGAAAACGCGCTCGATTTGCGGTACTGCCGCTAACAACCTTCAGGCAGCCACCTTCCTCCACTGCCTGACTACCTCTGATTGCAGACCTTGGCAGACTAACCGAAAAATCTAGAGCTGGGTTAGGGGTGTTTTGTAGGCTTTTATAATGTGAATATTCACAGGCAGAAACTGCTGAATCATCAAAAACAGAGGTCCAGGAAGTCTGACAATCTTTACCAGGTTGGAGTTGTGTCTCTAAATCATTGTCCTGCGGTAATGTGCCAGGATTTTCAGGGTGCCCTAACATTCTGTTCTCAACAACTGAATTTCCACCAAAATCTTTACTTTCAGTTATCTGAGAGTTCATCTTGCCAGGATAAATTCTAGTTTTTAATGCTTTCTGAGGGTTAAAGAAACCACTCTTAGATTGAGATTTCTGGTGTTCAAGAGGACTACTCCTTAGCACAATTTCATCATATACTGTGTGGTACATTAAACTGGTTTCTGATTCCTTACACTTTCCAAGCTCTGGCTCATGATATTCTCTTAACATAACAGAATTCCGAAATCTGGAGACGTGAGGTGACTCTTCTTGTTCATAAGTATCAATTGAATCAAAAGAGATGCCAGAATTACTTTTCAATTTAACATGACTTTCTTCTAGACTGCTTGGATTTCTTAATCCCAAAACCTCCAGATTAGGTATGTTTAACGTTTTTGTTTGGTCAAAATACAAATGGTTATTTATGTATTCTTGCTCTTCTGCACTGTGATATTCCTGTTGTGAGTCCTCATCTGCATCATGCTTCTGCATATCTTCAGTAGTTTCATTATAATCATCATCTGAATTCTTGTAGATCCTTTCCAAACCAATAGTCTTATTTCCTTGATGTTCCAGAATATCAAAAAACATCTCTTTTTTTTGCAGTTCAGAATCTAATTCTGAATTTAAATGAATAAGACTTTTCTTCAGTTTTGACTCTGAATAATGTATTGAGTATGTTTCATTCAAGAAAGCATAGTCAGTACTATCTTCAAACTCACTTGACTTGGAGTGAGCCTTCTCTATGTTAGTTCCTTGACTCACAGTTAAAGACGGCTCCAATAAATCTATTTTGTCAATATTGCTGATTTCTTTGTCATTAGCTCCTTTTCCTAATGCTAAGGAATCCCAGTCATCATCAAGAAATGTCAACTTGGCTTCTTTACTACCATTGGGAGATAACAACAAATACCCTTTCTTAGGATTAGAAGGCTCATCTGTTTAAAAAAAAAAGGGAAAGAAAAAAATGTCAGCAGCAACATTATAGAATTTAAATGTAGAAGAGATCTGGCCAGAGCTCTTCCCAATGTAAGAATACTTTTTATACATTAGCCATGACAAATATCCCTAAATGGCTGTTGCTAAAGACAGAATCGTGTCCTTCTCAAAATTTATACGTGTTGAAACCCTAACTCCCCACGTGGGGCTGGGGCCTTTGGGAGGTAATTAAGGCTAGATGAGGTCAGGAGGGTGAGACCCTCAAAATGGGGTAAGTGCATTTATGAGAAAAGAGATACCAGAGAGCTTGCTTTTTCTCTATATGTGTGGACACTGCAGGAAGGCGGCCACCTACAAACCAGGAATAGAGCCTCTACCAGACCTGACCATGCTGGCACCCTGATTTGGATTTCCTGCTTCCATAATTATTTGTGAAAAACTAATTATTCGTTGTTTAAGCCACTTCTATGGTATTGTGCTACGACAGCCCCAGCTCACGAAGATAGCAGCTAAGATTCTTTTTGAACTCTTCCAGTGGCAAAGCATTTATATTTAGAAGGCAGTCAGTCTCTCTATAACCTCTGGGTGCCTCTTAGTGTCCTAGTGTCAGCCTTAGGCACTGCAGAAATAAAGGGAAGAATACACAGGTGTTGTACCCAAATAACTTGTGGCCTTCACAGGGTCACAGGTAAGAAAAGCACACATAAATGCAATAGAGTTAAAGAGTTCTGACAGAGTTGTACTGACTAGCAGATAAATGCTAAGAAAGTAGAAGCAGACTTCAGAGAAAACTTTACATTTAAAAAGCATTTTTGAAACAAAACAGTTATTTTAGGTAAATTAAACAGCACGTACAAAGTTAGCTGTGTGAAAAAACATGACATTTTTAGGAACTCGCACGCCAGCTTGTCTGGAGGGAAATAACTCTAAGGGAAGGGAATGGAGGGAACTATGAACAGAAAGAGTTCTTTCATGATGTGCTAAGGGGTTTGGTTCTTATTCTAACGCCGCGGAGGGCCACTGAAAGCTTCTTAAAAAGGGTAGTCACGTGAATGGAATTAAGTTTAGACATCTCTGGAAAGAGGAAGAATAATGGCTTGAAGGGGGAGAGTGAAGGCAGACAGACCAAGAGCGCCTGGGTGGGACTGGAAAAGAAGAGACTGGTATAAATGTTCCATAACGGGCAAGACTTGGTGGTCAGTTGAAAATGGTAGATGAGGGAGAGAAAGATTAGTGGCTTTCAAACATACATCTTACTAAGAACACAATCAGAAACATATTTTATATCAAGACCTAGCACACACTATATGTACATGTCTGTTTAAATGAAAAAAATGTTAAAAACAATAATCATTCCAACTATATCCAATATATTCTGCTATTTTCTAGTTTATTTTATTTTATTTTTTATTTAAAAAGCTGATCACGGAATTCCCTTGTGGTACAGCAGGTTAAGGAGCTGGCATTCTGGTGTCATCACTGCAGCAGCTTGGGTTGATGCTGTGGCACAGGATCAGTCCCTGGCCCGGGAACTTCCATGTGCTGCAGGTACAGCCAAAAAATAAAATCAAAAAAGTTAAAAAAGTTGATCACAGTCAGTTAAACTGATTTAATTAGCTACCACCTGCTTCAACAGCTTTCTACGGTAATGCTAAGGGTTACAACTTGCTACCACAGATGAATGGGAATAGTTAGGGCTAAAGAGATAGGGACCTTAGGAAGAAGAGTAAATTTAGAACAGGAAAAGCAGGGGTGGGGGAGCTGGAGGGAGAAGCTGATGAGTTCAGCTGCAGACATGTGGAGTTAATATCAATTTTTTTTTTGTCTTTTGTCTTCCTAGGGCCGCACCTGTGGCATATGGAGGTTCCCAGGCTAGGAGTCTAATTGGAGCTACAGCTGCCAGCCTACACCACAGCCACAGCAACGCCAGATCCTTAACCCACTGAGTGAGGCCAGGGATTGAATCCACAACCTCATGGTTCCTAGTCAGATTCATTTCCACTGAGCCACGACAGGAACTCCGGGTTAACACCAATTACATTTAATACCCTTCTTCATTCAGAATAAAGCCGACTGGAATGGCTCCTCACCTTTTTGGATGTTTCCTCCATTACTGTGGTAGTCTTTACCAGAAGCTGTTTCGACCAGTGTAGTGGCCTGCATCACTCAAGAATGTATATCCTAAAAGAGGTATAAATATTGAACTGTTATTATACTCAGTATTATATTTTGAAAACCATTAGAAAAACAAGAATTTGACAAAGTGGTAGTTATAGTCAAGTAATCTAATATCAGAGGTCTAATAAACGAAACTGTTAGGACATGTGAATAACTTTTTAAAAGGCATGAACAGACAGCTACATAAAGGACTACTGTTTAGGGGTTCCCACTGTGGCACAGCAGGTTAAGGACTTGGTACTGCCACAGCCGTGGTGTAGGTCGCAGCTGTGGCTCAGATTCAGTCCCTAGCCCAGGAACTTGCATATGCTGTGAGTGTGACCATTAAAAAAAAAAAAAGGCTATTATTTAAACAGACCAGACATATTCTTTTAAAATTTCCAAGAAACAGTCACAAAATCTGTTAGGTTACCAAAAGTCTTGATCTAAAAACTGAGTATTAAAGGCCAAAATGTAATAACCCTAATTTATGTCAAATCTGGATCAAAAATGTTTCCTAAATGAACTGTAGATTTACTAAAAACCAATGACATAGTAAGTTCATACAATGAAGTATCTTTCAGCAACGGAAAGGAATAAACTATTGACATATGTAACCTGTTGATTAATCTCAAAAATATTATACTGAATGAAGGAAGCCAGACAAGAGATCACATATCAAATGATTTCATTTAAATGACATGTAAGAAAAAGCAAATTTATAGACAGAAAGTAGAACAGTGGCTGCCTGGGGACAGAATGGAAAGAAGGGTTAACTGTATCATTCCAATTTTAGCATACGTGCTGCCAGCGTTAGCACAAGAAGGGATAATTGTAAATAGACAGAATGGATTTTACTGAAGGGATGAAAATGTTCTAAAACTGATACATGGTGTGGAGTTCCCGTTGTGGCTCAGTGGTTAACGAATCCAACTAGGAACCATGAGGTTGCGGGTTCGATCCTTGGCATCGCTCAGCGGGTTAAGGATCCAGTGTTGCCTTGAGCTGTGGTGTAGGTTGCAGATGCGGCTCGGATTCTGTGTTGCTGTGGCTGTGACATAGGTCGGCGGCTACAGCTTCTTTTAGACCCCTAGCCTGGGAACCTCCGTATGCCGCAAGTGTGGCCCTGGAAAAGGCAAAAAGACAAAAAAATAAAATAATAAAATAAAACTGATACATGGTGTGATGGTTTCACCACTTGATAAAGTGACTAAAATCATGGAAATGTATATTTGAAATGAGTAAAATATATCTCAACAAGCTGCTTTTAATGACAATGATTCTGTGAACCCAAGAAAACCAAGCAAGCTAATGGTACATGAATGACCCCAGAACAGACCAGCAGAAGAAATGCCCAGCTAACACACAAAATCATTTTGAGCCTTCTGGCCTCTAGTTTTCTTTACTGTCTACACCCCTAAAAAGCTGAAGCATCATCAAGGGAATTCTGGTGACCAGGTATTACAAGGTTCCTGATGAATTAAAAAAAAAAAACAAAAAACCTGATTTTGTTCTAATTCTCAATGAAGTATTTCAATCAATGATTCTGAACAAATCCCCCAGGTTTACTCTCCTGTTTTACAATGAGAAGACACAAAGCATAAGCACTCACTCTTTGGAAATAGTCTGTCTAGTTTGAAACCTAATTTAGACACACAATAAATAGCATGAAAAAAATTAGACAATGAGAACATGGGACTTTCAAAATACATAGGACTTGTCCAAAGTTATAACCAAAAGAAGTCTCAGCTTTAGATGCTTATTATTAAATAAAACTAAAATAAATGAATTAAGCAGTCAAGAATCTAGAAAATAAAGTCTTCATATCAAAAAGTTGAAGATAGAATTAGTTAAGACAAAAGCAAAAATGACCAATTTAAAAACAGTAAAAATGACAAGTAAAACCAATAGCTATCCTTCGAAAAAAATGAATTATTAAAGTAGATAAATATCAGACACATTTCACTAAGAGAGGACTGAAACAAAAGTTAATGAGAAACGGAGCATTTTAACAAGAGATAAAAATGTACTTCTATATACACTTTTGATGAATAATTTGCAAATTTAACAAAACAATTTTTGAGAAAAAATTATAGAAAAAGCTGAATAGAGAACAAACAATAGAAAAAAACTGAAAAGGCCAATGAAGATGTATCTATATTAATTCCTATCAAGCCTACGAAATTCTTACTTGAGCTGTACAAGCAGAAAAATTCTAGGACAAGTGCACAAAACTCTAAGCTGAATCATTGCAAGAGAGTCACAGCCCCTCAATCAATTCTTAGACTTGGGTCGGTGTACAGACCTCTTAGAACCTCTTGAGTAAAGGGGAGGTTGGGTCTTCTTGGGAAAGAACCCTAAATACAGTAGTAAAATCACCCTTCCCTAAATGGTCCCTAGGGCCTTTTACTGGAGTAACTCTGTCCACTGGGGAAAAGAAAATAACGAGACCTTTCAGAGACTACTATGCACTGGATCTGAACTGGCATTGATTTTAGGAGACCCGAACCATTGCTGTAGCCTTCTAGTCAGAGTAAGTGCTTATGGTGGTCAGGGGAGCAACAGAATTTTAGCTCAGGCTCATCTCACAGCGCATCCAGTGGGTCCTGAACCAATACAATACTATGGTTATTTTCTCAGTTCCGGAATGCATAATTGGAAAAGACATACTGAGCAGTTGGCAGAATCCTCACAATGGTTCTCTGACCTGTTGAGTGAGGGCTATTGCGGTGGGAAAGGCCAAACGGAAAACATTAGAACTGCCTCTACCAGGAAAATAGTAAATCAAAAGCAACGCCACACTCCTGGGGGGACTGCAGAGATTATCTAAAGATAACTATTCTCCTTTTGAGAAATAGCTCTTGACCTGCTATTGGGCCTTGGTAGAGACTGAATGTGACCATGGACTACCAGGTTTCCATGCACCCTGAGCTGCCGATTATGAACTGGGTGTTATCTGACTCATCAAGGGTGCAGAGCAACATTCCATCGCCAACTGGAATGATCTACATACGTGATCAGGCCCAAGCAGTCCTAAAGGCACAGGTAAGTTACATGAAGAAGTAACCCAAATGTCCAGTCTCCACTCCTGCTACACTGCCTTTTCTTTCCCAGGCTGCACCTATGGACTCACAGGGAGTTCCCTACGAATAGCTGACAGAGAAGGAGACGACCGGGCTTGGTTTACAGATGGTTCTGTGTGATATGCAGGCACCACCTAAAAGAGAAGAACAGCACTACCAGCCCCTCTCGGGGACATCCCAGAAGGACACTGGTGAAGGAAAATCCCCAGTGTGTAGAACTCTGCCCAGTGCACATGGCTGTTGATTTTGCTTGGAAGAAGAAATGGCCAGACATGTAATTATATATTAACTAATGGGCTGTGGCCAGTGGTTTGGCTGGATGGTCAGGAACCTGAATAGAACATGCTAGGAAAACTGGTAACAAAGGAATCTAGGTATGTGGATAGAGCTCTTCGGACAGGCAAAATGTGAAAACATTTGTGTCCCACATGAATATTTACCAGAGTGTCCTCAGCAGAGGAGAATTTTAATAATCAAGTGGAAAGGATAACGCATTTTGTCCAGGCCAGTCAGTCTTTCTCCAGTGGCCATGTCAACACCCAGTGGGCTCATGAACAAAGGGGCCCTGACGGCAAGCATGGAGATGATGCATGCACTCAGCAGCATGGACCTCCACTCAGCAAGGCCAGTCCGACAAACTGTCAGTAGCACAGACCAACACTGAGTCCCCAGTACGGCACCACTCCCCAGGGTGATCAGCCAGCTACCTGTTGGCAGGTCAATTACACTGGACTGTTTTCATCACGGAAGGCACAGTGTTGTGTCCTTACTGGAACAGATATGCTTACTCTGGATGTAGATTTGCCTTCTCTGCACGCAATGCTTCTACCAAAACCACCATCCATGGACTTACAGGATGGATAAGTGGATAAAGACCCACTGCCACAGTATTCACACAGTACTGCTTCTGACAGAGGAACTCACTTTGCAGCAAAAAGGAGTAGAACGATAAACCTGTTACTCAAGGAATTCATTGGTCTTACCATGTTCCCCACTATCCTGAAGCAACTGGCTTGACAGAACAGTGGACAGTCCTGTGAAGGCTCCATTTCAGTGCCAGCCAAGGCTGTGGCAAGTTCTCTAGAAGAAGGCTGTATATACACTCTAAATCAGCATCCAGTATATGGCGCTGTTCCTCTCTCAACCAGGATTCACAGATCTGGGAATCAAGGGAGTGGAAATGGGAGTAGCACCACTCAGAATTACCCCCAATAATCTAACTAGCAAATTTCTCGTTTCCTGTTTCTACAACATTATGCTCTGCTGGCCTCTAGAGGAATGCATCCACTAGGAGATGACTCCACCGAACTAGAGGTTCAGATGGCCACCTGGACACTTTGGGTTTCTCATGCCTCTGAATCAACAGGCAAAGAAGGTCGTAGTGGTATTGGCCAGAGTGACCGATCCTGACTACCAAGGGGAAAATGGACCACTGCTTCACAACAGAGGTAAAGAAGAGCATCTCTGGAACACGGGAGATTTCTTGGGGTGTCTCTTAGTACTACCATGCCATGATTACAGTCAACTGAAAACTAAACAACCCATTCTAAGAGTTCCCCTTGTGGTTCAGTGGGTTAAGAACCCAACACAGTGTCTGTGAAGATGCAGGTTTGACCCCTGGCCTTGTTCAGTGGGTTAAGGATATGGTGTTGCTGCAAGCTGCAGCGTAGGTCACAGATGTGGCTCAGATCTGGTGTTGCCAAGGCTGTGGCATAGGCCTGCAGCTGTGGCTCCAATTTGACTCCTGGCCCAGGAACTTCCACATGCTGCAGGTGCAGCCCTAGCAAGAAAACAAAACAAAAAAACAGCCCATTCTATTCAGGACCACTAATGGCCCAGACTTTTCAGGAATGAAGGTTTGGATCATCTTCCACGTAAGGAGAGTATACAAGGGGTGGTAGGAGAAAGTAGGTATAAATACCGGCCACAGCTCTGTGACCAGTTACAGAAATGACGGCTGTAATTGTCATGAGTACTTCCTCCTTACTTTGTTAAAAACACATTTGTGTACACACACGTCTATTAGGCAGATACCTTTGTTTCCTTTCCTCTTTTATTTCCTCATTACATAAGACGTATTCACTATATCAGTATTTAAGCATTGTCAATTTACATAACAGTATTTAAGGAGAAAAGCAAACATCACTCAAGATTTTACCTCCGCTTCTGGTGCAGGGGAGGGATGAACACATTTTCAGTTGTATGCATGACAGTTGTATCATATTAGGTAAAACTATGATCTTGTAATTGCCTTTTTTTGGAGATTTAAACATGGTTTAAGATATGTGTATGGGTGCCAAGTTGACCGTCAATTTAAATGTGTCAACTTGACTGGGTCATGGAATATTCAGATAGCCAGTAAAACGTTATTTCTGGGCACGCTTTTGACAGTGTCCTTGGAAGAGATTAGCATTGGAATTGGTAAACTGAGCAGAGAGGATCATCCTCACCAGTGCAAACAGGCATCATCCAAGAGGCTGAGGACCTGAGTGGAACAAAAAGGTGGAATAAGGGTGAGTTTGCTTGAACTGGGACATCCATCTTCTTTGGCTCTTGGAGAGATGATTGCTGCTTTGCTTGGAATCCCAAGCTCCTTGTTCCACCGTCTGTAATGTGCTTCCGGGAAGGAAGTCAGGCTACCACAGGGCTCATGCTGCAGGTTTCCTTTCAGTTATCACAGTCCTGTACTGCCCAGTATCCAGTGTCTGAAAACAGTTGTTTCACACACATGGCTTAGTTTTCAAGTTGTTTTATAAAGCCTCCATATGCTTGAGAGTATATTTTCTGACTACAGCACAATTAAGAATTAAAAAAAGGCGATAACTTCCCAAGTATTTGAAATTAAACAACACACTTGTAAACAATTCAGGAGAAAAGAATATACCAACAGAAGTTAGAAAATAATTTAAACTAAATGATTATGAAAATACAACATATCAAAAAAATTTTTTTTTGTCTTTTTGCCTTTTCTAGGGCCGCACCCACGGCATATGAAGGTTCCCAGGCTAGGGGTCTGTCTAATCGCAGCTGTAGCTGCCGGCCTTCGCCACAGCCACAGCAACGCGGGATCCAAGCCTTGTCTGCAACCTACACCACAGCTCACGGCCACACCAGATCCTTAACACACTGAGCAAGATCAGAGATCGAACCCGCAATCTCATGGTTCCTAGTTGGATTCGTTAACCACTGAGCTACAACGGGAACTCCAACACATCAAAATTTCTGACATGCAGTTACGACCGCTTACAGAGGATAAAAAAATAATAATAAAGAGGGGTAAATAAAACAAAAGTAGATGAATAGATAAAAATAAACATATCCATAAGTTTTTAAAAGAGATTAGTAAAATTTATAAACCCTTCACAAAACTTAAGAAACCTAGAAAACAAAAATTACTGATATCTTGCATGATAAAGGGGACTTGATCAGAACTTCAAATATTAAAATGTTAATGGGGATTTATTAAATAACGTTATCTGATAAACTCTGTAACTTCAACATACTTCCATGAAAATACAGCCTGGATACAGGAAATACAATCTGAATAGTCCTGTAGCTCTTAAATTAAATCTGTAATTGAAATTTTTTGCTCAAAAAAATTCCAGATGGAGATGGTTCCACTGATTCAGGCTACCAATCAACAAAGGTAGAAATAAAGTCAGAATTCAATCTGAACCAAAGTCCTTCCCTCATCCCTCCGGTCTTGCCAGTTTTAAACCCTGCCACACTTCAGTCAAGAGACCACTGACTCTCCCATGGATCACGGCAGTGGCCTCCGACCCGGCCAGAAGAATCTTTCCAGCATGCAAACCGGATCAGTTCCCCCGATCGCTTACAACTAAGCAACAGACGGTCATTGTTCTCCGGTTAATAATTAAAATCTCTGTACGGTCTACAAGGACCTCCCAGGGCCTGGGCTCTGCACGACCCCTGGGACTCCGTGGGTTCCACACACTCCGGCCGTTGCACCTGCTTGAACAGACTGGGCCACCGGGGTCCTCGGTCCACCGCACCCGGGCCCCAACCACCTGCGTCCTGCTCAGCCTTCAGATCTCACCCTCAACACCTTTTCGGTTGAGGGAAACCTGCCCGGCCCTTCACACGGTATCAGCCGGGAACCCCGGTCTGCGCGGAAAACCCCACGCTTCGGCCGTCCAGCCTTCGGGTTTGGGGAATTAACTTATAACGTCCACTTCCCGCCCTGGACAGCGTCTCGGCCGCTGCCGGACACCACGCGCGCGCCCGCGGCCGTTCGTACTGGTCACGACCACGCAACACTCGACTGGACGTTCACTGTCCCCCGAAAAACAATGTCAGGTCCCCGACTCGGCTCTAAAAGCGCCTTCGAGGAACAGGTCCAACTCGGCCTGCGACGCGAGGCTGGGGGGCTCGCTGGGACCCGAACGTAAAGGTACCAAGTCGGGGCTTCTAGAACGCCAAGGCCGCCCGGCGAACGCGCAGCGCCTGCCCGACCCTCGCCCGCCGCGGCCCCTTCGCCGCGGCCGCCTCCACTGGCTTCGCTGCCCGGTCCCTCACGGCCCCGCCTCCGCCCTCGCCTGCCCGCAGCCGCCCGCCCGCGTCCACAATCGTCGCACCTCGGAACCTCGCTGCCGCCGCCGCCACACGAGGAGCGTCCGGTCGCAGCCGCAGCCTCAGAGCCAGTTGCTACTCGCGTGCTGCCGCGGGGCCCGTCGGGTAACGGCCGTCGGCGGCCCGCCCACTGCCTGGTGGGGCTCTCCCATTGGTCGGCGCGGACAGGGGCGGCGCCGTGATTGGCCCGGCGTGCGGGCGGGCGCGCAAGAGGGAACCCGGAGGAACGCTTCCCGAGGCCCGCTCGCAGCGACGCCCGCCCGGGGAGGCCTGTACGGCTTTGCCCGCGCACCTCGACCCTGGTCCGGAGGGTGGGGCTGTGCGAAGCCCTCGGAGGAGGGAGCTGGGCGGCGCCGCCCCCGCTGGCAGAGGCCAGACTGCCCTCGGTTTAGGCCCAGCGCCCACAGTGGCCCGACAACCAGGCCTGGCCGCCGGCGCTGGGCGGGCTGTATCCACCCACACGCGGCCCTTCTGCGTGGCTGACAAACACAGTGTGTCCTCCTTTAATTTTTTCTATTTATTTATTTTATTTTTTATTTTTATTTTTATTATTTTTGTCTTTGAGGGCCCCACTCGCGGCATATGGAGGTTCCCAGGCTAGGGATCCGATCGGAGCTACAGCTGCCGGCCTACACCACAGCCACGCGGGATCCGAGCCACATCTGTGACCTAGCCACAGCTCATGGGCAACGCCAGATCCTTAACCCACTGAGCGGGGCCAGGGATCGAACCCTCATCCTTATGGATGCTAGTCGGTTCGTTAACCACTGAGCCGGACTCCTCGGGGCAGGCTTTTAAAACAACAGCAGCGGGGACATGGCTAGGATAGAGAATGCAGCCATGACTTGCCCTGGGTGCACAGTTTAAGGGGCCACTGAAAACCTCAGCAATCAGGATAAGTGGTATTTTAATGCAGTCGTTTAAGGAAATCAAAAGGAATGAAAATATCCAAGATGAACAAAATAGCCACCTCAGTACGCTTAATTTTTCCTTTATTGAGGCTCTAATACAGTTCCTCAAGGCGCTGTTCTCCCAGCTTTAAAATGTGCATTTTTTTATCATGAATTCTTTGGCATAAATTTTGATTTTTGTTTAAATCGTTTTGTTTAAAATCGTTTAAGCTTGCATTAAAAATCTTAGGTTTTTTTTGACACCATCTCCAGATATTCCGCACCAGCCCTGGGGCAGTGGGATCCTTGCTTCTTGTAGTTTCTGGATGTGTGTGTGTGTGGCCTGCAGCACTGCCTTTTCTGCCAGGAAGCTCTTACATGTTTAATTTGGGGCTAACATGGTTCTGATGTGCAGTTTTACATTTTTTATGAAATCTGTCAAACTCTTTGTGATTTAATGCAGTGACCTGACCCCATTCCAAGTTCAAAATAACAATATTTATGCAATAGTTTTTACTTGCCTTTAATGATTTGATTATCTTAACATTTCATTTATTGCTTATAAGTTTTACCTATGTTAACATTATTAAAGTCACATGTGTTTAATGTAGAAAATAGAAATTCCCTGTAATCCTGCCTGGCACAGAGCCTCACTTTGAACGTTTCTGGAGGGCTCTATATAGAGACATATGATTGAGTGCTTCTCCCTTGTGGACTTTGATGTCCTTATGCATATTTATTAACCTCTCTATTCAGGAACTGTTAATATTTATTGAATTTCACAAGCACCTGCTGAGGCCTTGCTGTGTGTCAGGCAGTCCTGGAGTACAGCTTAAGGCGGTTCCTCTGAAGCTAGCTAACAGCAGAGAGAAAACTGGGAGGGCTAAAATGTGTGGAACAGACCGAGACGCAGAGGAGTGGGGCACATTTGTAGGGCAGCCTTAGTGGCATGGAAGCTGCACCCCGGAATTCTCAGGAAATGCAGCGGGAAAATAAGGCAGCGCAAAGCAGTGGGCGCACTCGTGAGCTAGGCTGGCTGTCCCCTCCCAGGGACGTGCCTGTCCTTCTCCTTTGTATCCGTCACACCTGGCAGAGGCTACTCACTGCCCCACACTGTCTTCTTCTTCTTTTTTTTTTTTGTCTTTTTGCCTTATCTAGGGCCGCACCCGCGGCATATGGAGGTTCCCAGGCTAGGGGTCTAACAGGAGCTGTAGCCGCCGGTCTACACCACAGCCACAGCAACGCAGGATCCGAGCCGCGTCTGCAACCTACACCACAGCTCACGGCAACGCCGGATCCTTAACCCACTGAGCAAGGCCAGGGATCGAACCCGCAACCTCATGGTTCCTAGTTGGATTCGTTAACCACTGCGCCACGACAGGAACTCCCCACACTGTCTTCTATCAAAATTATCTAGTCTGGTCTTCATTTTTTTAAACTTCTAGATGAGTATTAGAATAATTTTGGAAGAGCATCCCCAAAAATTCAAAATGATTTTCATAAGAAATGTATTAAGTATATTAATTTGGGAGAAAGTTACATCTTTATGATGTTTGTCCTTACTATATGTAGTTTTTCATGTCATATCTCTTAGTAGAATGTATAGATTTCTTTAACGTAGGTTCCTATATTTTTAAGGTTAATACTATTGCTTTGTTTTGGGGAGAGTTTTTCTTTCACTGTTATGAATCAGATCCCCTATGAAATTATCTAAATCTAGTCATTGTTGATATATAGGAAAGCTATTGACTTCTGTACATAGATAACATATCCTAATATTAAGGAACTCTCTTACTTCCATTAAATTCTATAATTTTGCAATTGAGTACAAATACTTATTTTACTTCTAATGTATATACATTATTACTATTTCCTTTTTGGCCTTTTTAGGGCCGCACCTGTGCAAATGGAGGTTCCCAGGCTAGGGGTCCAACTGGATCTGTAGCCGCCAGCCTGCGCCACAGCCACGTTAACGCAGGATCCGAGCCGCATCTGTGACCTACACCACAGCTCATCACTTTTCTCAAGCAGAGACGAGCCTTAAACATCCAAATTTGTGATTTCCAGGGCATTCTGCAGTGAGGGCACGGATCTTGCTCTCTGGGCTGTGATGAGGCAGGGTAATGAAGAGCAACGTGAAAAGTGATGCCTGGGTGCAGCTGGGGAGGGGCTCGGAACAGCAGGCCCACGCGGGAACCCACGCGCTTGTGCCCGGCCTTGTGGCTGCAGCAGTAATCCCTAGGTTGTACTCTGCAGAGTCCTGGTCCCAGAAGATTAGAAAAAACAGGTGCCACGGTCAAACTGTTTGGGAAAATGCACCCAATCCACTTCCCTCTTAAGGAATGCCGACGATATTCACAAGCCAGTGCTCCTCAACAAGCAAATCCATTGCCTGTTATAACTGAGGGTTACCAAAGAAGATTCCTTGGTAGAATTCACTTTACTTAGAGCCCTTACCTACCTTCCTTGGAATTCGTGGTTACAGCGGTGCCAGGAGACCGGTTTGGGAAGCCCTGGACTCATAGTAACAGTAATAGAAGGATGGAGAAGCAGCATGTACTGCTGTTTCCCGAGTGCTGTGCAGCGCTGGACCCCTGGTGCCAGACAAAACCTTGACTTCACAGTGGAGCAGCATGGTAATGAGGAAACAATGAAGTCAACTTCTCTTTCACTGGTTGGAAGGACACCGCAGGAATCTGTTTCCTTCTGCTGTGTTTCCTTCCTTCTCGTTCACAGGGCACCTGTGGTGAGCAATTCAGGTCCGCTGGTGGTGCCACCTACCCTCTATGGCAATTTCTTCCAGTCCTGCTGTCCTCTGCCACCCTGGAACTTGTCTGCCCCTGGTGGGTGGTAGCCCCAACCTCTCCAATGAGGTCTCAGTTCTAGTCCGTCCCATTCTCAGGTTCTGGAGGTTCTCTTTCATCCATTGGAGTTAATCCCCATCACAGGTTAATCATTCTTTACATTTTCCCTGTTCAAATTACTGGGTGGTTTCTGCTTCTGGACTCGACCCAGACTGACATATTGCATTCTTTGTAAACAACTTGGAACCCTTAACGCTCGTGAAGTAGAACTTCAAACTTAGAAAAGTCCTTTGAAACCAATCATCCTAAAATTTGTTCTAACACATCTTAGGTAAATATGACAGCCAACTTGCTGTGGGGAGTTAGTTTTCCTGGGATCAGCCCAGAGTAGGTTTCTGTATAAAAACATTGGTTTTGAACCTGCAGCGGCTATAGCAGGTCTGCGGGCACTGACATGTGGCTTAGTGATTGGATAGTTTTATCTATGGAATACTCAAAATAAGAAGATCTGAACTGTAAAATGTGCTTGCACAAGGAGACCGAATTTCTCTTACCCAATGAGATATAGCCTTGTGTATCCTGGATCCAGAGAGTGCAGGGGGACAGAGCTTCGTGACCTCTAGCACTATGTTGGGAATGCTTGCTTGCTTGCTTGCTTTCTTTCTTGTCTTTTTTTTTGGTCTTTTTTTGCCTTTTCTAGGGCTGCACCCATGGCATTTGGAGGTTCCCAGGCTAAGGGGTCCAATTGGAGCTGCAGCCGCCGGCCTATGCCATAGCCATAGCAACGCAGGATCCGAGTCGTGTCTGCAACCTACACCACAGCTCACGGCAACACCGGATCCTTAACCTACTGAGTGAGGCCGGGGATCAAACCCACAACCTCATGGTTCCTAGTCGGATTTGTTAACCACTGAGCCACGACGGGAACTCCTGGGAATGTTTTTTTCGCTTGTTTGTTTTTGTTTTGGCTGCCACGTGCATGCGCTTGATGTGGGATCTTAGTTTCTAGACCAGGAATCAAACCCGGGACAGTTAACTGACAGCTTTCTCAGTGGTGAAAGCACTGAGTCCTAATTACTAGACCACCAGGGAACTCCCGGGGATGTTTTCTTAATTATAAACACCCAACTAAGGTTCCCTATGCCAGCATTCTCCAACTGTCAATGCTAAGTATAGTTATGGATGAAATGATCTTGGCTTGCCTTTGCTAATATCCTGAAAAGCTGGCCTGCTGAAGCAGCCTTATCTGAAACCCAACATATATAAAGAGTAGCTAAAAATCAGCAAGTAATCAAACTTCCTCTATTTTTGTCCTTGAAGATATCTGAGTTGTCTTTAGTCTGTAACTTCCTCAGTTTACTCTGGATTCTAAGAGTGCTGATCCTTACAAGTGTTTTATTCTTATTCACTGTGGATATATCTTCTTTTTTTAAGTGAGGAAAGAAAAAAATGGATTGATCTGACATGCTATTAAAATAAAAAAATGACCTAAATATAAAAAATTTCATTAATATGAAATAGTAAAGATCTTTTTTCTCAGTGGGAAAAAAATAAGAAACACATTGCTCAAGTCTTTTAACATTTCCTTTTTTAATTTTTCTAACAGTACATTCTTTAAAAGAAGTTAACAACTTCAATTCCAAATATAAGGATTCAATAATGCGAATGAAAAGCAGTCATTTTTCGGTGATGCTCTTGCCTAATTACCCTGGGAAAAAAGTATTCTTTTGATTGAACTGATGCAAAAATCCCTTAGAAAAGCTTCATTGTTGCCTGTAAAGAGTCTTCTTAAGGCCACTTTGACTTCTAGACCAACCCCTTGTTTCTAGTGAAAGAGTTTTGCTTGGTAATGGCTTGTGGTTCCACAGTGTTTTGTGTGTGAAAAGCGTAGACTAAGAGATACTACAGAAGTCGCTCAAATTGCAGATTCTGCCACAAAAGGAAGTCCCAAGACTGTCACCTTTCCCCTTGATTTTCAGCAAGACACATGAAAAGAAAACTCAAGTCCCACTTTCATCTTTACTTCCATCACCATTTGAAACGGCGTTAAGAGGCTGCTGTGCTGCCAGATACAGCGCTCTGGGCCCAGTGTGCTTATTCAATGACCTGCAGGTTCGGTTCGCAGCGGCCGCCCCAGCCCAGGGCGGTCTGCAGACAGAGGCATCTGGTGGCTGCTGGGGCTCCCGCCGGGGCCCGGGGAGTTCTCTCGGAAGCAGGGGAAGAAGCAGCGCTCCCAGACAGCAACAGAGAAGCCTACCAAACAACGCTCGCCATTCGCCCATCCGTGTCCTGTTCAGAGCTGGCGTCTACTGCTGGGACAAGTGGACACTCCTGTTGGCTTTCATTTTTTCCAGACGCTTCACTAAGTGGCCGTTGCTCACCTCGAGCTCTTCCGTTTTGTCCAATGCAGAGCGAAGCTGGAAACAAAGACAAAAGGACGGGAGCTTTGCATCCAGACCTACTGAAAATTACAGTTATGACCTGGACCCACTGAGATCCTGAAAATACACACATGCCTATGGGATTGTATACACACACACACACACACACACACA
>PVHT021183553.1:985138-1060306 GCA_004024745.2 Catagonus wagneri
CCTTTCTTTCTCCCTCCCTCCCTGACCCCCTCTTTCTTTCTCTTCCTTCCTTCCTGTCTTTTTAGGGCCACACCCATGGCATATGGAGGTTCCCAGGCTAGCGGTTTAATTGGAGTTGTAGCCGCCGGCCTACACCACAGCCACAGCAATGCCAGATCCGAGCCGCGTCTGCGATCTACACCACAGCTCATGACAACACCAGATCCTTAACCTGCTGAGCGAGGCCAGGGATCGAACCCACAACCTCATGGTTCCTAGTCAGATTCATTTCTGCTGAGCCACTACGCGAGCTCTGCATTTCTTAATTTAAAAAGTAACACAAGGCACAAGATTCTGGCCTCATGAGTAACTAGGGAAACATCCTCCTCTGAAACAACTAGACCCCAGACATGGCGCAGTCTTGGGGATCCTGACGGTCTCACAGAAGGCGAGGCAAACAAACAAGCAAGAGATGAGCTGGACAAGCTGGAGGAGGTGATCCCCACAGCCCTGGGCAACCGGGTGCTAGCTTTCTGCAGCCAGAAACCAAAGCGGGAATGCCTGAGGCCAAGATGCTCACACCTGGGAGCCCAGGTCACAGAGCCTGGGATCATAGCAGAAGCCACATCAGCAGAGAGCTGCCCGGACCAGCAGGCAGCAAAGCAGAGGGGAGGTGCCCTAAGGTAGGGTGTTCAATAGCCATGTGGTTCTGTGCATCATTAGAACAGGCTCTGCACTTCTGCTTCTGATCCAAAGCCCTTCAGGAGGTTGGGAGGGGTCCTGAGACAGGTTAAACCCCCCACTCTGCCTTTCTCCAGCAGAGGCAGAAGTAGAGACAAGCCCTCTTTGTGGAAACTTTCCCAAGTCAGGCCTGAGAATTCCTACAAATTAAAACCAAGCATAACCTCATAAAACACCAAACACACAACGGGACAAGCCATTTGAGTCAAGAGAAGCAATAAACAACAGAAATAGACTCCAAAGACTGAACATGTTTCAGGTGTCAGTGTGGAAAACAGTACAGCTGCATGTGAAATCTTTAAATAAATACAGATGCAATTAACAAAGGCACGTACATGACCGCACAACAAGAAACTATCAGGAATAAATACACTTTGTAAAAAACAAGAGGAGGTGAACTGGAATCTATGCAGAAACTATACATCATGCAATGGGGAGGTGAAGAGATGGGAAATCGAAAAGACAGATGGTGGAAAAATATGGAAGGTTGATGAGAAGGTCTGATATCCTCTGACCAGAGTCTCGGGGGAGGTGGAATCTGGGGAAAAGGAATTACTTAGGGAGATCGTGGTTGAAAAATTTCCAAAAGGTATTCAGAAAAAAAAGGACTTCACAGATCAAAGAAACACAACACATCCCAAGCAGAATAAATAGCAATAAACCCATATATGACACATAAGAGTGACACTGTGGAAAATCAAAGGCAAAAAGAACTGCAGAGAAGCCAGAGAGAGGGAAAAAAAGATCACCTAAAAACAGTGACAGACTTCTCAGCAGAAGCCAGAAGACAGTGGTGTAGTGTCATAGTCACCACTGAAAATAACTGATGGTGATTCTGGCCCAAAGCTCCTAACTGGCTGAACTACAATTTCTCCTGTTGCGAGCGGGGCCCTTCAGAGTGACTTGGGCTGATGTGACAAAGAATGTTCCAGTGGCAGATTTCCTGGTGGTAGATCATTCCTCCGCTCTCCCAACTGGAATTTCATTACCCATTCTTTCCCTAGAACAGCCTAGGAAATTTACCTCTCTTTGGAGTTTCCGTTTTTCAGCTTTAAGTTCATCTTCTATTTTTTCAGCATTTTCAGCAGCCAATTTATAACGTGATACTTGACTTTCTAACCTTATTACCTAAAAGGAAAGGAAGCACCATACATGTAGAAACCGATAGGCCTGCTTTCTCTCTCCAAATGCTTTACTCTCTTTGAGGTCAAAGGGTATAATTTAATAAAATGGGAGAAAACACCATGAACATAATTAGAACCGAGCATTTTGGGCAACGACCTAGGTTCTAGCCACACACGCTTTTTGTTCGTATTTATGAGCAACCCGCCCTGACACCTATCGGGGATCATTTCCTCTCTGACCCTAGTCCCACGTGTGGTCCCCACCGTGCTGATTCCGTGACACCAGCCCTCCCTGCTGGGGGACGAGCCCGCTGGTGAGGCAACGGTGCCACCAGGACCTCCGCTCCCGTCTGATCTCTCCTGGGGATGGCGGGGTGGAGAAGCAGGCAAGGGGCTCAGAGAGAGGGGTGACAGAAGGTGGCTTCGGGGTGGCACCTGCAGCCCGGCCCACAGGTGAGGAAGAAGGAGCCAGCCCAGGAGACTCGGGTTCTGCTGTCCTGGAAGGCGCACTTCAGAACGTAACTTTCCACGTGCCCTTCTCATTGCTTCTATAAAAGTTCCCCAAAGTTCCAGCCACGTGAACCCACAATGGAGGGAGCAAGAGTACCTGCTTTTTGTTTTTCTTTTCTTTTTACTGCTGCACCTGCGGCATATGGACGTTCCCAAGCTAGGGGTTGAATGGGAGCTGCAGCTGCCGGTCTAGGCCACAGCCACAGCAACGCCAGATCTGAGCCTTATCCTCGACCGACGTCGCAGCTGTGGCAATGCCAGATCCTTAACCCACTGAGCAAGGCCAGGGATCAAAGCCTCATCCTCGTGGGTACTGCCGGGTTCTTAACCCCCTGAGCCACAGCCCGAACTCCCAAGAGTACCTGTTTTTATCTCTCCCTTTGGTTAGGACACAGCTTGTCCCAGGGCCCCGCACCTTACGGGTGTGAGAGCCCCAGATCTAGGGACAGCGCAAGTGGCCTGGCAGGGAGGGAGAGAGGGAAAATCCGGCGGGAAGGACATCCCGGGCGAGGTGCTCTGTAATGAACCAAATCTCTTTTTTAAAGAATGAACTTTCCAAATGCTCCCTAACCATGACTGGTATTTTCTCCAACTAACCTTGTCTAGAAAAGTCTGCTATGGACCTAAGAGCCCAGATCCTAATCCTGAAATGAACTTCCTCTTCCCTACAGTCCTTATAAAAATATACCCGGGACTTCCTGCCTTCTTTACCCCCTCAGGACCTTTTTTGGTTCTAAAATTCTCTGCTTCTTTTCGTCCTCAGCCTTTCAGGGTGAGTTCACTCTAGCAAACAAAACGTCCGTTAGTCATCGGTTTGGCTGCCGGTTACTGCATAAAAGCGCACACGTACATTTTGTTCTAATGCAGTTATCTCTTGCTCAGATTTTGCAAGTTTAAATTTGAGGTCGCTGATCTGTCTGTTGGCATCTCCTAAAGGTTGAGAGAGAAGGAAAATTTGTTAAGCTCTTGGGCTTTTCAAATGTTAAAACAATAGTTACTGGCGCCGCCTGTAACTCTCTAAGTCCTGGCCTGTGGCCCCGCCAGCCACTCGCCACTCGGGGAGCTGAGACTGGAGGAGGCGCGGTCTCCCCGGGGCCCCGGCAGGGAGAGCGCCCGGCAGAGGGCGCCCGCGAGCAAAGAAGACAAGCCCTGTGGGGGGAGGGAGGAGGAGGGGGGCGGGAGGGGGAGGGGGCGGGGGGAGAAACTGCGCGTACTTTTTCTCCCCCCAAAGCCTCTCTCTGGTTCACTGGCACAGAAAAACACCTCCCGATTTTCCCGAACCATCAGCAGATCCAAAGACGGCCGCGTCCAGTCAATGTGATTTCTGGCAGCGCGTCACTTGCTGGCGTCTTGGTACCCGTTTGGGGGCACCTGTTCTGTTTCTTAGGCCCCGACAGAAACATCCTCGCCCTGCCCACCCGCGCATCCTTGTCCTAGCCCCAAGGAAACATCTTTTGTGCTTTGGTACCCAAGGGCTTTCGGGTTTGGGGGGGCGGGGGAGACGTGGGGGACCCCGGGCGTTCTTTGCCGTGAGAGCTGTTCTCCTCCCGCACAAGTACAACAGCAGCACAGGCCAAGGGTTTCCTTCCACACCAGGATGGACGTTTACTTTGTAGATCCATCACGTGCAGGCCTGTCCCGTTTTCTAAGACGCCATCTTCGGGGCGCAGACCGTCTGGTCTCATAGTCTTCTGTCTTTCTTCCAGCTGCCCTTTGAGTTTCTTAATCTGAAAACATCCACCAACAAAGAAGGTAAATTTCTCCATTCTAAATGAGAGGCGAGCCTATCAGGAAGGAAGCAGCGTGGAAAAGCCGACACCCCATAAGTACAACCCGACATTGCCCTGCAGTTATTTCCTGTGTCTCTAGATGCCAGAGAGACAGGGGGAGAAATGAAGTAAAATGTTAATTAGAGTCCACCAGAACAGGTGGGGAGTCTCTCACCTTCATCACCGCAATCAATCAATAAATGAAAACCCTTCTGCCAGTTAGTACTCCTCTTAGAAAGTCAGAGTATAGGAGTTCCCCTTGCGGCTCAGTGGTAATGAACCCAACTAATATCCACGAGGATGCAGGCTCTATCCCTGGCCTCGCTCGGTGGGTTAAGGATCCCGTGTTGCCGTGATCTGCAGTGTAGGTCACAGATGCAGCTCAGATCCTGTGTTGTTGTGGCTGTGGTGTAGGCCGGCAGCTGCAGCTCTGATTCAGCCCCTAGCCTGGGAACTTCCATATGCCTTGGGTGCTGCTATTAAAAAAAAAAAAAAAGGTAATAGGTATGCAAATGAAATATTTACATCATGCATGAATTATTTTGTAACTCTGGGTAGAAAGTTATTTCTCAGGTTGAAATTCTTCTTGAATTCAGATGGAGGTTTTCCACAGAATAGTTGGAGTGTTTATCTGAGAGTTCATGAGTCAGTACACGTTTCACCTTTGCTTAAGTCATGAAGAAGCCAGGAAGGGCCACCTGGAGCTTTCCGGGCACAGAGGTACTGTGCCCAACAAAGCCCAGCCAGGTTGTAGGCCGGCCACCTTCACAGAGTTGGCCTCCCCACAGCTTTCCTTCCTCGGAGAGACACCCACACAGAGGAGCTGCAATTGCCGTCAAGAGCCGTGACTGTAGAATTTTCTGCTACGTAATGGGGGGTCTCCCAGCCCTTGTCCTGTTAACCCCCAACCTTGTGGACCTGTTGGAAGTCCGCCCCCAACAGTGACAGGAGCAGAGCAGACACCCCAGTGGCAGACAGACCGCAGGTGCACGCTGCTCTGAGGAAGCCGACAACGGAGCCGCTGTGCACACACGGGCTGAAGAGATCACGGGCAGGTCAAGAGCGTCCTCCCGTCACACTGTGTACTCTACCCGATTCTGAAAGAAATCTTCACATCTCGTAAAAAAGTGAGGCCAACACTTTGGTTGGCTTCATGAGGGAACATAAGCTCAATCGAGCTTCCTTAGCTAGTGACTGTGTAATAATTTCACACTACGCTGCATGGGAAAAGACTGAAGAAGGCACTGTATTTCTTGGGGAAGACGAAATCAGTGAAGGTAAACTCTGGTTAAAACAACTCTGATCAGGAGTTCCCGTTGTGACGCAGTGGTTAACTAATCCGACTAGGAACCATGATGTTGCAGGTTCCATCCTGGCCTTGATGAGCGGGTTAAGGATCTGGCGTGGTTGTGGCTGTGGAAGTAGGCCAGCAGCTACAGCTCTGATTGGACCCCTGGCCCGGGCACCTCCATATGCCGCTGGTGTGGCCCTAAAAAGACAAAAAAAAAAAAACCCAAAAAACAAAAACCCACAACTCTGATCAGCTCTAACAAAGAAACATCCGCTGGATCACTGAGAGATGACAAAGCTGACTTTTAGGGGCCAGCAGAAGGCAGGGTGTTGTAATGACTCAGGAATGCCTTGCCTCTCAAAACTTAATCCAGACTCTTTCTCCTTAAATCTTTATTTTAAGCAGCAATTCAGGTAGGGTGTACCAAATTCAGACTGTGGCCCTGAATCTCGGGGACATCTCCAAATCTGATATGACTTCTGATGTTTTCCTTGGATAGAAGTACTAAGAGCGCTGGTCGACCCAATAATTATTTTCAGGCATGATGCATTAGCACGAAGCAAAAGTGGGAAGGCTCATGGTTTGGGGCGCCCCGGGACTCGTCAAGTAATAAAAAGATGGTTTACCTGTTCCAATAAGCCTTCTCGTTCGTCAACGAGCTTTTTCAACCTAATATCTAAAGAAATCAGAGAGACAGAGTTTAGGTGCATCCGTGGACTGCCCCTTTCAGCCGACTGCCAGATCGAAGGACGAGCACTGGGGTTAGTGAAACCGATGATGAAGTATTATACACGTACCACAGCGAATGAGGCCACAGACAGGACTGGGGTTTCAGCCAAGGGGGTCTGAGCTGGGTCAACCGCCCACACATGCTGTTCTCGTCAGGGCAGCATCTGGCTGCATGCAAACAGGCTAATCTTCTACTTGGGGTTAGCATGCAAGAGCGCTAGGGCCAAACCACACTGCAACACAAGATCTCACAGGCTTCATGGTTTAACATCGTTAGCAAGACACAAACATACTGAGAATCATGAGGGAATATCACCCGCACTTTCATTAGCCTTGACTTTCTAAGTTTCCATGCCAGAAGGGTTCATCTTTTTCCTGTCTCTCAAAGACTCCCCCATGTCAGAATTTTGGCTCTGGTTATGAGTCCTAAGTGTGCTGAAAACAGCCCCGCTAAACTCTCAAGAGCTGCCGTTCTTTTGAGGAAGACTGGAGTTGTAGCTTAGGTTTCCGGCATTCCTCCCACCCCAGACTTAGCAGTTTGCACCTAGAAATCCCTCAGTGCCTCTCGGAGGGGCTGTTGGGTAATAGCACCTCCAGAGCACGCGGAGGGAAACCCAGACCTGGGCAGGATCTCAGGGGCAAAAGCCTACACTAGTTTCAAGGCCAATCAGGATGATGTGACGTGAGCCGTGTCCTCACGTAGGCCAGGCACTGTCCCCGCAGCTCACACCTCACCCCCAAGAAGTCCAACTGGGGAGCCCTGCTTCCACACCCCTCTTCTACAGACGAGGCCCCGGGCCCACCTGCTTCCCTAAGACCCCAGGGCTGTCCCCCTAACCGCTGCACTCACTGTCTTTCCGATCTAAACACAGAGCTCTGAGTCAGACTGGAAGCCTGGCCTGGCGCTTCTTCCCGAGGCGGTATGCTCTCACACTGCCCAGATTTTGATTAGCTTTGTGAAATGGAAATAATTCATACAGAACACACCTTTTTCATAAAAAGAAAAATCTATACACATTCTAATCCAACCTACATGTTTTCTCTAATTGTTTTTCCAAACACCCTAAGTTATTTTTTGAAAGGCACAATATCAAAATAAATAAAACCAGAAAATGTTATGCATAAGATAAATTTATAATCCTCTTAAGTTCTATTTTAATTCACACACAATTGCTTCTGATAGGTGTTTTATTCTGTCCCTTCCCAACCAACACTGCAACAAAAATTTTAAAAAAATATTTAAAATCTGGCTCTAATTCAACATCATTTTTATTTTATCTTATATATTTTATATTCCTATATACAAAAACCACAAGTATCATAAAAACACCAAATATTTCAGAAAGTAATCTTGAAGTTCATATGTCTATTTACAATTTATTATCATTATTTTCTATTAGAAGTCTTCAAATATCTGAGATAGCAAGTAAAAAAATAAACGTTAAAATGTAATACGGCTAGCAAAAAACCAAACAAACAAGGGTTATCTGAACTTTAGTCTTATGGTGAAAATATGAAGAATAGAGAGAGAAACAGAACTTTTAAGGAAGAGAACTTTTCAAGCAGAATCAGAGAAGATTAAAACTAAATAGTTTTAGGAAACTGGAAAAAAGAAAGAAGCAAAATTATTTGCTATAAAGAAAATGAGTACTGAAATAAGTCAGATAAAGACAAACACTGTGTGTTATCACTTACGCGTGGATTCTTAAACGAATGAATGGAATATAACAGGAACGGGCTCACGGACGATAACTAGTAGTTACCATTCGGGAGGGGAAGGGGGAGGGGCAAGGTGGGGCAGAGGACTAAGAGGTACAACCAGTATGTATCAAACACAATACGTTACCAGGCTATATTGTACAGCACATGGAAAATAGTCCATACTGTACAATAACTTTGAATAGAGGATATTCTATAAAAGTATTGAACCACTATGTTATACACCTGAAACTAGTAATTGTAAATCAGCTAAACGTCAAGAAAACTTTTTTCTAAAAAAAAAGGAAAATGAGTACTACTTTTTTACGGCTTTAAAAATCAACAGGTCCAACCTGTGACATAAACAATGGCGTATTGATGGTAACCGCTGTGATACTTAACAAGAGTGTTGCAAACGGATACTCACTAAGCAGCCTTGCTCACCACTGGTCTCTAACACCCAAATGATGAGCCTTAAAGAAGATGAAGTCACAACGTCTCAAACTTAGCGTTTTCTTTTACATTGAAAAGTTAAACCAATCGGTAATAATGTTAGTAATATTATTGAAGGGTTACATTTGGAAAAACATCTCATTTTTATATGTTAAATCCCAGCAAAGGTTGTTTTGATGTGAACTTTAGAGACCTGTGAAAGGAGAAACAAAGTGGTGAGGCCATACCGACAGTCGTGGGGGCAGCAAGCAAGCACCTGGCCCCCCAACCCTGCTCCCGTAGGCCCTTCCTGGGTTTGCAGGATGTGACCGGGTCTGTCCAGGTTGCAGCAAGGTCAGCTGCCGGCGACAACCACAGTCACAAAGCACTGAAGGCTCCTTAGTGCTTTACCTGGATCTGATCCTCACCACCGCTCTGAAAGGCAGGTTCTAACCCTGACTTCAGAGAGTAAAACGAGGCACCGCGAGGCTAAGTCATGTGCTGATGACCATACACCATCAGGAGCACCATTTTCATCCGATTTCAACCCTCTTGAGCCTCAGGCCTCCCTTCGCCCTTGCAGAAGAAAACCACCTGCCCTCCGTCTTCGCAAAGCTAGTGAAAGGAGGACTGAGGTCTCACGACATCCACTGACTGTGGCTCTTGCTCCGCTCTCTCCTTGTACTGACTGAATCTGAGATCCACGCGGCCAGTTTTCACTGTCCCCAGGGCTAGCCTCCCACGCCAGGCCGGCACCTCCTTCCTGTAAAAGGCAGGACGGGGACAGGCTGCTGAAGACGTTCTTTTTTCTCCCGCTTAGAGGGACACGGAGGTCTGCACAGATGGGAACTCTCACCACTCGCCACTGCTGGCTTCAGTTCAGCTGAATAGCTGAAGCCTTCCACGTCTTGAAAAACTAAGGTTCTGGTGTAAGAAAAACCAGAAAGGGTGAAGGGGAGAAAGCGAAAGAGAGGGTATTTCTCCTGAATGACAGCTTTCCCTATAAATGCTCATCACGCCTGACCTCACTGCTGTGTTCCCCTGTTTCGACGGCCCCGGTGATATGTCGAGGACAAGCTGGTCTCCTATGGGAGGAGCCTATCAACAGAAAACAGTAACAGTAATTTGTCTAATCCCCCAGAAGCATCATTCCTGGGGCCCAGTGAGTGAACCTTTAAACGTTCAGGTCATCAGATCTTCCATTAAGTGAAAATACTCAGCAATGTAGGAAGTAGTCAGTGCAATACATCTTATTCTTAAACGCGCTTTTAAAAAATTATCACTGCTTCCCAGCTTGGTATGTTATAAAATAGCCTAGAATTCCAAATTCTCAGTTACCTTTCCCCATTTTTTACATAAACCCATTATTATACTTACTTATGCCTTTGAGGGTAGATTAGTATTTTACATACAGTTGCTATGTTCTAGTTTGTGGCTAAACAATATCCCAATTTTTTGATTTAAAGTATCAGTGATCGACATTTTTCTCTGTTTGGCATTGTGGTGAAACTAAGTGGTCCAGGTTGTGGTGGACAGGCAGCCTTTTTTTTTTTTTTTGGACAGTATCCTTTTGATTCTTTTCTGAGTCTGGATCTTTTCTTTCCTAGTTGCCTTATATATGTCCGTGCCTCCTTTCTCTGAATATACCTAAGGCAACCATTTCTTGATCATTCAGGAGCCTCCACGTATGCATCAATTACCACGTGGGGCTATAATGTCATTGGGCTCTCAGAGCAGAGTAATTGATGTTCATAATGAAGGCTCTTAGATTATCAAGAAATGGTCTGGCTCTTCAGCACCTGAATCTTCTTTTTGCTCATTCTGATTCTCAGCTGCTGCGCCCCCTAGAGGCTGAGTCCTAGGTGCCTGTTCACGGGCATAGCACCTTCGCAAATAGCTGAAGGGATCAACGTGTTTATTGATTAAATGTAAGAGTGAACAGTTGAGACTGCTGGCTGGTTGGCTTGAGGGATGGGAAGCATATCAAAACGCCCTTAACTGTGCTGTTGGATAAGATGGGGAAGAACTTAAAACGGTCTGATGACCTCACCCTTCAGTGAGTCTGGCTGTTGAGTCACTTCCCCAGAGGCCTTACAAAGTAAGAATGAGAGCTGTTTCCCAAAGTGCCTTCCAGCATGGATGTAACTTGGTTAAAGTGAGAGGCATCAGCTTGAAAGTCCTCCCGAGCCCTCAGATCTGATTCTCTAGCCAGCCCCAGACTTTTCTATTCACATGGCACAAGTGCAGAGAATGTATCAGTTAGGACACTTGGGCAGAAAGAGTCAACGTTCATCTGAAATTCTCATCATGTTCTTCCAAACATTCTAAGTATCGGCACCTGTAAGCAGAGCAAGGGAACGGAGATCTTTCTCAACTGGGCTCTTGAGCAGAAGCACGGATCACGGTAGATTCTAGAAAGAAAGACCTGAACTCTCCCAGATGATCCAACACTAACTAGTCCCAGTCTAGGTGCGGGGAGAGAAGTTGTCCATCACTGACAAAGGTGTCAGGTGCGAGTCCCCAGAACCCCAGCTGGGAATGAGCAGCCTGGAAATAGAAACTACTTGAAAGATGATATATAACCACAGTCAGAATTCAAGTAGCACAAAGAGTGATATCACAGGCTTGTAAAATTATAAAATGTCTTTATTTCAATTATATAATAACATTTAGTTTGCCTCAAGTTCTGTTGAGGTTTTGGTCTTTTTTTTTGCACTCATTTATACTTGTAACAATAATATGAATTCACATGATCTCATAAAGTGTCAAGAACATTCATTCACTACATTCCCTTGTGATTTCAATAGTTTACAATGACTTTTAATTTAACTTTACAGTTATTTTTTCAATGTTTTTTTATATAGAAAAAATATATTTTGTTCTGGAAGGGCAAAACAAGAAATTTCCAATAAGAATATACTGTGAAACAACAAATGAAAATATGTATACCAAAATACCAAAGGTAATTCAACTATTTCATATATCCTGTTACACTCTAATCAGCAGTTTGCACAAGAAGCGTACCCTCTTGTACTGCTCTACGGAACAATGATTAGACAACAGAAAGAGAAGTAATTTTCAGGTTAAAAAAAATAAACTTTAGAAACGATTCTCTCTGCCCAAATACTGCAGAAGGAAACACGATTTCAACATATATCTCTTCCAGCAAAAAATGTGTAAGAAGTCTTTGTATAAAATGACTTTGGTATGTGATCAGCATGAAGTTGAAATCTCCTACCAAGTGAATTCAGGTATTCTCAACAATAACATCCGAAAGTATTGGTTTGAGATAAGATAATTCTATGAGGTAAAGACAAGTAAGATATTCCTAGTGCTGTATGATGTTTATTTGCAACTCTTAATTATTGTCCTAAGGTGCAAATCTCATCACTCAGTGACCTATATGTTGTTTGGCCATTATGTCCTTTTAAAATAAAAATACCACACAGGTTATATTATACATATCAAAATCAAATAGGAAAGCACATATATTGAAATGAGACTAATTAAAAGTTGTACTCATAACGTGGACATCTCAGGATACTGTCCGGTCATTTCAACTAGATGCTGACACCTTTGGTCAGGAATGGGTGCAGTGGTATCAGCTTAAGGCAGGTGCTCGTATTTTGGTTTGGGGTTTTAAGCGCAAATATAAACAGTGCTCTGTATTGTCTGATACTCCTGGAATGCTCCCCCCTGGGAGAAGCGTCCTCATCTGGGTGACAACCTTGACGATGAAATCGAAATCTGCAGGTAACAGTCTATAACTTACAGCAGTAGGTAACTTGGCAGCTGGCGGTCACACGGTGCGTCTATGTCAGCCTAGAACACTTTCTGAGACCCGCCAGTGGAGCTTGCTATTGGACGCGCTCAGACCGCCCTCGCCCTAGGACCCTAGGACGCGGTGCACTCCTCTCTGCTTCTGCCCTTTCCGTTCCCGCCTCGCCTCTCGTCCTTGCTCTCTGAGCCGACGGCCTCCGGGTCCCCCGCTGGGGCCGGGTCCTCGTTTCCTGGACTAAGGCTATCCGAAACCTCCCTGACTGTCTGACCTGGGTTTGCAGACATCGCCTGCTCTTCCGCGTCTTCAGTCTGAGAGGTGTCGCTGATGTCCTCCGAGGGACTTTGGTCTGGGAGCAGGGCGCGGCCGGGCACTTCCTCGCTCTCTGGATCTGGGGGACTCCCGGGAGCGGTGCCACCTTCCCCAGCCTCCTCTCTTGCAACCCCCGGGTCTGATCCTTTGCGACCAGCGCTGGGGGCACTGGGGCCGGGTGACTGAACTGCATCGTCTGCCAACGTCAACGGGTCTCCACCCGCTACCGTGTTCTCTGCCTTAGCGTTTACATCAAAATCAGCTTGGTTTTGTTTTCTATCCAGCTCAGTTTGGGGATTTTCTGGACCATCGACGTTTTCGCTGCTTCCTGCCACAGCGCTCTGCTGCGGGTTTTTAGTGACCTCAACCTGTGCTTCTACAACTGGTTTTTCGTCAGTACGTTTTCCTTGCTCTTCTTCTTTCACTTCATTTAAATGTGGGCTCTGATGTGCTAAATCCTTCTGAGCATCTTTGGTGTCTGTGGGTGCTGGTGACTTTTTCTTCTTGTTCTTCTTTTTCTTGCTCTTGGTCTTCTTCTGGGACGAGCCCGGGGCCTCTCCCTTCGGGTCACTCTTCTCCTCATCAGACTCTTTCACGTCTAGGGGTTCACTCTCCGAGTCTGCCATACTCAGACCTCCCGCCTCCTGGGGACTGTGTTTGGCTGCTGGGGAACAGGGAATGAGGTGGGCTTCTGTCCCCACTGGTTTCTCATCCCTCGAGTCCCTTCCTTCACCCTCCTCTCTGCTGTCCTCCGCACCGACCTCTGCGCTCTGAGCTGGGCCCTCCGAGGGCTCGGCTACCTCCGGGGTGGCAAAGTCTTTCTCTAAATCCGGCCCTGGGCTTGGGTCCGAGCCTTCTGGAGCGTCAGCGACACACGTGTCACGGCGAGTCAAGGTGTCATCGCTACCCTCTGGAGAACTCAAGGCTTCCGAGCCCACCTGCTCCCCTGCCCCGGTGAGCTCTGCCTCTGGCACAGCCTCGGTGGAACTCTCACTCGGTGCCCCAGTGTCTTCACCGCTCGCCCGTTCAACTTCAACTTCAGATATTTGCACAGGAGCAGATTCCTGATGCTGTCCCGTGCTCACCTCTTCCAGGCTGGTTTGAAGACCTTCCTGCTTTTCTGCAGATTCTTGACTTTGGTTTTTGCTCTCCAAGACATCACCTCCGTCCTGCCCAAGCACAGGACCTGCGATTTTGTCATCCGGTTCGAGGAAACATTTGCACTGCTCAGGGGAAGCCCCAGGCCTATCATCTGCCATGTTTTTGCCCTCACTTGACTCAACCTGCTGTGTGTTTTCAGGGATGGGGGTGCTCTCTAGAATCTGGCTTTGAACCTGTTCCTCACTCCTGGAATTTACTAAGGCTTCTGGGGTGGGGCCACTGTCTTCAGAGGTTTTCTGGTCCTCAGCAGTTTCACCAGGAGGGAACACCTCTGGGTCCGCACACTCCTTCACTGGGTCCTCTTTGTGCTGTTCTTGCTCAGAATTCGGCAAGATTTCTCTTTTCCCCACATTCTCCACCATCTCATCTGTCACCTCCACTTCACTGGCTCTTCCTAAAAGAGCATTGAGAAAATTGAAGGGACCCCATGACATGGTGACCTCTCAACACATACTACAATGTAAACACGTGCTCTCTTTCCCCCCCAAGCCTGGTCCTAAAGGAAGAGAGCGAGAGAGAGAGAGGGAGGGAGAGCCACCAGAGAAGCACACGAAACGGAAGCCTTTGCCAGGTCTGTGTGGCCAAGCAGCCATCGTGTTAGCACACGTTTGCTCTGTGGGGGCCACTGCCACCATCTCAGAGGCCAGAGTGGCTGCTGGTGCCATCTGGGGTGCACTGATTTTCAGCGGTGCAGTTAGGTTTTCACAAGTAAGAAAGAGCCCTGGATCAGGCAGCCAGACCATCCCAAACGCGGGCTTTCAGAACGACCAAAGGTCCCAGTTCCCTGTCCTCATCTCCAGGAGCACCCAGGGACCAGCCGGACTTTTCCGGCTGTCAAACCGCAGTGTGTGTCACGCAGCTTTCGAACAGTTTTTTTTTTTTTTTTTTTTTTTTGGTCTTTTTAGAGTCACAGCCGCAGCATATGGAGGTTCCCTGGCTAGGGGTCGAACCGGAGCTGTAGGTGCCGGCCTTTGCCACAGCCACAGCAACACGGGATCCGAGCCATGTCTGCGACCTACACCACAGCTCACGGCAACGCCGGATCCCCGACCCACTGAGCGAGGCCAGGGATCGAACCTGCGTCCTCATGGATACTAGTCAGGTTCATTAACCACTGAGTCACAATGAGAACTCCTCGAATAAGTTTTAAAAGAACCAGTCAGTTCACCTTTAAACTCAGCCTCAAGGTCAACCTCAAGAAAGCCGCTCTTGAAAGAGCCCCTAGCTCTTGAAAGAGCCCCTACGGAGGTGAAAAGAAATCTGCCCTCCACCCCTAACTCTGTCTTCCCAGGAAAGCAGCCCCTCTCCGGAGGGGAGGGGCCCGTTCCAGCAGGAGGCACATCCTCAGCTCCAGAGGTCACTTAATTACACATGAACCGCTCATCCATTACAGAATAAGGACGTAAAGAAGCTGCCACTGCTCTGGAGTCAACAGTTACATTCTGGGTTCTCCAGACAAGCAACACCCCCCCAGTCACTCAAAGTCAAAGTCCGCTGATCTGACCAGCAGTCCCCAGCTGGGGCTCTCACCGCAGGGAAACTGCAGAAACAGGAAGGATTCTTTCTTTGTTTTTGTTTGTTTGCTTTTTAGAGCCGTATTCCCGGCCTGTAGAAATCCCCAGGCTAGGGGTCCAAACGGAGCTGTGGTCGCCGGCCTATGCCACAGCCACAGCAACGCCAGATCCAAGCCGCGTCCGCGACCCACACCACAGCTCACGGCAACGCTGGATCCTTAACCCACTGAGCGAAGCCAGGGATCAAACCCAAGTCCTCATGGATACTAGTGGGGTTCCTTACCACTGAGCCACAATGGGAACTCCCAGGATTCTGTCTAGAGTTGCCTTCGCTTCACCTCTTAAAAATGTCTAGTATTGCATATGTTTTATAATGTAGATTTTATATTAATTAAATGTTACACATGTATAAATAAAAAACAAATAGGTAAGCGTGCCCACCCTGGAGCAGTGGGTTAAGAAGCCAACTATAGTGGCTCTGGTCACTGTGGAGGCATGGGTTTGATCCCTAGTCTGGGAACTTCCATATCCCATGGGTGTGGCCATAAGAATAAAGTAAAATAAAATAAAATAAAATAATAAAATAAAATAAAATAAACATATATAGGGAAGTTCCCATAATCCCTTACTGACAAGGAGAGGTGATGAAAAAATAGGAGGTGACCGCTTGCAAAACTGATGTTTCTAGTTCTTTAAGTGTTCATTACACAGCAGATATCAAGGATTTAATATGTGTATTTGAACAAGAGCAGCGTGTCAAATTCCAGCCGCTCAGGGAGCTAGCACAAAGGTAGGGTGGACATTCATCTATATTCTTTCAGTGACTTTTACACAACGAGGAGAGCTGTGTTTCTTTAACAGTCATCAAGACAACGAGGCACCTCCCCGCGGAAGCTGGGGCTTATAGCTTTCTTCGTTTTCATGAAGAGCCTTCCAAATGGAAACCAAAGCCATGGTCCCTGACCTTATTCCAGCCTCACCGTGAAAAGCTGGCCCACAGCTGGTCACCACTGACCAGCAAGGCCTTATGTGCTGGTGACAACTTCAGGCTGCCCACCAGATTCTGAAGGTTTGTTTATCCCAAAGCCAAGTACTCTGACAAATATTCATTGATGGATCTTTTCGGACACTTAAAAGTTGTATGAAATATTCCTACAGTCTATCAGGTCCTGCAATTTGTGTTCTTACAGAAGCCGAAACATGACATGCAAAGGAACACCGCCCCCGACAAAGGGGCGGACACACGCAGGTCTTGTTGGTAAGGACAAGCCCTCCGCGCTGGCCACCGCCCAGGGCTCTGTCCACCTGCCGTCCGCGGGCACCTCGCATGCTCTAAATGCCGCACGGTGCACGGCACTGGTAGCGCCGGCTCGCCCCTAAGCTCAACCAGCTTTCTTTACAGCCTCTGCTACTCCGATCGTTTGACAATTCGGTAAGGCAAAAAGCCCCGTCTGCCGCCTATCTGAGAAAAACCCGAGAGATCCGCGCACACTGTCACTTCATTCGAGATTATTTTCCTCGCCTTCCCCGCCTCCCTGGGAGCTCTGAGAAGCAAAAGAAATGTATCCTTAAAGCCGCTGGTGGTGAGCACGGACAGAGGGACACGCCAGACAACACACGCGGGGGATCGCGTCGTTCGGCAAGGAAGCGCCCGCGGAGTGACAGAACGCAGGGCATGCTGGGTGACGGTTAATTGGTCAGTGATGATTCTCTCGGTTCTAACAGCGCACGGACGGTGGGTCGGTGCTGACCGGAAGACGAGCAGATCAGAGGAAAACCAGCACTTACCTAGCGTCCCGTCCCCTGTGGCCTGGAGAGCGTTTAACTCTTCCTTCGTCGTCTTTGTAGACCCTTGGTGTTCAACGCTATTGAGAATGTCTGAGGTCCCTCCATGGGCGGCTATTTCTGAATTTAACACTATCCCGTGTTTCTGGGGATAAAAACAGGCTCATCGTAATACTCACGGAGTGATTTGAGGTTAAGCTTTATTTTATAAATAGTAACGAATAAAACCCCTATTTTTCCCTAAGCAGGGAGAGACACAGACAGAATTGCTAGGCACACCCCCGTAAAGAGTCCGTCTACACAGGGATCTGGGGCGTCTCCCCCCAGGGCCACTCCTGTCTTACGGGTTCCCCTCCGTGTCCGAACGCGCTGGTGACAGACCCTTTCAAGGTGCATCCTTTTGAACTGGACGGAGCGGCCTGCAGGCTGCCACAAAGCAGGGGGCCAGGCAAAAAAGCCCTGTCAGCTGACTTTATTTCTAGAACCCTGCTTGTGTTCTTGAACAGGAGAGACAAAGAAAGACAAAAGTACGTACGTGTTAGGAAAGGAAGGAATGAACCCTGGTGGCCAGAAGGTTGCTCTGTCCAAAAGACACCTAACCCGTGCTCACTACGTGACAAGGCACTTGATTTCTTTCTTTCTTTCTTTTTTGTCTTTCTAGGGCTGCACCTGCAGCATGTGGAGGTTCCCACGCTAGGGGTTGAATCGGGGCTGCAGCTGCCGGCCTACACCACAGCCACAGCAACATAGGATCCGAGCTCCTTCTGCGACCAATACGTGCCAACGCCAGATCCTTAACCTACTGAGCGAGGCCAGGGATCGAACCCGAGTCCTCATGCATACCAATCGGGTTCGTTAACCACTGAGCCACGAGAGGGACTCCTCAAAGCCGGCCCTCCCGCCCTCCTCCCTGCTCCTTCTTTTGGGCTTGGAGAAACTCCCTGACCCTGACCTCACGCCCCGTCGAGCAGCACACTATACATCAGAGCTCAAAGCCTGTTCCCTGCTGGCCTGAGGCTCTGGCCTTGACCCGTCCCTATAAGCAGCTGACACTGAGGTTTCCGCTGGCCACACCCTCTAGGCTAAGTGTCGGGAGTCCGTCCGGGGCTCTGACCCCCAGTGGTTTCTCTTACTCAGCGTCCGGCCAGCAGCTGGAGACGCCCTGACAAGGCCCTGCAGGACGGGGAGGTTCTTTATGATCCAGTGGGTCTCCAAGTCCACCGGGCTCGAGCCTCACCCATCGCCACTGTTCAGCTGAGAGCTCCTAAAATTCATGCCCTCAGGGTAGGAAACAAAGACATTCTCTAACGGGAGTAAAGTCCTGGGGAACTACACTGAGGAACAATATAGACGGCCTATCGGAAAAAGTCCTACCAATCAGAGCTGCTTTCGAGATCAGATACGCTCGCAAACATCTAAAAGCAACGGGCACACCCCACAGAATCCACACTGACACCACGGTCCTCTCTGGGGCTAGTTAACCTGCGGTTTGACTTCATGAACAGGACAGACGTCAGTAGCGTAAGATAATGAACATCACAGACACAGTCATTCTCAAGGAGGCAGGGACCTGCTGTTGTCTCTGCTGCGCTTTGGCTCCGTACCTTCAGTTCCTCTTTGAGCATGACTACTTCTTCTCTAAGATCGTCTCGTTCGCTCCTTATGGAGTCAAAGAGCTCTTTCTGCCTCTCTAACGCCTGAGTGTGTACAGAGCAGAGGGAGAGAAGATTTGTACAGGTCAGCAGAGGGCATCCGAAGCACGACTAAGAAGGAGGCGCCTACTGCGTGGAACACCCAGAGCGCCAAGGCATATTCCAGGCAACGTGCTTAAAGATACAAACAGCATGCAAGCATTAAGCGTTGTATTAACTTATGCCCGCCGGGAGACGGCGCTGCGCATGCTCCCTCCAAGACGCTGACATCCTGAAGGCGCCGATGCTCTTTTTCACGTCATCTCCGGGCCGGGTGGGCAGTTACACAGGAGAGAGAGTCAACAGAAGCAATGCGCCCCTTTAAATGAGGGGGAGGAGAAGAAATGCTTGATAGCCCCCAGGGACGATTTTTTTAGTGATCTGGACTATTTCTGTAGCTGATCCTTGGTGTCACGGATAAACAGAGTGGCCCTGAAGCAAACGCACACGTGCAGACGGGCACACAGAACCCCAAACAAGTGTCAGTGAGCATATCGAAGCGAAGGCAGGGTGCAGCTTTGCAAGGTGAAAGGCGCTGAAGTTTGCACCAGCGTCTAGAGATCTTTACCGGGGCCGCGTGGAGGGAGTTGCTGTATTCGGGGGAGCCGTTCGGCGTCAGGGCGCACGGCCATCACCTTATTAAGTGGCTTCCCTTCTCTCTGCTCATCACTCTCAAATGCTGCCTCCTCTTTCCTCGTGGAAGAGAGGGTCTGCCATCTCCCTGGGGGCCCTCATGGTGGGGAGACAGGGGTGCAGCACCTGCCACCTTGCAGCTCCCTCGAACCCCTTTGAGAAAAAGCCCAGGCCACACCGGCCAGGAAATTCCAAGAGGTCAGAGCCTCTACGCCTGGGGGACCCTCCCAGAGCTCCTTCCTCGCTCTGACCCGGGTGCCACCGGCTGCTCTCAGGCAGGCAGAGCGTCAGCAGGTAATGCTGACAAAGCGAGTGCTTCTGCGCTGAGAGCCAGCTTCCAACACATGGTTAATATCAATCTGTGAGTTAGTGTAGTCTCTCACTGAGTCTGTGTCACATGGGGGCCGCATGCAAACTCATAGACGCCTTTTTGCAAACCGCAGATTCTGAAGGCACTCAATTTGCTAAGCAGACTGCCCAGCGGAACAGATTTCAAAGTCTGGGAGTCCTACCCCTATCTTTCTGTCTTTCCACTCTACTGTTTCCTGCAGATCAGAAATCTCCCTGATATAACTCTCCTGTTTCTGCTGTAGTTGTCGGATTTCCTGAAGAATAGGAACAGATAGAAAGAAAGCAGACACAGGGTTAAACAAGAAGAGACTCTGCAGTGCAGGCAGCCCCTGGGCCAGCCAGAGCCCTGGAGATCCCAGCACCATTTTCTCAGCCTGCTCCTGAGTTCGAGTTGGTCCTCAGCGTGCTGGGATCTCACCCTTGACCTCCTCCTTGGCTCCAAGTGCAGGAAGAAAACCTGTGTGCCTGAAAGTCTCACTTACAGGTGTTGAGGGTCTAATCAAGTTTTTCTTAAAAGCTGAAAATCAACTCAATTAGTTTCTTATTGTCCCTGTAACAAATTAGCCCAAATTCAGTGGCTTAAAACAACCCAAATTAATTTTTTTACAGTTCTGGGGCTCAAAATTGAAAATGAGTCTTATGGTATCTCTGGGGTGTGGGCAGGCGAACACCTGTCCCCACTTCTTTAGCTCCTAGAGGTGCCCACAGTCCCTGGCTTTTGGCTGGCCTCCGCCTCTGTGGTCACATCTCCTGTGACTTTCCTGCTGCCGGCTTCCAGGGAGCCCTTTGCTCACCCTGGGCTCAGCAGGAATAGTCCAGGCCAGTCGCCCAGCACAAGGTCCTTCGCGTAATCACAGCTGCAAACTCCCTTTTGCTTTGTAAGGTGACAGACTCAGCTTTGGGCATTCAGACGTGGACATCTTAGGGGGCCACTATTCTGTCTGCCACCCACCCTCCCAAGACAAACACAAAAACCACCAACGAATGAGAATCTTCACCGACGAAAGGAACTGTTCCCTGGAGGCGTACAGAATTAACCTCAACTTGCAAGAAAACTGGTAACTTCAGCAATGAATCAACAGGAGGCTCCTAACGCCAGCAAGAAATAAGCAGATACGTGAAAAGGAAAAGAAACCTAGGAAAAGTGACTCACCTCAAGCATCTCTTCCTTCTGCTTCAGGGCCTCTTTGACCTCAGCAAACTGGAACTGGAGGATACTGTGGGCGTGCTTCTCCCTTTCGAATTCCTGGAAAGGAGGAAAGGCGCGCTCGAGTGGCCGTGGAATCACATTTTCCGTCTGTCCGGTTCACGTGCCCACAGTTCACACTGACCTGGCACGAAGAGCCCATTCCCGCGTCACCGCAGTTTTCAAGGCCTTTTTAATAACGTGAACTCATTTCTCTGGACCTTCTAGGAGACGCCCCTGTGACTCACTGTAAAATCAACCTGAAGAGTCGAAGTGACTGGCAGTCCCACCTGGCCGCTTTCTAGGTCGGCAGCACCCTGGGGAGGGTCCTCTGGGTGGGGTCTGCCGAGGCCCCGGGGCACCTGCGTGGAGGGCCTGGAGGAGGCAGCTTCGCAAAGGATTGGTAAGAAAATTACCCCGATTTTGAAATATGCCGATGAACACTCTTTGGGATAAAAAGCGGGGATAAATGCGGTCTTCTGTGCAAGTTCATCTCATTAACAGGAGTGGCCAGCTTTGTTCCCCAGGGACAAAACAGGAACAGGCGGCGGAGCAAAGCACTTTTTTTTTTCTTTTTAGGGCCATACCCTAAAAAGGAGATTCCCAGGCTAGGGGTCGAATCGAAGCTACAGCTTCAGGCCTACCCCACAGCCACAGCAACGCGGGATCCTTAACCCACTGAGCGAGGCCAGGGATTGAACCCGCAACCTCATGGTTCCTAGTCAGATTCATTTCCGCTGAGCCAGGGCAGGAACTCTGCAAAGCACTTTTTGACACACAGCAGCCTCCCTGCTCCAGCCCTTCCCTATATGAGGCTCACTCCTGAGACTAAGCCACACAGCTCTTCTGGTCTCCCATTTGGCTCAGCCACAGTGGTGCAGGCCCCCAGGATGGTTTGGTACCCAACCAGCTGCCCACGGTTTAGGGGATGGCAGGGGACACCTTCCCTAGATCGGTTAGCTGGTTATTGCAGAAGGGGCTCGACCGACGCTGGTGCTTTCATCATGAGCTCACCCACTTCCTGAAGTCTGGGGGTGCCTGGACCCTCCTGGCTATGACAAGGACCTGTCTGTTGGGTTTTGCTCGGCCCATGGTCCCTGCCTTGGGGCAATGTTCCAGGATCACCCTATTTTTCTGGAATTAGATGTGGGGTTACTTGGTCTACTTACTGATGCCTAAATGAAAACATTCTAGGAGTATTTATTTACTCAAAAAGTTTTTTTGGAGTTACTGTTGTGGCTCAGTGGGTTAAGGACCCGACATTCTCTCTGCGAGGACGGGGGTTTGATCCCTGGCTTCGCTCAGTGTGTTAGGGATCTGGTGTTGCCACAAGCTGCAGCACAGGTGGCAGATATGGCTCAGATCCAGCATTGCTGTGGCTGTGGCGTAGGCCTACAGCTGTAGCTCTGATTTGACTCCTGGCCCAGAAACTTCCATATGTCATAAGTGTGGCAGTAAAAAGAGAAAATAAAATAATATATATATATATATTTTTTGGCCATGGCATGCAGTGGTTAGATGCAAGATCTCAGTTCCCAGACCAGGGACTGAACCTGGGCTGCAGCAGTGAAAATCCTAACCACTGGACCACCAGGGAACTCCCATTCTAGGCATATTTAGACACGCATGACAGTACCCTTCCACCCAAGTGCGGATCTCAGGAAGCTCTCTGCGCCTACATTAAGAATAAGTTTCAAAGAAAGCTTTCATGACATCAGGTCCCATGAAAAGTGTCTCCTTTGTTCCAGGGTTCAGCTGTCAGGAACTTCCTGGATAAAACTCTTCTTTAGCTTCTCCCTCAACTACGGCAGTGGAAGAAGGCCCTTGCGTTGTTATTGGCACCTTGGTTTCAACCCTTGGGATTTAGAGGGTATAGCCAGTTTAAAAAAAAAAGATAATGACACTCACAAATTAAAATTCCTAGTTATCTCTGCAACTCTGAAGAAGTAGACAATATTCTAGGATTTGATCAAATGATCCCTTAAAATAGGAAAACTCAGTATTCCTTGCTCTGTATCTCACAAAGAACAGCTAAGCCCAGCCTTCACCAAATCAGCCTACTGTCATTAAGGTCAACTATGCCCGCGCTTTTTGTTGATATCACAAATCAACACATCCGTTGCAGTGGTTTTGCTTTTTTTTTTTTTTTTCGCTTTTGTCATTTTAGGGCCGCACCCGCGGCATATGGAGGTTCCCAGGCTAGGGGTCTAACAGGAGCTGTAGCTACCGGCCTTCGCCACAGCCACAGCAACGCGGGATCCGAGCCGCGTCTGCGACCTACACCACAGCTCACGGCAACGCCAGATCCTTAACCCACTGAGCAAGGCCAGGGATCGAACCCGCAACCTCATGGTTCCTAGTCGGATTCGTTAACTGCTGCACCACGATGGGAACTCCCATTCGAGTGGTTCTTAGTGAAAGCCCAAACAAGATTCTGTGCTTCTCGGAGCTTAAAGGAAGTATTTAATTCTTAAATAGAGAATTGTGTCTTTTCCCAAGCAGCAGAAAAGAAATGAATACAATTTTCTTAAAATCCTTGATACTTGAAACTATTTCTTTAGGATGCTGAGCAAACAAAATAAAAATCAAGAAATGTATATTAACAGGAAAACCTTGATGCATCCAAGGGGCCCTTAGCCAAGCACACTGGTCCTTTCGTAGGTGGGTTTTTCTCATGGTTATGACTTCACCTTACATGCAAACACACCAGTGTCCTCCTAGAAGAACTGTCTCTAGCTTGTATCCTGGACTCGTGCATATTGATATTTCAGGTCCCTTGGCAAAGAGTATGGTCTTTACTCTTAGATGTTCAGGCTGCGAGAGCAAGTGAAGAACTACTGTTTTAAAGAACCAGGAGTTCCCGCTGTGGTCCAGTGTGTTAAGAGTCTCACTGTAGTGGCTTGGGTTGCTGCGGAAGCACGGGTTCCATCCCCAGCCTGGTGCCACCAGTTAAAGGATCTGGCGTTGCAGCAGCTGCGGCTTGGACTCAGCCCCTGGCTTGGGAACTTCCATGTGCCGAGGGTATGACCATTAAAGAAAAATTAAAAACAAACCCCAACCTCCCCAACAAATACATACATGCATACGAAGAACGCATGTATACACACACCATATATGCAATGTACCTGCAGACAGGTACGCACACGTACACATCCTACCATCCTTACGTGAGCCATTTGCATCTATACACACCTGCTACCATTCCTGCACGCGCCGCTCATACACACTCCTCCCCGTGTCTGCATGTCCCAAGTGTATACATGTCAATCTCCCCTCGCTGTGCATCTAGCCATGCACAGAAGCGCAACCAGCCCTGCCTTGCACTCAGACGCACTTTGCTTTTCTCCTCGAGCTGCCGCCTGGACTCGGCCAGCTGCTCCTCCAGCTCCAGCAGCATGTCCTTCAGCGTGTCCACCTGGTACATTAAGTTGGTCTTCTCGTTGTCGAGCTGGGCGTTGGAAACCATGGCCTTCTTGTATTTCTCTTCCACCTCTGCAAGTGAGTCCTGCAGAGAACGGGTCAGGTTTTTGAAATTGCAGAAAGAAAGCAAAAAACACAGATGAGTCGTTACGTTTAACAACCCCCCCCCAAAACTCAGCCCTACCTTTTAGACTTTATTTGAGAGCAAATGAACCCGGGGGAGAAACGTGTGGGAGTTTGACATGCTCAGAAAGTCCCCCTTTTCAATCTGATCAAATTCTCGTGACTCAGGAAATCGGTTACTACTTGTGTCTCTGGATGAAAATAACTGAGTCATCAGGACGAGGGGAGCATGGGGGGAAGGGCCCTGGTCACAGAGGTAGCAGGGCCCCGATGTGTGATTTTACAGCCCATCTAGAGGGTGGGGCTGGTCAACACGTCCCTCAAGTAATCACTCCAGACACGTGAGCAGAGCTGGGCCAGAGCCGGCGCGTGGAAAATGCAACAGCTGCTGCCAGCTGCCCATTGTCCCCGTCGGGGCTTATGAACCTGGAAAGGCTTTAGTGGCATTTCACATTTCCAACCCACGGGAAAATGAAACAAGGAACACCACTCCCTGGGCAGGTCCTGGGAAGACAAAGGTCATTCCTCTGAAAGGAAGGTCACCAGGGAAGAAGGCCTGCAAAATAACCGTGCCTCCCGCCATGGCAGGCAGGCAACTGAGTACACTGTGTTTAGATCGCCACCCGAAGATGGGGAGGTGGCCCTGGGCCAACAGAGAGAGGCAGGACCCGGGCGCAAACCAGCCCGCGCCAGAGAAAGGCGGGCACAGCGGGGCGGCGTGTCAGGTGCCGCCAGGAGGCTCCAGGGAGACCTGCGCTGCTCTCCGCCCGCTGGTGCAAACTGGGATGAGGATTTTAGGTGGAGGCAAGATTCAGTGGCTCCCTTTTCAACGACAAGCCTGAGTTGAAAACCAGAATCTTCACCCCCCCAACGCCGCTTTTTATTTTTTTAATTTTAATTTTCTTTTTAGGGCTGCACCCATGGCATATGGAAGTTCCCCGGCTAGGGGTTGAATCAGAGGCACGGCAGAGGCCTAGGCCACAGCCACAGCAATGCAGGATCCAAGCTGCACCCAAGAACTAGGTTGTAGCTCAGCAACGCTGCCCGGATCCTTAACCCACTGAGCGAGGCCAAGGATCAAACCCACATCCTCATGGATACTAGTTGGGTTCTTAACCCACTGAGCCACAATGAGAACTACAACCCCCTCTTTCTATTTTAATTTTTATTTTTTAAATATAGTTTATTTGTTAAGTTTATTATTTTTCACTCTATCACCTTTTTTTTTTTTGCTTTCTAGGGCCACACCCACGGCATATGGAAGTTCCCAGGCCAGAGGTCAAATCAGAGCTATAGCTGCCAGCCTGCACCGCAGCTCATGGCAACACCAGATCCTTAACCCATTGTGCAAAGCCAGGGATTGAACTCGCGTCCTCGTAGATACTAGTCAGGTTCGTCACTGCTGAGCCACAGTGAGAACCCCTCCGCCCTTTTTAAAGAGCGGTGACACAGGAAAGTGATTAATGAGCCACGTGATTCTGCGCCCCGTGGTCCCGAACTCCGACCGTCTGGGGTACTTTCTTGGGAGCTAAAAAGGAAGTGACAGGTTTATCAGCTCTTGCCAGACCGGGAGCTGCCCTGACTCCTTGACTCCCCGCCTCATCCCCAGGCAGCATGGCAACTAAATCTCCCCGTTGGCACAACGCAGAAATTCCACTTTCCAAAAGTACCCTGTATTTACTCAAATAAACCCCAGATGACAGACATTCAGACACTGTTTCCATGAATAAAACCGTATACTCTGCAAACAACCTGGGTGTTTCAAAGGCACAGCAACGGCGCTTCCTTCTTTCTAGACAGTCAGGTGTTCTGAGAAGCAAACTACATCAAAGCGCTTTCGTGCAGAAAGTGAAGAAAACCAAAAAGCCCTCTTGGAGGGTAAGGCGCGCTTGTGTGCGAGACAGGAAGCTGGTTCCGGGCCAGGCGGGGCGTGGGGGTGAGTGTAAGACATGCATCGGGAAACACGTTAGTCATGTCCGCGGAGTCACAACCCACAAACTCGGCTCCAAAGCTGCCTTTGGAAAAGGATGCGCACAGGCCCCAGGCTACAGGCCTTCTTGCCGCTTCGGTTTCTAAGAGTCTGGAGGCTCTTTTGAGCCAGCATGCAGCCTGAACGTCTCCTGTAGGAGTTTTTGAAGTTCAGCTGGGTTAATCACACAAGCCCACACTTCGCCAGCTGGTACCTTCAGCTCTTTCAATCCCTGCATATATTTGCCTTCTACATCCTGAATCTGGTCCTTTAGCTCATTGAGCTCCTGGGGGGAAACGGCAGAAAAGGCAAAGGAGGTCAAGGGAGAAAAACGGACAGAGACACAAAGAAAACAGGCGATTCTTGGGTTCCTCTCGACCTCTGGCCAGTTCCCTTATGGGCCTTCTGTGCAGCGATCTTCTTTTAATTTTTTTACGAGTTTAAAGGAAAACAAGACAAATTTCGGGAAAGATGGGGTATCTCAGATGATATTTTCAACACGATTTTATCAAATGTGGATGCCTCTTGTGAATTTTCTTTTCTTTACTCTCTTTGTTGACTGCCTCGTGGCATATGGAATTCCTGCACCAGGGGTCAGATGGGAGCTGCAGCTTCAACCTACGGCGCAGCTGCAGCAATGCGGATCCTTAGCCCACTGTGCCGGGCCGGGGATCAAACCTGCGACCTGGTGCTGCAGAGATGCCTATGATCCTGCTGAGCTGCAGCGGGAACTCCTTGCTCATGATTTTTTACGCAATTTTATAAAACAGGCAGAGAGCCTCTGAAAATGGAAGAAAACGTACTCATATTTAAATTTGTTCAAGCTCTCGGAGTTTCACTCTGTGCTACGGACAGTAAGATGCTGAAGACCAAAATCAGCGCAGCGCCGCCATCCCTTTATGGAGCCCCAGGCCCCCACCTTGCCTTTCTTGTTCACCCCACATCCCCGGGCTAGACGCTCAATAAATCCTTGTAGGACAAGTGGGTGGGGCTCCCGACCACAGGAAATGCTCCTTCGAGGCATCAAGGATGAATAAAGGGCCTCGGGAGGCCAGGGGACAGCACGGAGGAGGGACATTCCAGGAAGAGCAATGAAGACTGTCCCCACAAAGCACAGGAGGTGGAAGGCGTCTGCAGGGGGACCTAGTCCGACCCCCTCTGCTGCTTGAGTCCCGTCTCTGACGTCCCTGGCAAACGTCATCCAGCTGTTCAGACAGTGTCATGGTCATCTGGTTTCCTTTCAACCAGTTTTTTTTTTTTTTTTTTGGTCTTTTTAGGGCCACTCCTGCAGCATATAAAGTTCCCGGGCTAGGGGCTGAATCAGAGCTACAGCTGCCGGCCTACACCACAGCCACAGCAATGCAGGATTTGAGCTGCATCTGCAACCTACACCACAGCTCATGGCAACGCCGGATCCTGGCACCCCTGAGCGAGGCCAGGGATTGAACCCATGTCCTCACAGATACTAGTGAGCCACGAGGGGATCTCCTTAACCACTTAAAAAAAAAATTATTGAGGTATTGTCAATTTACAGTGTTGTGTGTTCCTGCTACGTAGCAAAGTGGCTCAGTTATACATACATACATGCTCTTTTTCATATTCTCTTTCGTGGTGGTTTATCACAGGATAGTGAATGTGGCTCTCTGTGCCCTACGGCAGGACCTTGCTGTTTTTAAGCTGTTCTCATGACTTGAAAGCTCTTCCAGAAATGAGGCCGTCTGCTGCAGAAGCTCCTCTGCGGCCTTGGCTCTCTGTCCAGAGGCCACGACTTCTGGGAACTGAACCTCTCGCGTGCACAGTCGCCTTTTCAGAGGCAACATTCCTGGTTACTTTAACAAACAGCCCCCTTCCCTCTCTCACGCCCACTGCCCAGGATGGGACAGGGAAGAGTGTCTATACTCCAGGGGAAGGAGAATTCACTGAAGTCGCGTGGCGAGGGCTGATGGAGGCACAGGTCACGTAGCGCGGAGGGAAAGCGAGGCCACTGCCGCCGAGGGCGGGGGCTCAAAGGGCAGGTGGCACTGTCAGGAGTGGGGGCGGGGTGGGGCAGTCCGGTCCAGCACCTTCCATCACTGTGCTTGGAGCGTCTATGTCTGCTCTGCGTACAGAGGCCGCCGGGCACCCCAGGGTCTCCCAGGTTTCCAGGTCTGCCCTGCTGGGGTCAGGGGTCATGCGGGAGACCATGACCGGGCTGGGCCTTCTGTTACTGGAACACCGAGCTTCGGGGAGGTGGGGGAGACCGGAGCAAGGAGGGCTGGAATTTTACAAATCGAATCTTTTTCGACATGAAAACTGCTTTTCCTTAAAGGCTTCTCAAGGTCACGAGTAAGCAGAGAGGCTCACCTTGATCTCCCTGATGGACGCCTCGGTGTCAAGGGAGACGGAGGTGTCCCCGCTGCCTCTCCGAGAGGAAGTCCCCCCAAGAGAGGCCAGGGTGGCTGCAGACAGGCCGGGCAGGCTACGGGACCCCTACAGGCGGAAGAGCAAACCGGACGTCAGCTGAAGCCAGAAGCGCTCCGCAGACCACCCTGAGGGTACCCGAACTTGAATTCAGTTTCCAAACCAGAAAACCTTCAGTGGGTTTACGCTAAACAACAAAGAGAGGTTGGCTTCCAGGGGCCTCGCAGATTCTCGGGATTTGCCCGGATTAACCGTAACCTCCACGCTGGGCTCACCGTGAGTGATCTCACTGTCTTGGCTTTTTTCTCTTTTTCCTTTTTTGGTTTCCTTACGGCACATGGAGTTCCCAGGCCAGAGATCAGATTGGAGCTGCAGGTGTGACCTACACCGCAGCTGCAGCAAGAATGGACCCTCAACCTACTGGGCCGGGCCGGGGACCCAACCTGCGTCCTGGCACTGCAGAGACGCCACTGCCGATCCTGCTGCGCCACAGCGGGAACTCCTCACTGTCCTGGTTTGACGCCCACACCGGGAGGGACTCCCTGGGACCCCGAAGGTGGGGACGCCAGGCTGCAGGGCCCCACAGCAGCCCTGTTCTCTCAGCAGTGACGATCTTGATTAGACTGAGCAAAACATTTTCTTGTTGGTTTCATCCATAAATCTCAGGACCCTCGCGGCTTACGACACAACACCAAGCTCTAAAGAAATTCCTTACCTTCTCGAAGTCTTTTTCTGATCTCTCTTCAACCTGGAGAGGAAAATGGAAAAATATTAAACACTTAAAAGCATTCCACGGAACGCTGGATTTAGGGGTTACGAGAGTAGCAAAAAAAAGCCTTAGCTTCCTTTGTGCTTTACACGCTCCTTGGCCACGAGACTCTCGGACACGCTGGTGCCAAAGGTCTGGCCCACGGCAGCCCAGCAAGCCCGGCTGAACCGCACCACGTGGTTTTCCAGCTCTCACAGTTTCCACGGGAAGGTGATTTGTGAATGAGCGGAATCTGAAGAGGCTGACTTGCCAGCTTTCTGCCCTCGTGTGCGGGACTCAGCGTCGGAGAGGCCCAGCGCCGGCCTCGCCCGCCCCCGGCCATGACCGTGAGAGCACGTGCAGCGTGACCAGGGTTCTGTGGCCGGAAGATGCAACCCACAGAGTCCCAGGGTCCGCCATCGCTGAGCTGAGTCTCCAAAGCCAGAGAAAGAGCTGGAACCAACTGCAGTTTCCCCACTGCTCGTGATTAACTGGGTCGATGGGAAAATCCCCGTTGGAACATCTTGAGATCGATGCCTGGCCGAGGGGCGCTGCTGGCGGCGGTGAAGGCACAGGAGCGCTGCCGGGTGGAAAGGGGACCCCGGGAATCTTGGCTTTTCACATCTTTCCGGCTAGGGCGTGTTTCTGAGGCCCGCTCCTCTCCCTTCCGCGGGCGGAAGGTTCTGTGGGACCCACCGCAGCCTCCGGAGCCCCACGTGGTGCATCAGCGGCGACCCCGAGGGAGACTCCTGCCCGGTGAGGGTCTCTCGGCGTCAACAGCTCGAGGTTGCGCTGCGGCTTCTTTCTTTGCTCAGCGTCCAAGGCCAAGTCCTCCTCTGTCCCCGCCTCCCCCCAGCACGTGAAGGACCCTCCCCGGGCAAAGCCCACGGGAAGAGTCCCCGAGGGCGGCAGGACCTCGCACACAGTTGTCTCCACACTCTGGCTTCTCCCCTGGTGTCCCCGACCCCACCTCCTGGAGATCAGAAGTTTTTAAATTTGATCTCCAGGGAGTCAACTGATGATGGACATGCCAGGCTTAGAGCACACCTTTGATGGGGCTGAACCTGATCCGTGAGTGGGGAGACTGTGGTCACCCTTGACTGCTTATGCCACAGACCGCCCGACTGCAGGCCGAGAAGTCCTGACGGCCTGGGTTCAAGGCCACTGCAGAGCAGCTCGCGATCATGGCAACTGCCCTCAGTGCCGCTGGGCACAGGAGAAGGTACGGTGCAGGCGTAAGCGCTGGTCAGGACGCCGTCGAGGCAGGGACTTCCTGTCTAGCGACCACTTCCTGTCCTCTCCCCACGCTGGGCCCGGCCTGGGCTGCATGTCACTGGCCTCGCCATCCTGTCCCCTACCAAGAGGGCTCACTGGCCGCCACCCCCACGCTCGCTGAACCTTCAACTTCTTCCAAAGGGCAGGAGACCTGAATAGCCCAGCAAGTGTCTGGAAGCGTTCAAAATACCCGATTCAGGAGTTCCCATCGTGGCTCAGTGCTTAACGAATCTGACTAGGAACCATGAGGTTGCAGGTTCGATCCCTGGCCCTGCTCAGTGGGTAAAGGATCCAGCGTTGCCGTGAGCTGTGGTGTAGATCGCAGACGCGGCTCGGATCCCGGTTGCTGTGGCTGTGGTGTAGGTTGGCAGCTGCAGCTCCAATTTGACCCCTAGCCTGGGAACCTCCATATGCTGCAGGTGTGGCCCTAAAAAGACAAAAAAAACCCCAAAACCAAAAACAAAACAGATGATTCATTCAAAAGAAGGCAATTCCGGAAACTAGCTCAGAGCTCAAGAGTCTTCTGCTCAGCAGATCCAGATTTAGGCCCTGGATCTGGCTCCCAAAACCACTACGAGTGGTCTCAGCCACCCAGCTCCCACCTGGGTCCTCAGCCAGAACCTTCTTTCACAGCTAACTAGTCCCCTCCGTGTCCTGATAGTGGGAGAGGACATGAAAAGGCCACGTCCCTCAGGCCAGCGGGCCGGACCCACCGCCAGCGCGCTAAGAAAGCCCGGGGAGGGAGGCCTTCGAATGCTGCTGTGCCCGCCCCCAGCAGTCTCCTCTCCGTCTGGTCACAGCCAGCTGTCCCCCAAGGACCAAGCGAGCCTGTGTGTCTTACAGATTTCACACTCGTTTGGCCCGCACGTGTCCTCTTCCACTCTCGATGGGACAGCCAGAGCCCGCTCAAGGCAGCTCACCCACGCCTGGGTCCCACACCTCCTGCTGCTGGTCGGCACGTGCATTTAGTGCGTGTAAACTTACACGTCGAGAATTTTTTTTTCTCAGACGTGCATGGCACACTGGCTAACGAGATGCCTCAAGGCTCGTGGAGATGGCCTCCGACTGAGACGGTCCCTTCTCACCGTCCCTGCCGGAGCCCCAGGAGCCCTGGCCCCAGGTCCGGAGTCGTGAGGATGAAATTCCAGCATTTCAGCCGGGGGTCTTCTCTCCACTTAGGAATCAAAACATTCCTGAAAATTTCAAATACCTAAGGAAGAGCTACCTGCCCAGGACTGCCCTGCTGGGGAGCCGCTAGATTGCCTGGGCTCAAGGACTTCATCCCCTAGAGCAGGTTTCGGCCTACAGGACAGATGTTAATGAGATGCAAATAAGGAAGGCAGTGCGACTCTTGGGAGACTAGGAAGATTCAGTTGAACAGACTGTCAGGCCTGCTGCTTTTTTGCTCTGCACTTTAATAGTATCTTTCCTGACTGTTCATCAGCAATAGATAAGTACTGTATAGATAAGTGAAACTCCAGAAGTCCTATGTTCACCCAAAAAATAGCTTTTATGGAAAAGCACTCCTCCACTTTTTAAAGAATATCTTATGAAAAATGAGAAGGAATGTACACCAGATCAAATAGCATTGGTTTTGTGAGGGCCTGGAGCACAGCTTTGTTTTGCAGTGTTTCACCATAAACATAAACATTGCTTTTATAATTTGCAAAACACCGAATAAGAAAGAAAGAAAGAAAACTCCTAAAGCCACAGTTTTCTCTTTAGTTTAAAAAAGTTTAAAAATAGTTTGAGGAGTTCCTGCTATGGCATAGTGGGTTAAGGATCTGACTGCAGTGGCCTGGGTGGCTGCAGAGGTGCAGCTTTGATCCCAGCCCAGTGCAGTGCGTGAAAGGATCTGGTGTGGCTGCAGCTGCTGTGTAGGCAGCAACTGCGGCTCAGGTTCCATCCCTGGCTAGGGAACATCCATCTGCTGCAGGTGCGGCCCTAAGAAGAAAACAAAGTTTGAAAAAGGACCCTGCTCTGAAACATAATGAACTCAGAATGTGGAAATTCAGGCCGTGTCCTAAGCAGAAACCACAGAGGGAAAAACTAAGCTCGATGAGAGTTATAGCAGTCTGTGCTTAACTACTATTTCCAGTCTCTGTTTCACAAACCCGACTAAGTGCTATTTGTCTGTTTTCTGAATGACAAGGGACATGTCTATTTGCCAACGTGCCTGCAACCGGAGGAGAAGTACCGGGAGCCCCACGCAAAGTGGTGCCGCCCTGCAGAGCCCTCGCAGTCCCACTGACGGCCACTAGATGGCAGCCTTGTGGAGCCTTGGTCAGTCCAGGCAACTGGGGTGGGGGTGGGGTCACACCCCCAATAAAGGAACAGGTAACCCTAAAGGTGAGTTTGATTTGACGCAAAACACCGCACTTAATCTCTGAAAATAACAGACAAGGAAGCAGGACAGATTAAAGGGTTTTTAACACAGTCGTGGCTGCTGCACAAAGTGCCGTGGGCCACCCAGGCCACGACACGCCGCAGCCTGGGACCCGAGACAAGCCAGGAACCTCGCGGACACGGCCTCCACAGACGCTGCGGCTTATCAGCCTGCCCGCTCTCACTGAGATGTCGTTGAACATCTTGGGTCAATGTGAAAACTCCATGGGAAGGGGCGTATAAAACACATAAGCCCAGGTCTTACAGCCTAAACCGAGCGTGTGCACAAAGGCCTCTTTTAAAGCCTACAGGAAAGGTCACTTCCCAGAAATTTCTGTGAGATTTTAAATTATGGCCACTCTTTCAAAAACGATTGCTTCACGTACCCCATGAAACATGGTATTAATTCTCACCGTCTAAGATGATCGTGTCTAAATGAGTTTATTGTTGAGGCTCACTGAAGCCTAACGCCTGGTGGGGTTCCACAGTCCGGGTTTTCCACGTTGCCGTCCGGCTTGCCCACCCTCCCGGAGACCGAGTCCAGGATGTGGGCACAGACGACCCCAGCAAAAGGGCCAGGGATGAAGGGGATTTTCCTCACGGTGCCCCAACCCCAGGCAGGACATGGGACCACAGAAGCCAGGCCATCACAGGCTCCCTCCCGGGACACCAACGGACAGTAGTGAACACGGCTCAGAAAACACCCACTGTAAGGGATTTTCCTTCAAATATGAGCAGTGGCAGAGGCCGCCATTAGAATGGAAAGTTTTGGTATTAAATTCAGTAATCTTGACCTCATCCTGAGTGATTTGTCCTTGAACTTGTCTATTCATAAATCAAGACCTGGTTTTCCGCCCGGTCCCTGCCCCCGCCCCGTCACACCACATCCAACATGAGTCACGACGGACTTTTGTTTCTCCGGCTCAAACAGGGCTGAGACTCCAGGTCACCACTCACGTGCCTCTGGAAACACACCGGCACGTGAACCGGGGCTCCACACAGGACACCCGACTGCATGTTTCAAAAACCCACAACCTCACTGGCTCCGGGCGGGACTCTGAGCCTGGAGGGCCCAGGCGCTCTGCTCGGGGACTCCAGGCCCAGATCCTCAAACCCCTGGCAGCACCCTGCCTCCCCACCGGGGCCCGGGGGGCTGAGGTCTGCCTCCCCAGCCTGTGCTCCATGAGGGCAGTGGGCGCGTTTGCTCGGCGCTGCAGCCTGGCGCCTAGAACATTCCATAAACCCACGCGGAATGAAAGGACCACGACTTCCTCCAAAGGGAGATGCTGGTCGGAGAAGAAAACACGGCTCCCGGACGGAATGTGAACACTGAGAATGAGGCTAGACCGCGTGTGTCCTGAGAAGGGGCGGGGGTCCCCTCGGCTTCCCAGGAGGCTGGGGGCCGCGGTGGCGGGACGGGGGCACACTCGTCTCTGGATGTGAAGGCACCTTTATCTTCCAAAAGTGGACAAGCCATCATTTCCTGCATCCTGGTTACTTCTGCTCTTGGGCCGAGCTCCCCTGCCCCGCGCCCGGGGTTCCAGCCTTCCTCTCACGCCAGGGCCTCCCGGGACGGGCCCCGCTGGGCTCCGACTTCCTTCCCCACAGCCTCCCTCACCCCCCACACGGGAACTGCACTCCTGACGGTCACCGGGCCAGATGTTTCCCCACGAGCCACAGGGGACAACACTCACACCCTTGGATGAGTGGCCCGGGAGAAGCAGGTGACTGAGGCTGGACTGACCTCGTGCTGTTTTGTTTCTCAAGCGCACCATTACTCATCTTTCCAGGTGGAGCTCAGAAACTATTTGCCTGGCCAGGTGTCCCCAGCCAGGAATGAGAGCTGGGACGTTTGAACCTGGGTCCCACCTGGCCAGGTGTCCCCAGCCAGGAATGCGAGCTGGGACGTTTGAACCCGGGTCCCGGCACTCCTTGCTCCCTTCCTGTTCCGCGTCCGTCTGAGAGGCCCGGCTGGGAGGGTCGCTTGTCCCGATAGGCCTCTCCCTGGGCACTGTCTGTCCAGGCAGCTCCCCCCACACCCAGGCGGGAGGCCCAGGGGAGCTGAGCAAAGTTTCCTGGCCCCTTTCCAATCCCCATGGCCAAATACATCTACGCGCACTCTGTTGGCCTCACAAGACCAAAATACAAACACCCACCCCTTTTGGTGTCACCACCCAGGACTGGGAACATACATAGCAACGGGGCGGCACTGAGGTTGAGAACCACACAGCAGAGGCCGAACCCAACTCTGTCCCGCAGACCCTGTGAGGCCAGGGATGCCGGCGCGGCCTGTCCTTCAGACCAGAAGCCACCACCACCACGTCCCCGGGAAAACTGCCCTGCGCGGCAGATACAGGGGTGTCTGCATCCTCAGCTCTGAGGTCCCCACTCGGTCTGCAGGGTGCTGACCTTTGCCCTTAAACATGCCAAGAGCACAACCAGGGTCAGGCGACCTTTGTAAATGAGCAGTGGGCTCTGGGAGAGAGACGCGGCTGAAGACCTGTCTGTGATGACCTGAAAATCACCTCAGCAGGGTCCCTGAAGGTCCTGAGAGCCCAGGGCTCTTCAGGGACCAAGTGAGGGGAGACCCAGCCAGACCCCCGGTTACAGAGAGACCCCGCCTCTTGTTATCAGACCCTAGAGACACCAGAACAGGTAGCCCTCACCTCCCCGGGGTCACTAAACCCATTTACGCGAGTCAGCTGTTCACGGGTTCAGGAAGCAGGTGGCAGAGACCATGACGTCCGGCCGCAGCCTTGTCGGTCTGAGCAACGCGACAGGGCTGCTGGTCTGTGACTTCATCCCGAGGCTCCGATCATCCCAGAGGCGTCAAACCCTCGGGGCACCCGGTCTCCTGCTTCCCTCTGCGCCCCCCATCTTCGTCAGCCGGGAGGATTCGAGTTTGCTCCAAAGAGCCGCGTGAGAGAGCGCTCCACGCGGGCAGAGGGTCCACGCTGCGTTCACCTTGGAAAACCGCATTCCCGGGACGCTAAGGTTTCGCGTGGATTACCTGCTGGGCTACCAGCACATGACACACGAGCCCCACAGCCCGGGGGCAGAGGCAGCTGCCCGCGGGCTGCTCGGCGGAGCCAGGCAGGAGTTTCTTAGCTCACTAGTCCTGCTCCTTACTCATCTGTGTTCCGTCTGTGAGCGGTGACTCACCGGGTTCTAAACACTGAAGTGACACGACACCGGACAGCTGGATATCTTACTGTCCCTGCCCGATGGTCCTGGGTGGAGCAGCGGGCGCTGGACTTTGAGGGGTGTCCGCCACCCCACATTTCCTGCCACACCTGAGCGCCATTGGGAGCGGCCACTCCTAGTACCCTCACTGCTGGGGCGGGGGGTTCCCCTGGCTGTGGGGGTGGGCTTTGCACACAGAGGGGGGCAGAGAAATAGCCCCTTACCTATCTTTTCTTCTCTCGCCCTGGATGTGCAAATGCTGGAGATGAAAGCACCGTGCAAGGCCAGAGGTGAGAGGCGCTGGCCTTGGCCTTGGTGTCGGGGAAAGCAGGGCAGGTGTGGGGGACAGAGGCCCCTGGTCCCAGGGTCCCTTTGCTCGCTTCCCCAGAAGAAGCCGGTGTCTGCTGTGGTGTGAAACCTCCCGGCTTTACCAGGCTGCACCGAATTTAAAAGCAAACCAGCAGCACCCAGTGGGCGCGCCCGGCAAGTGTGATCGCAGCCCACGGCCTGTGCCTTGATGACCGGGAACATTTCCACCTTTTAGGCAGCGGCGCGTCCGACTGCAGGGCTGTGTGAGTGAGGTGAGAACCACAGCAAGCTCCTCCGTGACCGAGGAAAGAGTTCGCTTTCTTCTGCGGGGTCGGTCAGGAGCGGCCCCACCGTGCAGGGCTGGCCCCACACTGCTCGGCATGCAGCCCCCGCCCACCCAATGCCCCGTCCCCGATCACTGTGTCAGCCTCTCCCCAGTGTCCCCGGGGAGATCCACCCTGCCCACCCCTTGCCGCCACAGGAACAATGCAGCTCCTCATATGAGGCATCAGATGAGGGGAAACTCAAGTTCCAAAGGCCAGGGGAGAAACACACCATCATGAGACTTAAATGACAGTGGACAGAGGCAGGACCACTTACTTTCGGAAGCAGAACTTGTCACATTTCATGCTGAGTGACAAAAGGAGGGCAGCTCTGTGGTTTCACATGCACTGGCCGGAGGGCCCACGGGACAGTGTGTGTGTCACGGGCGCAGAGCTGGGGATGCCATGGGGCTGACAGGCCAGCGCTTTATCCTAACAACTGCCGGGGTCCCGTAGCAGATAACGTCGCAAACAAAACTTTAAAAGCTAATCCTTCGCATGTTTAAATCCTAAAAACACAACCCATCAACACACATGGCTACGCTTCTGCTCCACTGCGCAAAGCTCCCTCCTCCCAGCAGGACCCACATCTCTTTCCTCTTTCGTGCTTCTTAGACTGGCCTTTAGAAACTGAGCAATGCAATTCTTTTCTCTTTCTTTCCTTTTATTTTGGTCTTAGAAGTTCCTGGGCCAGGGATTGAACCCGTGCCGCAGCAGTGACCTGAGCTGCTGCAGTGACGATGCTGGCCCTTCACCCACTGAGCCCCCGGGGCCCTCCAGAGCGATGCGACTGTGTATCAGCGAACAGTTGTTTCTAAGTTTGGAAGCACCTTCCCCAATTCTGTTTGCACTTAGACCTGAACTAAATCAGGGGTCCAGGCGTGGGTCTGGGGGTGAGGGCAGTGGGGAAGCACAGGGGAGGGCAGGCAGGCAGAGCGGACGGCGCACGCGGGAGGCACTCACCACCGGGCTGGCCCGCGCCGAGCTGGCTCTGGACGAGGCGCGGGAGCTGGACCTGAGGTGGCCGCCGTGCTCTGAGGGCTGTGCGCACAGCCGGCCGGGACAGGCGGACAGAAACAAAGAACAGGTCAGCAAAGGTGCCGGGAGGACAGAGGCCCCCCACAGCCCGCACAGAGGCAGGCGAGGGCGCGGCCCGCACAGGCCCCCGGGGAAGAAGGCTGTGTGCCACCCGGGCCCACTCAGAACGCAGGGCCTAATCCTGCTATCAGAGGAACACAGAACTCCCGGTCAGGCCGAGAGCACACAAAGCGTCTGTCCAGCCGGGCTGCAGAGGACACCTCGTTTCTGTGCAGAAAAGCAATTCCTGGGAGAGGAAGGGACCGGTCCGGACCGAGAGCTGTGACCCCCGGCTCCCGCCTGGCACGGAACCCAAACCGGCAGGGCGCCCGGCTTTGCGGGAACGGAGAAGCTTGCTTCCCTCTTCTCTTTCCAAGTGAAAACCTCATACGGTTTAGGCTCCATACAGAATCAGGCCTGGCTTATTTAAGAGCCACAGGACCCTCTTCTCTGGTTGCCTATGTGCCTTCCTGTCTGTCTGTCCATGCACCAAAACTCCCTCTTTTTCTTTTCTGTATTTTTGGCTGCCCCGAGGCAATGCAATTTCCGGGCCGGGGATCAGATCTGAGCTGAAGTGGTGACCTAAGCAGCAGCTGCGGTACCCTCTCTTTTGGTAAAGGAAAGCACAGGCCACTCACTTATCTGGAAACTTCCTCTTAATTTTGATGTGTATTCACATTTGTTGTAGCCCTAAATATATCTGCAGTTGAAAAAAAAATTCTTACCTTCCTCTTGAACTAGGCGGGGTGAGGGTGGGGGTGGCCGGAGAGGCAGGATTCGAGCACCGTTTGGGGTCTGAGCAGCCGGGCTGAGAGGCCTACGACTGTCCTCTCCCTGCCCCCCCCAGCCCCCGGCAGAACCCCCACCGCAAATTACAAGGAGCCACAGCACTTCAGGGCTGCGTGCACACCCTATCTATCGCAAATACCATCGCCAAGTTCGCCTGTTTTTCCACCAGCGTGGAATTCCCAAGGGCAGAGTCTGCGTCTGCTTCGTTCCCTGCTGAATCCCCAGCGACCAGACGAGGCCTGACATGCAGCGGGCACTGGAGAAGTGCTTGCTGGAGGAACCATCTCAACATGAATCGCCTTGGTCAAGATGCCTGCCTCACCTCCTGGCCCTGCTGGGTAAATATTTACTGTATATTTAAATATATTGACTGTAATTTAAATATATTTACTGTATATTTACATATATTTACACAGCGTAAGGCTGCACAGACCAGGAGTCTGCACACAGACCACGTGTGAGAGTCACTGCCGCGTGCGGCCTATACGAGAAACGTACCAGCATTCCTAGCCTCATCCTTTAGCTTTATTTTTCGAAATAAAGGAAAACGCCTAACGTCAGCGACTGAAAGCAGAAGTTTTCCGCCTCTGGGTTTGCTGCTACGAGGGAGGGAGGAGCGCCTGCCCCTGCAGACAAGTCCCAGCGTGCTCCACGTCACTCGTGCCCCGGTTTATGCTGCGGACACGGGACAGTCTGCTGTTAACTGCACTTGTTTCTGGCCCAAGTTCCCCCAACTCCTGAGTCAGAAACTGCTCTCAGACTGCCTGATCTGACCTGATCGCGTGGCAAAGAATTAGCGTAAAGTCTGTGTCGCTGTGGTCTGCGTGGCACCTGGGATGGTGTGGCTAAGGTGGGCCGATGTCAGGCAGAAAGGTCTGAGTCCACGGTCCACCTCTTATCGGCCACAAGACCTGGTTGAGGTCACGCAGCCTGTCATCCGAGCCAGGAAATATGAACACTGGCTGCACAGGCTGAGGATTTCGCAAGGGGCCGCAAGCTGGCTCCCCGCTGCTGTCGCTTTCTGCTGGAAACAACTTTCGTGGCTCCTGGATCAGGTGGCCTGGGTCATGACAGCTTCCCAGAGGGTCTGAACAACTAAGCAGGCCACCTGGCACACGGCCGAGTCCCTCCTACAGCGCACACAGCTTAACAATGGCAGGAGGTATGAAACAGGAAGGTTTTCAAGCCAAACGTCCAAGAACTCATCATCTAGTCATGAACTGCTTTAACTAACTAGTCATTTAAACACATACTGCAGCTGAGGCTACCTTCCTGGGAGAACGGGGTTGGGGGACCAGACTTTCAAAGTGGGCCCAGCACTGTCCTGCGCGGGCTTGGGGTCAGCCTGGGCTCTGAGGTCACCACGGGAGGGACCCCCCGCACCCTCACAAGGGCAGGTGCGCTGTCAGCGGCCGCAGCTCCTAGCTGGCTGGAGAGCCCGGCGCGCCGTGCTGCAGGCCTGGGAGCTCTGCGTCTAAGGGGCTGGACGGCGGGGGAGGCGGGAGATGACCAGAGCCCAGCGGGCCTGCCCTCCCACTCGGCCTCCTGATGTGTGGGCACGGTGCTGGCGGCTCACAGATCTCCACGGCACTTTACCCCGGGGTTCAGTCTGTCCCACTGAATCCAACAAATGTGTGCTCTGTGCCTTCTTAGCGGGAGTGCAGTGGTTGTGCAGGAAAAAATGTGTTTCCATTCTTTTATTTCTTCTGTACAACGTGATCCCGGGGCACGCAGCCCCATTTTAGGCCTTCTGCTGCCAAGACCAGAAGGACTTTCACTTCTTCACCCCCCTAAAGCCATCCCTCCCTCCTACCGGAGGCTGAAAGCACAAGATAACAATACCCACTACACAAAAGAGCCATCAGCAGTGCCAGGAACTAAACCCAACAGCTACTCAGAAGAGTCCCTCTACTTGTTGAATGAAAAAACGAGCAAATGATGGAGTTCCTGTCGTGGCGCAGCTGAAACGAATCCAACTAGGAACCATGAGGTTGCAGGTTTGGTGCCTGGCCTCGCTCAGGGGGTTAAGGATCCAGCGTTGCCGTGAGCTGCGGTATAGGTCACAGACGCGGCTTGGATCCCGTGTTGCTGTGGCTGTGGCTGTGGTGTAGGCCGGCAGCTAAAGCTCCGATTGGACTCCTAGCTTGGGAACCTCCATATCCTGCAGGGGCGGCCCTAAAAAGAAAAAAAAAGGAAAGAAAAGTCTCTCTAGAGGTGACATTTAGAGAACCCATGAGGTTCACATCCTGCCAGATATGAGCAAGAAGCTCTGCTTCGGTCACCAGGAAGCATCATTCTCAGAGAGAATTAGGGTGCTGTCTCTTACTGAGAAAAGAAAATCACTTAGTTGCATCTTTGCCATCACAGCGGCCAGAGCTATTTCATCCATTTCATATGGTTTAAGTGCTTTTTTAAGGCCTCAAAACTATTTAAGAACTGGGAAAAAGACTTAATACATCAGGCTCCACTACATTAAAATTTAATCAATACGAAATTAGCAAGTGTTTAATTAGATGTCAAAGAAACCTCACATTATGCCAATTACTAGGTTTAATATTTATAAAAATTACATCCTGAAGAAAACTGTAGGTTACCTTGGCTTACTTCATGAGAATTCCTGAATATTCATGGTGATTGGAGAAATAGACTGCATCATAAAACTGGATTATTTAGCCAACTGATTAAGTAGCCAATAATTTTAAAGCACTTTCAAGTATTTCTTAGTAAGCCGTCACAGTTTGCAGGGCCTAGGATGAGGCGTGCCGCGGCTTGATGTGAGAGCTCGGTGCCCAGACCAGGGATTGAACCCAGGCCCACAGCGGTGAAAGCACCACATCCTAAACACCAGGCGGCCAGGGAACTCCAAGGATGCATATTTACAGGATTTGTGGAGCACCCTTGGAACGCAGAAGCAACTGCCTCTGGGGACCGCCCACTGGGGCTGATGCTGTTTCAACTGGTCCTCAGGCCAGGCCAGGGAGCGCCCTCACTTCCATGGGCCGGTCCCATTTTCCATTTTGTTTACCTTTATCCCTCATTCGTTTGCTTTGTTTTTTTTTTTTTTTTTTTTTTTTTTTTTGCTTTTTAGGGCCACACCCCAAGCATATGGAGGTTCCCAGGCTAGGGGTCCAATGGGAGCTGTAGCTGCCAGCCTTCGCCACAGCCACAGCAACGCAGGATCCTTAGTGAGGCCAGGGATCGAACCCACAACCTCATAATTCCTAGTCGGATTCTCTTCCGCTGCGCCACAACGGGAATGCCATCATTAGGTCATTTTTTTCATTCAATAGCTACTGGGTTTCTTGTACAACCACTACACTGTCTTTGTGAAAACCTATCACCTCAAATCCCTTGAAGGGGTAAAAAGACAACAAAATTTAAAAAAAGGGAAATCCCATGAGTGTAAGAGTCTGAGGCTTTAGATTTGCTTATCTTCCTCGATTATCCAGAGGTGAAAATAACTGGTGGCCTGTCGAATTCCCTTCCTGCTCCTTTGTGAATCGGGGCTGAACTCACCGCTGCTGCAGGTGAAGCTCAGTTAAGGTTACTCTTTCCCCTTGGACCTCAACGTGAGTGGACGAGTGAGGACGTTAAACTAACCACGAGAAGTGACTGGTTCCTGTGATCCATGACCCTTACTTATTACCACGGAGACTGAGATAAGTGCTTCCTCCCCTACAACTTGGGTTAGTCGTCTCCCGGGGCCGGGGCTGTGCTGAGCAAGTCACCCCAGGGTGGTGCAGCAGCAATTTCAGGAAAGAAAGAAAGCGCCTTACAGCGAGGGAACCGCAGGCACTGCCCCGCCGAGCCCCGGCGAGACCGCTGTCATCCAACACCGACACCTGTGACGAAAACAGACGGTCAGAACAGGGCAGCCTTCCTCGCCATCCACGCCCAGGAGACACTGAAACGCAAGCTAAGGAAGAGTGACACGCGCCAAAAACAAGTCCTGAGCAACGTCACGACAGAAGTCATGCAGGGGAGGCTCAAAACCACTCCACAGGCAAACACCAGCAGCAGAACCGCGTCGTGCAAAAATCTAAGGGAGAGAAAGCTTAGTCATTGTCAGCCGACATGCAGTGGAATCTCCAACAGAGCCGTGAAATCTATGACTGAAAAATACTCCCTGCTAAGTAAAAACTCGTGAATCCAGATTTAATCTAGGTAGTTCAAATGCCCTGAATTTTGTCGTGGTGCCCTCACACTTGATGCTTAGAGAGTGACTCCAATAGGAAGAGACTTTGGAATAAAACAGCACATTGATTATGGTTCAATACTTTATCATTCTTTAAGAACTGCCAGCCGAAGAACGGAACGTTGCATTAACTCGAAAACCTGACGTGATTAATCACTGAGGGTGCAAAGGAGTTTATACAACTGTCCGTGGTGATGTCAAACTGCCCAGCTTTGAGGAACTTTAATTTTCCCTATTTCCCCTTAAGGACGCGGTTGGTTTGCTGGGCCAGTTGCATCTCCAATCGCCAGCGTGCAGTCTGATGGAAATTTAGAAAGCTGTTCACAGTTGAGGGCAGCTACTCTGACTACTTACGTTTCCCACAGGGCATAACTGCCTTGCATTTAACGCTGGACATTTCCAAAGGAGAGTTTAATGGATTAACATCCCTTAGGCTCACCCAAGCAATAAAAAGCTATCTTTCTTTTCGCAGACAGATTAAGTAAATGTTACAGACACTTCATCCCTGCCTAACAGTCCTATACAAACACGTGTCTTCCTCAGCTATTGTCAGTTCCTGGGAGAAACAAAACTCAGATCTGGCCGAAGAGTGGTGCATGTGTAAGAACCACGCAGAGGGGTCATTCACCCCCAGAAAAGCTGCAAACAGGCAAGTCTGCCACACTCAGAGCAGGTGCATGGTGGCGTGAGGGGTGTGCATGTGCGGTGGGGGTGGGGGTGGGGTGGGGGAGGGGCGGGAGAGGGGGTGGGGTGTGGGCAGCACACGCACCCGGTAACTCCCAGCCGGCCAGGCAGCGCTGCACAGATAGAAGGGCTGGAGGATGAAAGCAAACGGCAGGTTTTTAAACCCTTGAAAAAGCAGCGACGAATAACAGTGACAAGGTAACCACGATGCATCTGGTTATCAAGCCAGCCAAATTACTGTACTACTCTTAGGAGAGAACAAGAAGTCCACGAGGGCACCGTGCTTGCAAAAAATCTGATGGATGGAAACCCAAATTTACAAGAAAAGCAAATGAGATGATTTTTCACTCTGGTAGACCTCCCCAGAATCTTTGCAATTTGACTATTTTCTGGTCATTTCTTTTCAGGCATTCCTGGAAGAAAGGGTTGGGGATGGAGCCAGGATGGTGATAAGGTAAACGACCCCAACCAGCGCACAAACCCACAGCCCCAAATCCCCGATCAGGAAAGCCCTTGGGAGGCTGGTGTGCGGACGCCCCACAGGAACAGCACGGCACAAAGAGCCTGCCTCCTCCTCTCAGGGGATCCCAGAAGGGTCCTCATTTAAGACACGAAAGACAGAGAGCCACGCCTGGAACAGGGTCAGGCTGAGACACTGGCTGTGCGGGCCGCGCTGGAACCGCCGAGCAGCATCACGACCCGTTTCCGGGCAGAGGCCGCGCAGAGCCCAGGGCCCGGGCCGCAGGCCGGTCAGGCAGTGAGTGAGGGGTGAGTCTCGGGGGACGTGACAGCGCCAGGAGACGGCAGTTCAACCTCCTCAGTGTGATCGACTCTGGCTTCCTCCTGTGGGAAGAGGACTTGGATACCTGGAGCTAAAAAGGCCGCGCACCTCGGGGCGGCCTGGTAAAAACAGGAAACAGAGGGGAAGGCCGGCCAGAGAAAGAAGGCCGTTCTCCCAGCTTTCCAAGACGGAGATGTCAGATTGTGCCCCGAAGCCTCCAAATTGCTTCCTGGACACATTTACAAGAGAAAACTGTTTTTTTAAAAAACAAAGGAAACCTCAAATGGGGAACAATTGCTGGAAAAGGAGGAGAGACCCAAGAGACCAATTTTTGGGACCTGAGCTTTTGAAAATATACATTTAATATATCCTCCTTTTCCCTACACTCTACTTTTTTTTTTAAAAAAGACAAAGGTCTTAAATTATTTTTGATAATGTTGTAAAAGGCTGAGAGAAGTCTTGGCAAGTTAGTCAAGCCAAATGAAACACCCGCGGGGCTGTGCCCCTTGGACCTCACCCATAAGAGGTTGAAGCACCCACGTCCTTTTGATAAGCTGTTAAAGCGACACAGAGAAGGAAGGAGGAGGGAGAGCCACGTGAAAGGGACAGACCCGGCTTCCATTCTGGGCAGACAGGGGTTTGGGAGCAAGGCCACGACCGGGAAGCCGGAGATCGGAGCGGGAAGGCCCCTGTAATCAGAGAAAACGGGCTGGAGGGGAGAAGGGCTCACAGCGTCCCTTCATCTCACAGGCATCACTGACTCACACAAAACAGGCCTCTGCACCAAACTCGGCCCCGTGCCCTCGCAGGGAAGAGAGAAAGGATGAGGGGAAGGAAACAGGGACCGTCTAGTCAGCTGACCAAACCATCATGGGGGACCAAACTGGTTCTTTTGAGGCTCCGCACGGGCAAAGGTCGGTTTTACTCGTTTTAGTTGTTAGCAAGGATACAGGAGTGTGGAAGGCCTTTCCAATTCAAGTTCTCGTTTTTAAACTTCGGTGGGGAAAACTCAAAACGAGGACTTAGCAGAGATATTGAACTCTATGTAATAAATTTCACTGGAGACGGCCTCTGGCTCGGCCTCCTTGGTCGGCACGTGTTCGGAACTCAGAGGAGACATGACGAATCCAGGGCTGTGACCGTGAGACCAGCCCTCTAACAGACCTCCAGCCTTTCTGGGGAGTGTTACCATGTAAGCTAGCAGCCTCCCCGAGAATCACGTTCCGTCCAAATTAAAGGATCCCCGAAGAGGAAGCCGCTGTTTCGGAGCCCCACATCAGCAGCTTCTGCTAACCGGCCAAGCCCGGGGCGGCCCTTGAGGGTGACGACGCGCTTCTGCTCAAGCGACCTGACGGCGCCTTCAGACTGCCGCTGACCCTGGAGGGCTCATGACTCCGGCTTCTTGTTCCCACGCCTCGAATAAGCTGCAGCCCAATGACCCGAGGGCCAGCAAGCTGAGTTCTGGGGTGGCCGGGGAGGTGCTGTTTCCTGTTCAACACAGGCCCCCAACTTGTCCCAGCACTGAGAGAAGGCCCTGAGTAGAAGCCGTTCCGCCAACGCGCGGTGCGTCACAGGGTGAGAGCCACGCAGCCAAGTGAGAAACAGTGCCCTCGGCCTCCGCCTGGCTGCGTCCCCCGTCTTGTCAAGGGCTTGCTTTTGACAGATCTCAACGGCTGGAGAGGTTCTTCACAAGGCTTCAGTGCCACACGCTGCATGAGGCCTCCGATCCTTAGAGTTCAATAGAATCAAGGCAGTTGGGGCATCAGGAATGGCCATGGTGGCCGCCCGGCCCGGGACCTGTCAGCAAGGCCCCGAGGGGTGTGCCAGGCAGTGACGTGGTGGGCACACATGGCCTCGGGGCAGTTCTGATGCTTCCTGTTTGGAATGAGTCGGCTCCACTTTTGACCTTCACACTGTGGATGTGGGTCATTTCCCTCAAACGAACTTAAAGGGGGAATAATTCACCTCCGCGTCTTAAACATCCGTCACCGTCTACGTTCAAGGCGGTATGTGAGCCTGGCAAGTGGGAGGAGGTGAAGTTTTCTGATGACAAAGTGCTCTTTCAACAGCAAAATCTGCCACGGGATTCGGAAAACGCAGCACCAATTCAAGGTGTCGAGACCCGCCGATCCTTCGGTGTTTTCAGCTGACCTTGTACTCAGTCAGAATTCACTTACTGGGAAAGGAGGGGCGGCGGCCTGTTCATTAGCATCGGGGGCTGGGAGGCAGCCCTGGGAGTTCGCAAAGGGGGCAGAGCTGCTGGCCACAGAGCCGCCAGCCACGTCTGGACCCCCGCTCCCCGACCCCCGCAGCAGGTGCAGAAGAGGGACCGGGAGGCAGCGTGGCAGCGGTGAGGACGGAGGAAGGACTGGGGTTGGACCGCCCTGGCTCTGCCTGGCTAGTTCTGACTTGGTCTTTTTTCTCCCTGTGAATTCTTGAAGCTTCAGCTGACATCCTTTGCTGGGACACTTGCCGGCAAAAGCACTTTCTCCCTCTCATCCTCCTGACTGTTGCGTTAGTGTGTTCCCCAGGTGGGTCTGTCTTCTGTTCTTGAAGGAAATGCTCCCAGGGTCCTAACTCGCCCGCTTCTCTCTGTGGCTTTCCTACCTAAACTGGCTCCCTAATGTCTGCTGAGTGAATACGAACCTGAGCTAGGACAAACAAGCCTTACCTATTAGGGTTCTTACAGGATTTAGAAATATTTGCCTGTCGAGGCTGATGCATGTTCTTAAGGTATGGGAAGGAGTGCTATGTTGTAAACACTTGAATTCGATTTGATTTTCATTCCAAGTCTAGTCCATCCCTGAGAAACTGCCGCAAGTATGCAGGTGGCCTGCAAAGTCGTTCTGCATTCAACAGCTCTCAAGGAAAGAACGTCGGGGCTTTCTTCTTCTTTTTTTTTTCCTTCTTATTAATTCCAACTACTAAACATCCACATACTTTCACTGTACCTAGCTTAACACCACAGTTCGTGTTCGAACATTTCAATCTGAAGTGGGGGGTAAAGCTGAATTAAATGCATCGTGTTAATTACCGACTTTAACATTCACCCAAACACACGTGTGTAAAAACAGACCGTGAAAGAGAAGACAGAGCCGGGCTCACACGTAGGGCGGCATGCCACAAAACCTGTCGCTTCTGCAGAGAGGATGCGAAAGATTTAAATGGAAACCAACCAACGTCTCCTCCCGGGCGGCTGTTGACAGAGTAGAGAACCTGCCGTCACTGCTGTAGCTGGAGTTCTGGACGGCAGAGAAGACGGCGTTAATGACCAGTCTATCGTCGGTCCCCTCCCAGAGTACCACCTGTCCCCGCTCAAGGCAAACGTGCCATTACACAGCCAAGCCAGTGTTAGGGACGCCGATGCAGCTGAAGATCTGACAGGCTCACTGATGCAGAAACTCTAAACAGCCGGATGTTCGAAGCTGTGTTTCACCCTTTGGTGTTTCTGTCTCAGCGACGTCATGTCCTTTGACTGTTCTTATGATTTAATTATTTACGTTAAAATTGAACTGTGAGTATTCTTTGTAACTACTTACTGAAAAACCTCAGGACGGAACACCTATACCCCTAGTCTAGACTTGGCATGTGACGTATTTTCTTAGGTAACTGAAATTCCGTATGTTGCGCAATTTTCACTCTTTCCTCAGCCCAGCACACCTGGGGCTACAGCTCAGTCCCAAAGCTCCAGGGAGGTGAGTGGAACCTGAGAGAAGGCACCCCCTTGCAGCTGGACACCACCCACAGAAAGCTACATCCCATAGTGTCTTAAATATACTTCGTGATGATCAGATCAATCAAGATCTGGGTGGGGAGGGTTATGTGTGACCAGTTAGAAATGAAGGCCTAAACAGCAGTTCTCCATGGAGACGGTGAGCTCCCTGATGGAGGAAAAAGACATTTCCAAACCCCTATCGTCAGCCTGGTCCTCTTATTCCTTCGCACAGACTGGTGTTTCCAACAACTAAGAAATTTCTCATTCCCATTCAGATTTTCTCCAAGCCCATCCTCCCCTGGTTCCTGAGCTTTTCTGCTCCTAAAGAAGACGCTGCATTAGATGCGGGCTCTTTGGTTCTTCAGTTATTATAGCCCCTGATTATTAAATCAGTTTCACATCCAATTTCACCCTGTGATGAACAGTTTTATAGTCAAATTCTTTGTACTGGATTTCTAGATGCTTTATCTTAACTCAGTCATAAGGCACACTTAGTTTCAACGTGAAAATAAAGAATTTAAACTATATGAACATATGTGCAACATGGAACCCGGTACCATCTTCACTGCCACAAGCATGTTGGCAACCATATGGCTGGGATGTTTTAGAGGCGAACGTAACGCTGGGTAGAGGCTGGACTAAAGAGCTTCTCAAGTAATCCCAACTTTATGACTCTTTGTGATCCATATGGTGAAACTACGCATTTAGGGTGAAGAGCCACTAGCTAGTCAACATGGCCCCGACAAGTGGGAGAGTGGCGGCATCAGAGAAAACTGCAGCCCTTGTCCTGAGCTGCCAGCACTACACAGCCAGCAGGGACCCTGAGCACAGGGAGCGAAAGGGTCAACGTCGCACGGGACAGGATGGCACCTGCTTGCTTCTGTTCCCGGAGCACTGCAGTACCTTCAAGAAAAACCTAACAGAATTCGAGAAAGTCCAAAGGCTCGAAAAGTCCTTGCAAAAAGCAACATAAATAGGAAGGCACAGCCATTACATGGGGAGGATTTTTTTAGTTTAGATCGAGAAACGCCTAGCTGAAACAGCAGCGTATGCAATCCTTGATAAGGAGCAGAGGGTAAAACCTGACCAGCGGGTTTCAGAGAACTAGAATGCGGTCGTGTTACTCCTCTGAAACCTGGTAATATAATTTCAGTATATATATATATGATATTTCTTAAGAAAATATAATTAAGTGAAAAATATTATTTTACGCAACCAGCAAAATTTATTACTACAAGAAAATAAATGAAACAAATTTAAGAACGGGAAGATTTTAAACAATTTTTTTTTCTGCACTCGTGGCAGGTGGAAGTTCCCATGCCAGGGACTGAACCCGAGCCATAACAGGGACAATGTCAAATCTTTAACTGCTAGGCCACTGGGGAATGCCAGAGTTAATATATAACTTAATATATAAGAGATGGGCAGCAGGTCCCCAAACTGAATGAAGAGGTACCTCGTGTGACCTTTGACATCCTCGGTGACCCCCCTTGATAAATCCAAGCCTGCCCCACGTCTAACTGCCCTACTGTTGGTTCTTTCTCTCTCTCCTGCCTGCAGAGCGTCTCCCTGCTCTTCTTCTGCCTCCGGGGCCCAAGCTGGGAGCACTCCAAGCATAGTGTTCAGGAAAACACAGGCTGTAGTATCTGCGTCTTTGAAATGACAAGTGAGTGACGTGGAGAACTGAGAAAATGTCAAATCCGAGTGTATTCTAAAGCAGGATATACTTAATACATACATTAGACACCTACACCTAGGCAAGAAAAGAGTGAAAGAGCTAATATTTAACGCTAGAGCTTTTAATATTTAAGACAGTCCTTTCAATAGCAGTCTCACACTAACACTTGGAATGTTAGAAGATGCCCAGTCGAGGAATGTTAACCAGTTGAAAAACGTTAGCTTTCATTCTGCCATGTGCTTGGGAAGCTGGGGCGGGGGGAGCGGGGAGCAGGGAGAGAACTATTATAACACAGAGAAAAAAAAACCGAAGAAGCTAAATTTGGCAACATTTTAAAAGAGCTTTGCAGCAAACTGTCTGAATTCTGTGTCATGCAAATTTACTCTACTAACCCTGCCAGATCTTCGATTCAGGGACTGTGTTCCGTATAATTCTCCATCATAGCCATTTGTCTGTTTCAATGAAGAAAAGGGGAAAAACTGACGTCAGGATACAAATGAAGGCACAGGTGCAGAGCAACAAGGAAGATTAGGCAGCTTAACAGGCCCAGGACAGCACCCACCCCAGCCTGCCCCCCAGGCCTCTGAGCTTCTGATCTGCTCTACTAGGTCTCAGGAGAAACCAGCCTCGATGGCGAATCAGAGTGCTCTTAGTGTCACTGGTGACTTGGGGCCCTCGCTCGGGGACAGGTGGCAAATGCTAAATGCAAACGCCCATCACGGAAAAAACGTTATTGTGGCGTTCTGTCCTCTGTATTAGTTTTTCATTCATCCTGTCTCACTGCTTTATTTTTCAAAATGAAGTCTAAGGACCCGCTTCATGATTTCATAATTTGTTCTCCAGAAAAAAACAGAACGATCAAGTTAGGTGTATGCCCGACTCTCCTTCTGATTTCCAGCCGAATCCTGGGCTTACTAGAACTGCTCTCCTGCACCTGTAAGGAAATTTCTGATTCAGGATAAGAGCTGGCAGGTGTCAGGGACATAACCAGCACCCAAGATGGAAAAAGGAGGAGCAGTCCACACCACTGCTAAAAATGCAAGGAGATGCCAGGGGGAGATGGATGTGAGTCCTGATTCTAAGCAGAAGCTTTGCTGTGTGGCCTTCAGCAAGCTATCTAATCCACTGGCACCTCTATCTCTTTGGCTGTGAAAATGTGCATTGTCATAAATACTGTACAGGGCCGTTGTGAGGATGTAATCTGATTAAAATGGGTACCAAAAGTGCCTAGAACAGCCCTCATGGAGGGTGTCCTGACCGGATGGAGAAGGGAACACCTGTGGACGGTGCCTGGCACTTAGGAAGGCAGGATCTCTGTCCTTGTTCCAAGAGTTGGATGAGAGGAGATGGGGTTTTTTTTGGGGGGGGGCTTTTTTATATTAATTTTTAGGATCTCACCCAAGGCATATGGAAGTTCCCTGGCCTACACCACAGCCACAGCAATGCTAGATCCAAGCCATGTCTGCAACCTACACCAGACATGGCAACGCTGGATCCTTAACCCACTAATGGATTCTAGTAAGGTTCTTAACCCACTGAGCCACAATGGGGACTCAAGTAATCCTGCATATCAAGGACTTGAATATTTCAGACCTCAATCTTATTCCCTTTTTAAAAATTATTTAAAAATTTTTTCCAATCTTATATGTTTGATATCTGTTTAGAAACTGGTTTCTGGAAAGGACTGACATAATACTGAAGGCTATCATCAATCAATTTTAGATGACTTTTACTTTGCTAATATAGATTTTTTTTTTTTTTTTTTTTGTCATGCCCATGACATGCAGAAGTTCTCAGGCCGGGGACTAAATCTACATGACAGCAGTGACCTGAGCTACAGTAGTGACAATGATGGATCTTGCACTGCTAGGCGACCAGGGAACTCCCACTTTGCTATTAAATGAGGAAGAAACCTGTATCACCGATATAAACTCTCCGGCTTTCCTTTGTTGCCTATAAACTACATTCTGCTTGAGACAAGTTTTTCCTTGTGGTCTCTCTCATCCGGTGACTTCACGGGCAGCACAGAGCAGGGGTCGGGGAGGCTGGAAAAGTGGGTGTGCTCCTTCAACTGTCCCCCCCTCCTCTGATCTCTTGTGAAAATGCAGGAAAAAACCCTTCTTTGGAAGCTCTGTTGTAAGGAAATAGGCCATGGAGAAAATATCCCTACAAACGTCCCCACATCCATAGACCTCACCGACAGCATCTCGGCAGTGAGAAGTACTCTGACCTTTTTTTCTTTCTTAAACTTTTTGCTTTTTCTAGGGCTGCACCTGTGGCATATGGAGGTTCCCAGGCTAGGGGTCTAATCGGAGCTGTAGCCGCCGGCCTACACCGCAGCCACAGCAACTCAGGATTCCAGCCACCGCAACGCCAGATCCTTAACCCGCTGAGCAAGGCCAGGGATCGAACCCGCAACCTCATGGTTCCTAGTTGGATTCGTTAACCACTGAGCCACAATGGGAACTCCGTACTCTGACCTGGTTAAAGCACACCCCCCCCAGCGTTCTCCTTTTGGTAGTTTTCTGTGTTGTATTTAGAAGGGTGGAGCTATTTTCTAGGGTGAGGAGAGTGGAAAATTAACTGTAAGGGCATGAGAATAAAAAGTCCCCAGAGGTGTATGTCAACTTCACCCTAAGTCAGGTCTCTGACTGGTCACCCAGCTTTGCTCTACAGAATTTGTTTTGAACACTCCTTCCTACACAGACCACCTGCGCTGTGGTCACACGGTGGGCTTCCTGTCCTGGAAATCAGAATACCCAGAGGCCCGGGAATATGCATTGCAACAAGCTCCCAGGCAACTCTTACACACAGTAACACGGAGAAGCACCGCGAGCAGAGAACAAAATAAAGACATTCACAAGTCAGCAGTGTCTAAAAGAGGGTAAAAGACAGAAAAACAAATGTCCTACGCAAACCAGTTAGTCTAAAGGTACTTTTCGATTAGTCGGCTAACAGCTACCACGCATGCCATCAAAGTATCAACTGAACTCACACGTGACCATGCAAAAGTCAAATGCTATTTTTTTTTTTTTTATTAATACCTGTGGGTAGTTTTCTACTGAGTCAAAAGACAGAGCACCTTCAAGGGCATTAGAGATGGGAAACAGAATAAGAAAGGCGAGGACAAAGCTTTTAAGGGCAGTACTCAATTTAGTGGGTCTTTTTTTGGCTGCACCCACTGCACGTGTAAGTTCCTGGGCCAGGGACTGAACCCGCACCACGGGAGCGACCTGAGCTGCTGCAGGGACAACGCCAGGTCCTTAACTCCCTACATGCCCAGGGATCTCCTCAATTTAGTTTCAAAATGGAGAACAGCGGCCCCATCAGGAGGCTGAGAGGACAAATGTCAGCGCGGACGTACAGCCCTGTTAATTTCACTATTTCAAGGTAAAAATAGGAATTTGCTAAATAATGTTTCAATGCCATGGAATGGATGAAATACAAAATCCCTTTTTTTTTTTTTTTTTTTGCTTTTTAGGGCTGCACCTGTGGCATGTGGAGGTTCCCAAGCTAGGGGTCCAATCGGAGCTACAGCTGCCGGCCTACACCACAGCCACAGCAACGCCAGATCCAAGCCGCATCTGTGAACTTCACCACAGCTCACGGCAATGCCGGATCCTTAATCCACTGAGCAAGGCCTGGGATCAAACCCGCAACTTCATGGTTCCCAGTCAGATTTGTTTCCACTGTGCCAAAATAGGAACTCCCAAACCCTTAAAAAAAAAAAAAAAAAAAAAAAGGTCCTTCAAGTGAACAAGTGTAAAACCTGCTAAAATAATTTCAGTTCTGAGTCACTTTAATGCTGAGGGTGCTGAATGCTGGTGAGATTAAATTTTTCTTTTTTTTAGTGTAATTTAGGTCTACAGGTCTTCAGAAAGCATAAAGTGCAGAAAACCCTTCTAGACCCATGTCAGGAGAGAAATTCCAAATTTAATGCTGAACGAGGCGTTCAGGCACTGACACCTCGGTTCCAGAGCCCACCTAAAGGAGAAGAGAGCTCACGCTGGCAGATGCACCTGCTCTCAGCCCTCGGTCCCCAGGAAAGGACTGGAAGGTGGTCTGTGTGTTTTTTCAAACCAAGACATCCGTGGCTTTTTAGACGAAGACCCATGAGATTAGTGAAAACACCAGAGGTTATCTGCCTGCCACACGACACTGTTAGAATCATGCCACAAAGTCTCCCCAGCCATCTCACCCAGGCGTAGGGCCCCCTGTACTCCAAGTCAGGCTGCGACTGTCAGAGTCAGGACGAGAGAGAAAAACAACAGAAAAGAATTGCCAAAAATCAATTAGAACACAACAGAAACATAAATCATAAAACAGGCAATCGAGAAAACCTTAACAGAATTACCTTTTTTTGTTTTTTTCCTTCGATTTTTAGGGCTGTACCCACAGCATATGGAAGTTCCCAGGCTAGGGGTTGAATTGAAGTTACAGCCGCCGGCCTACACGACAGCCACAGCAACGTGGGATCCGAGTCATGTCTGCAGCCTACACCACAGCTCACGGCAACACCGGATCCTTAACCCACTGAGTGAGGCCAGGGATCAAACCCACATCCTCATGGACACTAGTTGGGTTCGTTACCACTGAGCCCCAGCAGGAACTCCCCAATATTACATTTTCTTCACGACTTCTAGGATCTCGTGTGTATTTACAAACACACTAATATTAGCATGACAGCTACCATAAACTCCATTAACAAAACGCTCCACGGCAAATGTTGCCATAATTCATGAAATCCGAAGCAGTCTGAGCAAGCCTGTTTCCTCCTCTTACCTAATTCACTCTATTTCTATTAGGTAAAAGGTGAGCAGAGGCATATCGAGTTTTAAATAAAGAAAATTAAGAACTCAGGATCTCTAAATCTAGATTTTCTGAGAAGAATGTCCATACAAACACTTGGAAAGCAAAATTTCTTCCATTTTTAAGGGCTTATCATCACTGTCGGTGGAATGAAGGCCCGTGCTTTAAGAGGCAAGAGATAAAAGATATGGTCTCTGAACTTTGCAAACTAAAGCTTTCAGAATATTAAAATACTTAAAATAGCAGAAACTGGCCCTACACAGAGATGGACTGAGATGCGCGCGCCTCAGGGGGGCAGCGGGGAGCCGTGCTCGCCCACCAATGCGAGAGGCCGGAGCTTCCAGCCCCCCTGGGGCTTGGGTGGTGGACGTCGCGGAGCCCCGGCCCCCGCAGGCCCTGACTGCTCTGGGCTTGTGCTGTATCCCTAAGGCGAGGAGCTTCGGCTCTTAGCTCCAGGATCCACGTTCTCCAGGCCTGTTTTGTTCTGTTTTGTTTTTCCTTCATTTTTTGGCCGCCCCATGGCACGTGGAGTTCCCAGGCCAGGATCAGATCCGAGCCAGAGCTGGGACCCAGGCCTCAGCAACAACGGATCCTTTACCCTGCTGTGCCCCGCTGGGGATCGAACCTGCATCCTGGTGCTGCAGAGACGCCACTGATGCCACAAAGACTACCTAACCGTCTCACCCGGGCGTGGGGACCCCTGTTGCGCCACAGTGGGAACTCCAAGGCCTGTGGTTTTTTAAAAAGAGTTATTTCTTTCTTTTTCTTTTCTTTTTGGTTAGGTCGGCACTGGAGGCATAAGGAAGTTCCCAGGCTAGGGGTCAAATCGGAGTTGCAGGTGCCAGCCTACGCCACAGCCAGAGCAACTTGGGATCCGAGTTGCATCTTTGACCTACACCACAGCTCACAGCAATGTCAGGTCCTTAACCCACTGAGTGAGGCCAGGGATTGAACCCGAGTCGTCATGGATATTAGTCAGGTTTGTTACCACTGAGACACAAGGGGGATTCCAAGAGAGTTACTTCTTTAGACCAAGTGCACTGTGGGCAAGGGCCGTGTATTGAAGCACCAGGCTAACGAGGAAAACCCATCTGCCGCTGACTTTTCGCTCTCAACCCCCCTCTTGCTCAGCATCCTAACGGTGGACCTCCTCTGTAGAGCGTTACACCATCCTAAACCAGACGGGTTTGGCATCTCGGCAAAGAGTGGTAGCCAGCACAGAAATTTAGCTCATTTCTGATTACAAATGCTGACAATGAAATAAATGCTATAAACACCTGAAGAGTCACTAATAGTACAGTAGTTTTAAGCTTTTTGGCGTCAGGAAACTCTCTGAGAATCTTAAGCAAGTGATATTTTTTCCAGAAAAGTGCAAGTACCTATAACATCCTAAATACAATTTCAAGGAGAATCACAGATTGAAAATGCTACTTTGCTAGAAAGATTTGGATTCTGTCTCCAGTCTCTGTCCTATGCTTTCTTGAGCCTGAATTAACCAGGTTCCGCTCTCCCTAAATTTCCGTCCCAAGTCCCCTGGCCAGGCTCACTGATGGCTTCCTTGAGGCAGAGGCCAGTGATCATGTGAGTCCTGTGCTCTTGTGACCGGCTCCCTTGTCCTTGAAAAAGTATCTTCTTCATTTGGTTTCCAGGACCTAGGCCTGCTCCACAGCTGTGGTTTCTGACCCCCGTCTAAGGATTCTGCAAACTGAGTTTGGCGTTGACAGTTTGGGTCCCATAAGTCTCACTTCCTCTTGCGCGAACCACGTCAGTGGGTATATGAGGAAGTGACAACTACATGGCTAGGGAGAAAGTTTCAGACAGCAAGGAGGCTCTTTGACTTCACCTTGGAAATGTAACTTTTCAGCAAAATCGCTGTGGGTCTGCCTTTGGCACCGCAGGGACAAGGACAACAGCTTAACAGCAAGGCAAAGACGTATGGCCGTACGGCCCGTCCTTGTGGTACCTGTGGGGTCTGGCTCTAGGACCCACACAAACGCTGGAATCTGCAGATGCTCAGGTCCCTTATATAAACTATGATAGTATTTGCATATGACCTACACACAGGCCTGTGTACTTTGTCTTCTCCAACTTACTTACAATACCTACTACAATGCAAATGCTACGTAAATAGTTCTAAATACAACGTGAATGTTATGTGAATAGTTGCCAGGGCAGCAGATTCAAGTTTGCTTTTTTGGAACTATCTGGAATCCCCAACCCCCAGAATACTTTCAGTCTCTGGTTGGTTGAACCACGCGGAACCCGGTGGTGGTGGGGGTACAGAAGGCTGACTGTATCACCTTTATCGTTTCTTGGTACAAACAGCCAAATTAAAGGCACGTTTAGTGCACAGATACACTTACAGTGCTAGGAGTGATATTATGTGATTTCATCATGAAGGCTCGTGATTAAAAATGAGTCTTTCCATCTATACGGGCCTGCATTAAAACGGAGTGACTGAAACTGGATGGCCGCCAGCAGGGAGATGCGGCTTTAATTCTGCGGTCAAAGCAACGGACTTGCTCAGATCACTGACTTCAAGGACCACGTAAAACACGTTTTCTCTACCTCACTTCCCAGAGCACGAGCTTTTTTTTTTTCCTCCAAGTTTTCAAGTATAATTATGAAGATTTTGGAATGTTTAAGGAAAAGAAGTGTATTCGTGTTTATCAACCATCAGGCTGCCGGTGAGGCAGAGATCTCGGTATAGCTGATGAAAGGAACGGCTTCTGGCCGTGACCGGCCCGGGCCGGATGGAACCAGACCTCCACTGCCCACCAGGCAGCCCGCGGCGGCTTGCGCAGAGCCGCACAGAACACCACGAGGTCCTAGTTACTTTCACTGGCAGTGACTTTGGCTGAGGTTCCAGTTTGACGGGGGGCACGTGCTCCCGCGAGGACAGAACGTGCCTTCGTGCTTCCTCGTCGCGCCAGCAATAAGACAACGTCCTCAAAAGGGGGACATTCTGTGATGGGGCCCAAGGTGAAACAAACAAGGACTTCCGTTCTGGACAGAAAGACACAACAGAAGTGCTACACGTATCAATAATCTCTGTACCCTGCGAGGAAACACCCCCACTGAATAGATTTTAAATAAGCATCTTGTCAGTTAGAACTGACTCGAAGGCTACGGGCATAATGAAGAAGCACTCGCCACGCAGAGACGGGCGGACGGTACCGTGCAAACTCGACCGTCCCGGTTACTGACCCTCAGGCTTCCGCGGCTACCCACGGACATGTGCTCGTCTTCATCAGAAGCCTGGTGAAAGAAAGGATGAAAACAGCCATGAGGAGAGGAGGTGACAGACACCAAGACACCAGAGCCAGCTCTCAGGGGAAGCGGCTGACCCAACACACCGCAGGGGGACAGATTGGGCCCCCGGGAAAACCCTGGTGGCCCTGAGTCTGGATGGTCCCCAGTGCCTCTGTCTACAGAGGACTGTTGCAAGTTAATCTCACTAACGCGGTGTTTACCTCGCTGGTACCCGACAAACACACAGCTTAACGCGTATTGCTCTGCAGGTCATTCGTGGGTGCCCAGGAGCCCCCAAAAGCACGAAAACTGTCGTGAGTATATTAACACTCGGAACTTTTTCACACACTCTCCCCACACCAAAGTTAGGTCAAAATACTAAAAGCCGAGTTCCCAATCTTTGTTTAGGCAACAGCGTAAATGTTAATTTCTTTCATAAGTATCATTAAGATACGGACGTAGACACAGATCTCTGGACAGACACACAGGAAGATGGATGGAGAGAGTAGGAGTGGATTTCAGCCATGGAAACTGCACATCAGACTTGAGTCAACACGCCTGGGGAGTGGGTGACCACGGGACTGACCGATGTGTTCCTCCTGGATCTGCGGGACCAGCGCTCACTGTCTTCCTACCGAAGCAACGAGGAAACAGCACAGAGAGGTTAGAGGCTGACAAGAAGGACCCTAGTCCAACCGTGTCACAAGACAGCATTTCTGATAGAAACGTCAAGATAAACATTTTCTTGGCTTTTTGCTTAAAGGCTTCAATTAAGCCACTTGAGGGAAAAGGTTTCCTTGTAAAGGGCGGGGTACCCTCGGCACACAAACCACTGACACGTTTCATTTTGGCTTCGAAACAAGGATGTGTCTGTTGGATGAGAAGCTGGACTTAATTGTTTACATTGAATCTGATTCATTTGAACCAAGCTGCTTTTCTTCTTCCGTTCAAAACCTTACTCGTTTCTCTTCAGGAAGCGGAAGAGAAATCATTTCTGTAAGACAGCCATGAGGTTGTCACTGTATCTACTCTATTTTGTGTTATTTTCTAAGATACCCCACCTCTGGACCACTCAGAAGCTGGCGCATAGTTTATAATCAGAGTTGCTCGCAATTATAATTAACCCCATGTGCTTTCTTTCTCAGGGGCATGGAAGACACTGTGTCTTAAGAGTTGATAAAAGTACATAATGGTTTACACATACAGAGGTTGAAGTTAAAAATTTCTTAAGTAGAGGAACTGTATGCTCTTTATATCTCAACAACCGCCTTCTTTTGTATCTACCCCCAGGTCTGCAAGATGTTAGGAGGTGATTTTATATTTCTTGAGACCATTTTACGTATAAGCGACATTTGACGGGGCATTTCCATGCAGGCCAGGTCCTCAAATGAGAGATGTACGTGATGATATCCAGAGGCCAGTCAGCAAGGTGACAAGGACAGGGGGCCGCCCGGGAGGACTAGTGGAGCCAGGGGGCTGCACTGGAAGCCCGTCTTCTAGAGCCTCCTGTCCCTCGGCAGCATCTCCTGGGCCGGGGAGGGGGGGCAGGGGTCGTGAGGACAAGGGTAACGTGAGGGGCGGGCCAGCTCTTACTTGATTCAAGGAGACAGATAAGCTGTGCCAGGAAACCGGGGAGAAGGTGAAGGAATTTTCTCACCAAGAGCAGCGGTTTCTCAGGCACCGCGGACTAGGTGAGGGGGTGGCTGAAGGTCCCAGTGACGGTGACCAGGCGGCTGCCTGCAATCCTGACTGGAACATAGTGGGTTCCGCCTAGAGCTGGCTAGACCCGGGGCGCCAGGCGGGGGGATCCCGGGAAAGCTCTCGTGCCTGGGGGCAGTCGCCCACCCCCAGTGTCCCCAGAGTCCACCACAGAGGAGATGGGGCGGCGATGGGGCTGGAGGACCCCCCGCCCCCACCCCAAATGCGGGCCTGGGGACTCCAGGCGTCCGCTGCCACCCAGCAGACCTGAACAGAGGCCTGGCCAGGACTGGTTTTAAGCCAGCTCCACATGGGACGTGAACAACCAGGCCAGATGCGAAGGCCCAGGGAGCAGATCGGGCAGAATTAAATCAGGCGCAGCAGGCCTCGGGCTACGCAATTAAAGGGCGGAAGAATTAAATCATAGACCATTTAAGCTTCTTAAAATCATATTCAAGGCCTACCATCCACTGCTCGATGTCACCCCATTTTGTATCCAGCCCGTAGTATTTCTATAGACAGAAAGGAGAGAACATTAGGCGAGAAGTGAACCGGCAACTGCGTGAGACATGCATTTCCAAATCCGGCCCGGGGCCGCACGCTGCGGTCACATGCCAAGGCAAAGCAGCGAAGCACGAGGGCCCCAGCAGCCTGGGAGCCCGTGAAGAGGGTGGACCCCCCCAAGGCAAGAGAGCCCGGGGCAAAGCATTCCAGGGATGACGGGGTGGCCTCCCCAGAGACCAGGAATTTAAACAGCTCAGCAGCATCTCAAGTCCCTCTGCAAAGCTGCTCACGCCTTCACAGCCAAGGTACTGCAGGAACAAAACGCTCTTTAAGAGAAGCGGGAGCCAACAGCCATTTCTGTGTTGCTGCGACAGGAACCTGAAAAGCCGAGGAAAGGGGGAGATGGTTCTTGCTCCGGCTCTGATGTCTGCGCTAAACTGAGGCCCACGAGCGTTTCTGTGCAGCGGAGGTCGTTATAACACGCCAGTGACGGCGCGATGCTCCAGCAGCCTATTGCAGAGGAAGTCTTGGTGCACGGAAGGAAAATCACACCTGGCGTTCCCTTTGGCTCACACCTCTGCTATTTTCTTGCCTCTCTGAACTTCAAGGAATTAGAATTAGCAAAGCAGACTCAGAAAGGCTACTCCTGTTACTAAATATAGCAATTTCGAATTCAGGTGGGAGAACCCAGGTGGAGTCTCAAATAATGGGACTTTGCTTTTGCCCTCATTTTCCCCTCAACTTCCAATAAGAAAATCCCCAAACAACCAACCAGGGAGTTCCTGTCGTGGTTAACGAACCCGACGAGCATCCATGAGGACGCGGGTTTGATCCCGGGCCTCACTCAGTGGGTTAAGGATCCGGCGTTGCTGTGAACTGTGGTGCAGCAGACGCGGCTCGGATCCCCTGTTGCTGTGGCTGCGGTGTAGGCCAGCAGCTACAGCTCCAATTCGACCTCTAGCCTGGGAACCTCCATATGCCACGGATGCAGCCATAAAAACGCAAAACAAACAAACAAACAAAAAAACAAAAAAACCCAAAAATAAAAACCACCAACCAAACCTCCCTATCATGTAACAGAGGTGTGATTTTCTTCTTACACGTTAAAAGCTTATAATTAGAAGAAAAAAACTGGATGCTGGACGTACACGACAATTTTTGAAACTGTTTTACAATTACCAAAACATGCTGCTGCCATGTTTGGTTTAGTTTCCATTTACTTTGAAGGGTGGCCAGATTTAAAACATATGGCTCTTCCATAGTCTTGCTCCCCCCTCTCTCTTTTTTGGTTGTGCCCATAGCATGCAGAAGTTCCTGGGCCAGGGATGAAACCCGCACCACAACAGTGACAACACCAGGTCCTTAACCGCTGAGCCATCAGGGAACTCCTTGCTCATTTTTAAAAGATCCTTGAACACAACAGCTACTTTACTTAATAATGACAGATATGAACAGGTAATAGGCTTTAATTATGCTGTTGAACTATCTTTTGTTTTTATGAGTGGTTTGCCTTTTTTTGTTTAAATCTTAAAATTTTATTGAGCTCACCCCTTTCTCTTAAAGATGGTGGTGAGCAGAAAATCGAGAAGGAAAGGAGGGAGAATTTAATAATGCTTTAAAATTCCAAACAATACAGAATTCTAATAGCAAAAGTACCTGAGCCAAATCTTTTTCTGTAAGTTCCTTTCCTTAGACTGTAAACTGAGAAAGGAAATAAAAGCAAACACTTCCCAAAGCCATGTTTTTACACTAGTTTAAGTGAAATGTTAACAACAGCATAAAGCTATTTTGCGTTCAATTAATGTTATCCCCACTGTCAGATTGCAAATATGTAAAACTTGATGCCATCAACTTTACCTTATGACTTCATCAGAAAGATAGAAAGAAAATTTGTTTATTTAATTTATTTTTTGTCCTTTGTCTTTTTAGGGCCGCACCTGCAGCATATGGAAGTTCATTAACCACTGAGCCATGACAGGAATGCCTGCGTTGTTTTTTTTGTTTTTTTTTTAAAGGAGGAGGCTTATATAAATTGAAAAAAGGAAATTCTGAAAGAAGTCTGTATTATACATTTTTCTATGTCCCTATTTTCCTTTTTGGCCAACTCTATACCTGTATCAAATTCTATGTATTGCTCTTTTTTAGGATAAAAATAAGAAAGACCCAGTATTCAAATCTTTCATCGCGTTCACAGGTGGCCTTATAAACAGCTGCTGTAACTCCAGCTACATTTCCAGGCCATTTCCTGGAGGGAGGACGCCCCTGGAAACAGTAAGTTCTAGCAGTCCTGGTGTTAGTTTAGCCGCGAGAGCACAGGCAACTCCGGAAAGCATATGGTGCCGCATCTGTAAACTGCTGCGATTAACAGGTTAGTCATGCAGAGGGAAGAAAGAGGCAGACCAGCGCAGGAGATGCTGCTTTGATTCAGCAGAAGAGAAACCATGATGAAGACAGCCGACGAGGGGCTGGCGGAGAGCTTCCTGCCTCCTTTTCCTTCCCCTGAGGCTTAGTGACAAGCCTTCCCCACCCCTGAACACACCTTTATTATCAAAATGTGTACATGCTTTTCCCGGAGGGCTTCCTGCGCTCCCTCTATTGCACTTGGTACACAAATGACTATTCTTAGTGAGTTAGTCAAATGAAAATAATCTTGATCCAGCACCAGATGGGAACGAGGCAAAGTGGACATGACCAGCTAAGAGTCCCTGGTCTACGTTTTAGGCAATTGTATCCTCCTCTGTTGGTTAGAGTGAAACTTCCCAGCCTTGACTTCTACCTGTGAAATTCTTTTTTTCTATTTTAAACATACCTTTTTTTTTTTTTTTTTTTTTTGCTTACACGCACAGCATGCAGAAATTCCCGGGCCAGGGACTGAACCCATGCCACAACAGTGACAATGCCAGGTCCTTAACCCAATGAGCCACCAGGGAACTCCTTGCCTGTGAAATTCTTACCTATATTTTCTAAGTGTGGATTGGAACTCTGGCTTCCATATACATTCCCAAGTGGACTCTGCAAAAACTAGCACAGTACAAATAGATACTGACACCTACTTAGCCAGCTTCTTGACACTTTGGGGGGCAGTAGTTATTCAGAGTGAGGGGGGCCGGGAGGAAAGGCAATTTGGAAGTGTAGCTGGTAAAAAGAACCCAGAGACAGGATGTCAAACTTACTGATACGGCTGTGTAAGGGGCCTGCCTGTTCTAACCTATGAAATTGGGCCACCTTGATCTGATTTTCTGAGAAGTCCTAAAAGACAAATACAGTTCTTCTTTGTCTGTAAACTAAATAAATTTGTAAAAAACCATTATTGGTGTCCTAAGTGACAACAAATCATTTATGGAGAAACTCAGTGTATACGCTTTCTGTAAGTTCTCAGGGAACCGTCTCGTTCCCCCTGTGTTATTGCTGATCAGGACTCACTGACTTGGTTGGTTCTCTGTTTTCTGTATCTGGCCTGCTCGGGACATTTATTTCTAAACTTCAGCTGCTTCTCCAAAATACTAGCAAACAGAGATACATGTAAACACTCTGAATACTGGGAATAAAAGGCAGGTTTGTTTTAAGCTACTGGGTTGTATCGTTATATCATCATTTTTTTTTAACTCAGTTTTTTAATCGGTATATAATACTCAATGTATGGCAATATGCATTGACCTTTTAAACATTCTCGAGAAAAATTATATGAAAGCATCATCTCTCTATTTGATTTCAAAAGGTTTTTTCTTTTGTCTTAGAGTTCATTTTTTTGTCTTAAAGAAATAAGTTTCTAATTTCTCGAGAAAAAACGAGACGAGAGGAGAGTTCAGTACCCAGACATCAGTGCTGACGGCTGCTTTTCGTGGGGGCAGAAGTAAGGATGCCAGTGTTCTCACAAATAAAGCGCTGAAAGAAGCAGTAAGAACTGCGGTATGTTTTCAGTCAAAGGCGTTATTTCTGAAAGGTGACAGGAGGGGAGAAGAGAGCATGCAAATTAGAAGACAAAGAAGCAAGAGCTTACCTTTTGGACCTGATAGATCTACAGAGAAAGGCAAAAGAAATTGGGAAGGAAATGTCAAATCCAGTTACAGAAGTAGAAACACCAGGAAAAAAAAAAAAAAAAAACTTCCGCAAGCACTTAGAAATACGAATAAAGGCCGTACTGAAAACAAACAGATGTAGTGGTTAAACACAGGCACATCTGCATGAGGCTACGAGAATCCTGCACTAACAATTCGAACCGCAAAAGCTTGTATAACCTGTTACATTCCTGGAAAAAGAACTTCATCTTCTACTTAAAATTTCTTACCACAGTGATGATAGCTTAACAAAAAAGTACAGAAATTTAATTGGAAAGTCAACTGGTCAAATTCACAAAGAGTGAAAGAATAGGCTCTCATAGTCTGATTCAAGCTGATACAAACAGAATACCAGGAAAATTCCAGCCAAATGGAATGATCATTAGAATATAACTGAAAAAAAATTTTTTAAAGCTTATTATCATACCTTGACATATCAGTTTGCTTTAGAGGTTTCCCCTAGTTTTGTTTTGTTTTGTGGCCGCACACCTGGCACATGGAAGTTCCCGGGCCAGGGATCGAACCCGTACCTCTGCCGCGACCCAAGCTGCTGCAATTGGATTCTTACCTCACCGCACCAAGCGGAAACTCCTGTCCTAATTTTATAGTTATCCCTAGGTAAGACTGAGAGGTCTACTCCATTCATTCATTCAACTCATTCACTTACTCATTCATTCGCTCAAGAAATCTTGTACTGAGTCAGGCATGGCCCAAGGTGCCTTGCTGTCACAACTAGGAGACTTGGCATTTCCAGCCCTACAGGGGTGAGCACAGATTAATACATCCAACGCTGTGACTACATCAAACACTGTACCGCACCAGAAATGCTTATCAGGTCCACAGCAAGGACAGACGCACCCTGGTCATCATCACGCCACCATCTTTCCCCCTGGTGTAGATTCTCATGCAAAATACCAGGTTCACACGGGTTCCCAAAGAGTATCTACATATCCTCCCCAATAAGTCCATTCAAAGGGAGCTCATAATCCTGCGCTCTCCAGAACGGTTCTTTTCACCGGTGCAAGTGGTTGAGAACCAGCCACACTGGCTGTGCTTTGGGCCACGGGGGAGGGCCGGGCTGCCCCAGTGGCCTGGAGAGATCTATAGCCAGCTCTCGGCCGTGTCCTCAGGGTCTGCGGGGCACTCGTGACACTGGGCTCCCCTCCCCTCGTGTGCCCTGTCCACGCTGGCCCTGGAGGGTCTCCAGCACCAGTGTGCTTTCAACCACAATCCACCTCCCAACCCCCCACTGATGTCACCAACTTCCTGCTCTCCTGAGCCCCTGGGGGATGGTCACTGCTCTCCCGGCATCCAGAGGCTCCAGCCACCTACCACCGAGCTGACCTCCTGGTCAGGGAAACCCTTGGCCCTGCTCAGGAGCATGCGTGGAGAGGTGGGATGGCCGGCCGCCACGTGGAGACAGGGGTTGCGTTTCTCCATTTTTACACCAAAATACCAACCCTGCTAGTCAAACACTGGTCTTGCAAAGCATATTCATTTCCACTTAATCAACAATTTAAAATTCCTCAGGCCATCAGACTGTGTCGCTACTTCTAATAATAACCAGACCTAGATATGTGATATGCAGAGGGAAGCCCCAGGGGTGTTGTCTGCACTCAGTCCCCAAATCGGCCAGCTTCTCTGCCTCCTCTCCCTAGACCGGCACCCATGGGCACCCATGGGCACACGTCCCCCCCCCCCGCCCCCAGCCCTGGATTTGGGTCCATCCAGACCAGCTGGAAAAACAGCTGCTGCTTCCGGGCTTCTGTAACACTGGCCTGGTCGGTGTTTACATTACGTGCCTCAAATCAGCACCTAGGGGAAAAACTTGTTTTTCAAGGTGCGCTTCCCCTTGGAGACTGAGGGGGGTGCGCGTCCCGCCACGCCCCCGCCCTCTGCCCCGCCCCGCCCCTCCCCTCCGGCGAGTGCCAGCGTGCCCTCTGCCAACTTGAATCCCAGGGTTTATACACTGACTCTGCCCTTTGTTTCCACGGTTGATTATACGCTTGGTTTTGAGGCAGAGGGTGTACTGGGAAGACTGCAAGCTCTACAGCTTTTTCAAGTGCCAGACTTATCTCTTGGCCCGGCCGCTTTCTCAGCTTCTGGGAAAACTGCCTAACAGGTGACGAGTCTGTTCTCGTCCCGTCGGTAAAACCCACACAGACCCCTCTCACCGACCATGACGGTGCCCAGGCCCAGCGCTGCCACAGGCCAGGGGCGCCACAAGGTTCCTGCTGATATCCCGCCCCCCCCCACTCCACCCCAGTCCTCTGACTATTAAAAATATATACATGCATTTTATACTAAACCTTTCTTCTTTTTTGCTTTTTGGGGCTGCACCAGCGACATATGGAGGTTCCCAGGCTAGGGACCAGTCGGAGCTACAGCTGCCGGCCTGCACCACAGCCACAGCAACGCGGGATCCGAGCCGCATCTGCGACCTACACCACAGCTCACGACAACCCCAGATCCTTAACCCACTGAGAAAGGCCAGGGATCGAACCTGTGTCCTCATGGATACTAGCTGGGTTCGTTACCTATGAGCCACAACTGGAACTCCTATATTAAACCTTTCAAACCCCTTTTTTGAGGAAGCAGACCTAAACTTTACACGACAATGCTCTCCTGTCCCAATTTTAGAAATTGTCTTCAATTTTAGAAATTGAAGTATAGTTGATTTACAATACTGTGCTAATTTCTGCTGTACAGAAGTGACTCAGTTATACATTTTTTTTTGGTCATGCCCAGAGCATGTGGAAGTTCCTGGACCAGGCATCAAATATGAGCCACAGTGGTGACAGCCCCAAATCCTTAACCACTAGGCCACCAGGGAACTCTTTTATATATATTCTTTTCTGTGATAGTTTATCACAGGATCCTGAATATAGTTCCCTGTGCTATAGAGTAGGATTTCGGTGTTTATCAATTCTTTGTACAATAGTTTGCATCTGTTACCTCCAAACTCCCAATCCACGCCCCGACTCTGCAACCACAAGTCTGTTCTCCATGCCAAAGATGCTAAATTTTTTTTTTCTTTTTTTAGGGCCACACCTGCGGCATTTGGAGGTTCCCAGGCTAGGGGCAGAATCAGAACTACAGCTGCCAGCCTACACCAGAGCCACAGCAATGCCAGATCCGAGCCGCGTATGCAACCTACACCACAGCTCACGGCAACACCGGATGGATCGAACCCGCAACCTCATGGTTCCTAGTCGGATTCGTTTCTGCTGCACCACTTCGGGAACTCCAAAGATGCTAAATTTCTGAGAGCAAAACTGTCTTTGTATGAGTCAGTGCTCCGGGGCTCAGAGATGAATACGAACCACGGGGCAGATCCAGGGCCTCTCCCTCCACCCTCCAGCCCTCCCACGACCTGGCTCTCACCTGCGACACCCTCCCGCCCATCCCGCCTTCCCCCACTCGCAGCTCCTTCATTCGGCACCTGCACTTGCCGTGCCCACTGGAGGTAGCTCTTCCTCCCTCGCACACGTGGTGCCCTCCACCCAGGATGTCATTCTGTGCCCAGATAATTCGCAGTGTGGGGCTGGCCCACCAGGCACGTGGCCTGACTCCCAGAAAGCGGCACCTTCAGCAGAGAAGGCGCCTTCCCTGTCCCCTGCCTGTCCCTGAGCTCACAGCAGGGTGGGTGCACACACACAGATGACTCACAAAGAGCACATTTAAAAAGGTGATGCTACCATAAACAAAACGAAAAGACACCTTACAGAATGGAAGAAAATATCTGCAAGTGATGCAACAGACAAGAGCTTAATTTCCAAAATACACCAACAGCTCATACAACTCAACTACAACAAAAAAACCCCACCCTAACGAAAAATGGGCAGAAGATCTAGATAGTTTCTCCAAAGAGGAAATACAAATGGCCAAAAGGCACAGAAAAAATGCTCAGTGCCACCAGTTACTAGAGAAACGCAAATCAAAACTACAGTGAGGCACCACCTCACACCGGTCAGAATGGCCATCATAAAAAGTCTGCCAGTAACAGACGCTGGAGAGGGTGTGGAGAAAGGGGACCCTCCCGCACTGCTGGTGGGAACATAAGTTGGTACAACCACTATGGAAAACAGTATGGAGGTTCCTCAGAAAACTAAGGATAGAGTTACCATGTGACCCGGCAATCGCACTCCTGGGCATATATCCGGATAAAACTCTAACTCTTTTCAAAAAGATACATGCACCCCTCTCAGTTCCCATCGTGGCTCGGTGGTTAACGAATCAGACTAGGAACCATGAGGTTGTGGGTTTGATCCCTGGCCTCGCTCAGTGGGTTAAGGATCCCGCGTTGCTGTGGCTGTGGTGTAGGCTGGAGATGCGGCTCGGATCCCACATTGCTGTGGCTGTAGCATAGGCTGGCAACTGTAGCTCTGATTTGACCCCTAGCCTGGGAACCTCCATATGCCATGGGTGTGGCCCCAGAAAAGGCAAAAAGACCAAAACAAAAAAGAACAAAAAGATACATGTACCCCATGTTCAGAGCAGCACTAATCACAACAGCCTAGAGATGGAAACAACCTACATGTCCACTGACAGGTGAATGGATACAGATGTAGCACCTATACAAAATGGGACAGGACTCAGCCATACAAACAGTGAAAGATGCCATTTGCAGCATCATGGACGGACCCAGAGATGACCATACTAAGTGAAGTAAATCAGACAGAGAAAGACAAACAGCACGTGAGATCACTTGTATGTGGAATCTAAAATATGACACCGATGAATCTGTCTGTGGAACAGAAGCAGACTTACAGACAAGGAGAACAGACTTGTGGCTGCCAAGAGGGAGGTGGGTGAGGGAGGGCTTGAGTGGGAGGCTGGGGTTAGCAGATAGGAACTATTCCAAACAGGACGGATACACAGCAAGGTCCCACAATATAGTACAGGGAACCATATTCAATGTAAGATGATAAACCATTACAGAAAGGAATAGAAAAAGGAATGTGCAGATAGATAACTGAATCACTTTGTTGTACAGCTGAAATGAACAGAACAGTGTTCATCCACTGTAATTATAAAAAGAAAGAATAAAAAAAGGTGATGTTTACCTAAGGTGCTTTCCCAGGAGCGAGCAGAGGCTCGCCGTCCGCCTGGTTCCCTCACAGCTCAGGCCTGCACGCCCTGGACACCTGCTCCTGCGTCTGAAAGCTTCCCTGTGGTGCTGAGCGCATGCAATCAGCACACTGTTTTCATGTACATTTTCATCTCTGTGACCCACTTAAGTGTCTCTACAGTAAGACTGAAACATACTGTTAGAATGAAGAATTTCAAAATTCTAACACCATCTATTAACCGAGGGGGGCAAGCTGTGGCATTTTTAATCTGACTTGCCAGGTCTGAATCAGACTTTCTCTGCAAAGCCCGACATCCCTAGAAGGCACCAGGTACCCGAGGGCAGGCCAGGCTGCACAGGGGCTAGGCTTGAATTTCAGCTCCTGCAGGGCCAGGTTATTTAAATCCTGGGGCTTCCCTGTCCTCTGAGCGGGGTGGGGCTCCGGGGCCTGGCCTGGCTGCTGTGAGGGACAGCGCTACGCCTGGCGGGGGCTGAGGGGGGGGTCACTCCCCCGCCGACATCCAACGCCCACTGAACCAGATTTAAACGGCCATGACTCAGTTTCCCATCTTTTGGTAGCAACTGCATTTTTGCTGCTTGAAATACTGCAGCTGAAATGCAGGAGTTCAGCAACAGATCACTGCAGAGTTAAAATGAAACAGAAGGGGACTTCCTTTGACTCAAAGGGCGAAAGGGGCGCTTTGCTTTTAAAGGAGGCCCTTCAAAGAGATGGTTTCTTACTTAGCTTAACAAAGCTGAGAAATTCCTCTTAACGTTTAATTTCTAAATCAAGAACTTCTGCCAAACAACTCTGTAATATGCTGCTTACGTTATCAACTATATATTTAATTCAATTCTGCCCGTAATTAAGGATAGAATATATTATAATCTGGAAGATAAGTATGTACGAACAGACTGTGTAATTCATTTTCACCTTGATTCTGTAGAAATTTTACCCTGTATTCTTGGTGAGAGTAACTTTCTCTTATCCATGAGACAAATGATAAACGATTACTAATACCACCATGAAGACCAAAGTGAGGCCCCCTGACAGGTTCAAGGTCAGCTTTTCCCAAGTCCGATGGTCCAGCTCCAACGACGGAGTGGAGAACGGCTACAGGCCCCTAGAAACGTTTACTGCCAGCGGGAGGAGGATGCTGTGTGCACCCTCGGCCAATTGGCAAAACCCGGAGGAGTAAAAAAATACTTTGGAAATTTCTTCTTAGAGTTCTTTTAAGACTTTAATGTAAAAATGATGGGGGGCTGCAGGGGGAGCTGGGGAGCACTCTGAGCTGCTGCTGCGAGGGTGGGGCTGCTGGTGCTGGAGTCCACCCTGCAAGCTGTGATGAAGCTGCTGCATTAACCCCTGGACTTCCCTGCCAGGTGGTTCCAAAGCAGAGGGGAGGGGCTGGCAGTGTCCTGCACAGAGAGGTTGGGGCTGGGCGGGGGAATGCGGGAGGGATTGCAAGTAGCAACTGAACATACAGGAAGATTCTAAACAGACATCAACACCAGGCAGTTTGCAAAAGCAATTTGTCATTTAAAATCTCCAACTTACTACAAATAACAGATGCTGGAGAGGGTGTGAGAAAAGGGAGGCCTCCTTCGCTGTTGGTGGGAACATAAATTGGTACAGCCACTATGGAAAACAGTATGGAGGCACCTTAGAAAACTATATATAGAACTACATATGATCCAGCAATCCCACTCCTGGGCATATATCCGGACAAAACTTTCTTTGAAAAAGACACATGCACCCGTATGTTCATGGCAGCACTATTCACAACAGCCAAGGCATGGAAACAACCTAAATGTCCACTGATAGATGAATGGATTAAAAAGATGTGGTGTATATACAATGGGATACTACTCAGCCATAGAAAAGAACAAAATAATGGCCTTTTTAGTAACATGGATGCAAACAAATTTTCATACTAAGTGAAATAAGCCAGAAAGAGGACAAATACCACAATATCACTTATATGTAGAATCTAAAATAAGGCGCAAATGAACCTACCTACAAGACAGAGACAGACTCACAGACACAGTGGACAGACTTGTGGTTGCCGAGGGGGAGGGGGATGGAGGGGGATGGATGGGGAGTTTGGAGTTAGAGGCTGCAAACTATTCCATTTAGAATGGATAAGCAATGGGAACTCTATCCAATCTCTTGGGAGAGAGCACGATGGAAGATAATATAAGAAACGGAATACACATATGTATGCATGACCGGGTCAACACGCTGTACAGCAGAAATTGATACACAACGTAAATCAACTATAATTTAATAAAGTAAAAAAATTTTAAAAATCTAACTTAAAAACCAGTCCAGGCTAAAAAAAGCTACACCCTTAAGTGGCCTCCAATGAGAGCTCTACGTCAGAGTTTCCAGCTCGGCTCTTGGCCTCAGGACGGTTCCTAAACCAGGGGGTGCCACTGTCTCAGACAGGCGGGTGACAGGGACCTGCGAAACAGCGTCCACCCCTTTTTTCTCTACCTCCCAGTCCAAAGGCTTCTCTCCCTGCAGACCGTCCTGTAAACGCCTCTTTGAACATCCTTCATTAATCACTCCTGGTCACATTCAGACCCCAGAGTCTGTTGACACGTGAGTCTGCATGAATCAGGTTCCAGCGCTCACCCTCGACCAAGATAATGGGGAGGGAGGCACTTCGGTGGCCCCCAGCCTCAGGGCGTTTCAGCTCAACTGCAAAGCCCCAAAAACCAACATGAAAACTCAGGGGTCTCTATTTCCAGTTTTAAAATGTGATAACTGTTTTCTGGGGGCAAAGGCACTGCTTCTTTGAGTAAATTAAGAGAAAAAAACAACAACAATTGAAGTACTAAATTCATTCTAGAGACAAAATACCCTAAAAACTAGAACTTCCAGCTCCGCTTGTACTTCCGGCACGAGGGAGAACGAGGTGATCTGTCTACTTTCAAGTATTTCTTTGGTCTTGGTTCACACGTAAACAGGGGACAAGTGACACCTAAAATGCAGCTGAGATGACGCTGCTGCTGTTCTGTTGGGGCCACTTCCCAATATCCCTACTGGCGTGTGGTATGGCCCTTCTCTCAGGGACACTCCCGTCTGTCCCCATGACTCTGTGGCCGTCTTGGTGTCCACTGTCCCCCCTATTATGAGGACCAAGGCACAACTTTACTGACGTGCTGGGCTTGAGTTTCCAGTAGCCTTCAGCCCATTCCTGAAGCCACGTGGAAGACACTTCCTCTTCAAGTTCAAACCTGGCAACACCCCTCCCCCAAGTACACCTCTCCACACAGAGTGGCCAACTCCAAGGGCGACAGAGAATGAGAGCGACACCTCACCCCTGTGGGGAATGTGACCTTGGGAATGCGGCCCTGACCTTGAACCCAAGTCCCAGGCACAAGTGCCTTCAGATCCTGAGCAACGTCAGAGGGACAGGTGCCTGTGCAGGCTCCTTCTAGAAGAAACACTGGCGAGGGGGACCGCGAAGGGCCGGCGTTACCTCCTTCTGCTGCCGCTCCAGCTCCTTCATCCTGATCTCTCGGGCCTCCGCTCGCGCCGCGCGCTTCGCCGCCAGCCTGGCCTCCGCCTGCAACAGACCCGGAGACGGAATTAGGAGGCGGCCAGCAGCTCCTTTCCAGGACACGGCTGACGGGGACGCTCTGTTCGGAGCTTACCGAACACACAGTCACGCAGACTCATAAGGGTGAAGAGGGCCCAGGACTCACAGTCACGGTGCGACAGCTATAACGCCCGCTGCCTTTTATCGAGCCCTTACTCAATGCCAAGAGGGCGCTCTTCCGAGGGCTGCATACATATGCGTATGCTCCCGGGACCAGCCCTGTTGGGGAGATCCTGTCACCACACCCAGTTAATAGTAAACGCAACTGGGACACAGAGAGGGTAACTCGCTCAAGCTCACACAGCCCATGAGTGGCAGGGCTGGGCTGGCCTGTCCAGGAGCTGTGACCGTCTAATGTACGGAGCAGAGCGCTGGAGCCTGGCCAGACTGCAGGTGGCTGGCTCAACCCCTCCCCTTACAGAGCGGGCAGCAGAGGCCTGGAGAGGCTGCCAGACCTGTCCAAGGTCACAGGGCTGGGACTCTGACCTTGCTTCCCCAAACTCCTATCCAGTCAGCCCTCACTACACCTGCTGCCCCCAGCTTCCCCTTTAGCACCTGCAGAGACAGGAAGCCTCTTTTCTCAAGACATCTAAGGCCAGAACGGAGGGGGTCTAGCTGGGAGAAAAGTCACATTAAAACAAAATCAGCCTCCGTTTAATTTCCTGTCAACTCGTAGCTGATTGGCCGTGTTCTCCTTGAGAGAGTTTAGAACGCCTGACCAGGACTGATCAACACCGTCGGACCTGACACTTGAAGCCTGTTTCGCGTCCTACGGGTCTCGTGTTAATCCTTACTGCAGGTGATGACTGGCCCAGTGAGGCGCGTGGTGGAAGTGCACCAGGATTCAGGCTTCCTGGCGTCAAATCCCCTCTTCTTTCCACTTAATTTTTTTTTTGTCTTTTTGCCTTTTCTAGGGCTGCACTCGCAGCAATAGAGGTTCCCAGGCTAGCGGTCTAACAGGAGCTGTAGCTGCCAGCCTACGCCACAGTCACAGCCACGTGGGATCTGAGCCGCGTCTGCAACCTGCACCACAGCTCACGGCAACGGCGGATCCTTAACCCACTGAGCGAGGCCAGGGATCGAACCCGCAACCTCATGGTTCCTAGTCGGGTTCGTTAACCACTGAGCCACGACGGGAACTCCTCCACTTAATTTTTTATGAGGATACACTTGTCATTCTTGCAACAGTCCTGACACTGTTTTAGGATATCTCTCTGTTGGCCGGATCATCTTTAATCGGGGCCATCGGAGATGGCGAGCGTGCTTCTGGCGTGGTCACTGGGGTCAGCAGCGAGGCAGGCCAAGCGTCCCTCTCTGCAGGCCAGGCAGCTGGCACCGCAGGCTCACATCGGACGGTGGATCCTGATGTCAAGGATGTCCCTCTCCCCGCCCCATAATTATGCTGCATATAATATACATGATTACATGGCCTATAAGATGCATAAATAGATTACGTAGAACAAATTCATCTTCTTTCTGAATTCTAATCTAAGTTGAAAACTGACCACAGTTGACCTGTCAGAGATTAGCTGGCCAATGTCCTTATAAGGAATTTATTCTAGAAGCTGCTTCGTTCACATGGTTCCTTTATCAACCTGAGCCCAGGTCCTTCAAATCAAGGGTGTCAAAAATCACAACTGGATCACAACTTTGATACCTCGTTGCCATGTCCAATTTTCTAAACCATGTTACACGGTGTGATGAGCTGCTCGCTCTGGGTCTACAAAAAGATGCAGCCAAACTGGAGGGAAAGGGTGGGGCGGTCCCACAGAATGACATCCGGCCACGCTGACTCCCACAGCCCCAGCCACCGGCCAGCAAGCGGGCTGTGTCCACAGGAAGTGCAGCTGCCTCCCCAGCCCTTCCTGGGGTGGAGGGGGCTCCATGCCTGTAGGTTCAGGATCTAAGCTGGTGTAGACCAGGCAGCCACAGCTCATGGGGAGCTGTGGGGAGAGCAGGGAGCGGGGTTGGGAAAGGAAAGGAGGGCCTGGAGGAAGAAGGGGCGGAGGAGCGGGAATGTAAGAGAGCGGCTGCTGGAGGGGATGGAGGAGGAGGAGAGTGGCAGGCAGAATTTTAGGGTCGTCCCCGAGCTTCCCATCACTGGTGGGCGTGCGCCACATACTGCCGTCCTCTTGAGCGTGGGCAGAGCTGTGAGCGTGACGATGTCACTGCTGTGCCTGGGTTACATTACACTGCAGACAGAAATGCACTGATGACGAAGGCCCCGGTCAGCTGACTCTGAGTTAATCCAAGGACAGCTCGTTCCGGGTGGGCCTGACCTAATCAGATGAGGCCTGTAAAAGTGGCTCCAGAGGACAGACGGGGACTCCCGCCTGCCTTGCAAAAGCCAGCTGCAGCATGAGAGGGCCGGTAAGGGGGCTGCAGGACAAGAAGCACGGGGGACTCTGAGAGCTGAGAAGTAGGCCCTCA